>OX393581.1:47643440-47980576 GCA_947652605.1 Elmis aenea
AGAATTCAAGCTGCAGCAGTACACATGCAATCAAATCCCGAGTTATTCTCAAAAACGCGCTTTGCAATGAGAAAACGTAGAATGTGCATGGAAGTCGACGGCCAAAATTTTGAACATTTGTTGTAATTTCGTTAATTTTGTTAATTATTATCATAGTATGATGAATTTGTTGTTTGATGAATTTAGTTTTGTTAGTGTTATAATGAAATTTCTGACTGTGTTAAATTAGAATATAAAGTAATTTTTTTTAAATGTTATTTTTGGTTAAATGTTTTTTTTTTTTTTTTTTTTTTTTAAAATTTCGGTGCTTTAACCTATTTGGTTATTAACACTTTTTAAATGTTACTTTTTGAATAAATTATTTAGATCCCTTTTTGCGTCATGGCAGATTTTTGTTTTCGTTAATAGAAATTTCAGAAGTGCAGACTTTTGTTTAAAGGCAAATATCTACAAAACCGTTCATTTTAGCTCTATCAAATCTTATTCATTTTTTTACTACAAATAATCAGGGATTTCAATAAAATTAAAATTATTTTTTTCTCTCTAATGGCATAAAAAATAGGGGGGTAAAAGTTGCCACTACCCCTGCTAGCGCGCCACTGGATAGATTTTCCAAAATGTAATTATTGGGTAAATGTTACTTTTTTAGTAAAATGATCGTGCACCAAATTTGAAAAAAATATTTAAAGCCGTTTTTGCGTTACGGCAGATTTTTGTTTTCGTTTTAAAAATTGCAACACCCTGTATCTCGGAAAGTAAGCCCTTAAAGGGTTCATGTTCCTCTATCAAACTTTATCAATTCACGAGAGCTCTCAGCTGTAGACCGTTGTCGGTCGAATATCGCAACACCCTGTATACAAGCTATTTTGCAGGCTGTTTAGGCCCAGAGCTTGGTAATATTCTTCTACACTTTTCTCTATTTCTTCCTATTCTATTTCTTCCTCCCATTATGTTTTTCTCTCTTAGTTCTGCCTCTCCATATTTTTCTTGGTCTTCCTCTTTTTTTCTTCTATGTAGGTTCTTTCCACGCTATCTCTTTTATTATTCTGCTGTCCTCCCTTCTGTCAATATGTGTTAGCCATTGTATCCTTCTGGCATTTATTACTTTGTCTACGGTTGCTTCTTTGAAAATTGTATATACCTCCTCGTTCGTTCTTCATATATATCTCTCATCTATTCTCTTCCCTCCCCTCTAATTATCTTTCTTTCCCATTTTCTTAGGCTTCTTTTGTTTAGTATTGTTCCTTCTCTGTTCAGTTTTCCATCTCTTACTTTTTTTTCCAGAACTACGTTGAATATAAGGGCTGATAATGGGTCTCCCTGCCTGAGCACTGTTCCTATCTCAAATTCTTCCGTTGTTTCTCCTTTGATCTGAATCCTGCTTGATGTCCCTTCCAATATCATTTCAACTATTTTTCTAAAAAATTATCTCTCACTTAAGTTAATAATTGTACTGAATTTGCAGTTTTAGATTCAGAAATTTTAATAATAAACATTTTCATGAAAACCTAGATACATTGCTTTAGGTATTCGATAACATAGAATAGGCAAATGTCTTTCATTTGGTAACATATAATAATGTCTTTATTGCCATAAGAAACAAACAAACAGTACAACAATATTATTACATATATGTTATATGGCAACCGCAAGGCGTAGTTCAATCCATTGTCTAGAACAATGGATTGCTCTTCCACTCAACCTTGTTTGAAGGTACATTCAAAATAAAACTTATAATAATAAAAATAATAAAAATATGAATATAAATATGAGGCAACATTTATAATGTAGAAGACAAAATAATATTTCCAAAAACAACCTATTGTATATTGTATATTGCTTCTTATATAGATGGAATTGGTCTGCGTTTTTTGTCATTTGCAATTTATGTAATGTGCGTTATTCGGTTAGCAACAAACACGCTACATATTTGTCCAAATGGCAAATACACACAGTTTCAAACTATTACGGAATTTAAGACAAAACTGAAGTCAAAATTTTATCCAAGTAGGTACACGAAGTCGATTAGGTTTTTTGCGTATGTGGTCTGCATAAAGATTTAATATATGAAGAATTGTGTTCATAATTCCAACAGACGAATTACAAACTGCGCAATTTTAATTTATTTCCAACATTTTTAACATAATCGGTTAAGCACTTTGCTACAAAATGGAATGTTTAGTTTAATGTATTGGGAAAATATGTTCAATTAATGTACAACAGGGTTAGAAGCATTAATTTGTTTAAGCCCTTACAAAACTCAAGGTGGTGGATTTTCCAGTAAAATATAGCCAGAACATCGGGTTTAAGATTAATGAAGGCACTCAGTAAAATTTGTTACTAGAATTTGCGGAATTCAGCATTTAAATAAAGCTTCTTCAAAATATACAATTATAAAAGCGTAATAAAATTAAGAGGAACTCAGGTAAAAACAACACAAAGGAAATTATTTTAATGAACTTTAATTTTCTCGTTCATTGAATTTACACTGCACTAAAAGTATAAACAGCATAAAAATTATGATCGTGTCATTACATCTCCGTAAATTATTAAACATTACGTTTTTATATCAGGGCATCCTAAAGTGATAAGTGATTTCAATTTTATCGGCTTTTTAATACCATTGATATTGAGTGGTGAACACTTAATAACAAAAAATCGCGAATAATTCGTCGATTATTTTATAACTAAAAGATTATTTAAATTGTCTATGCATCGAAATTGTTTTGTTTATACAGGATGTTTTTAATTGGAGGCTTAACAGAGGAATGTTGTTCATATGAAGAGCTACAAAATCGGTTAAATACATTTTTTAAGTTTGTTATACCAATAAGGTATTTGAAATAGATTAATGAGAAGGAGATTTTTTTTTTAAACCCACGTTATATCTTTAATCTTTTTTTAAAAATAAATATTTCATGGTTTTGACACTATATTTGCTTACAGCACAGTAATTGGTGATTGGCAATTGATTTAATGTTTGAAATAATAATAGAATTGTAAATTTTTATTTGATTGCTATCGATTTTTCAACTTCACTTTTTTTTTAGGTCAAGACTACCCAGTGACGTTACCAGTTGCAACCACTACGCCTTTTTAGAAGATTTATTTGATCAAGTTACAAACGATGAAGGTATGTACATTTTGTTAACAAAATAATCACAATATAGGGTGCGTCAATTAGTTAAGACCGTGCCGAGGAACCCTGGGGGTGCCGCGAGAAGACGCTAGGGGTGCCGCGAAAAAACTGATGAATAAACTGATTATATGTAATTTTTTTTCTTTCTTTTTTTTTCGTTTTACATTCGCAATTTTACTATACAGTTTCTGATGATGCTATAAAAATGGTTAGTTTAATTAAACAGAGACCAATTCACTGCAGAAAGTTTAAAAAACTGTGTGAAAATCTGGACAAAGAGCACATAAATCTCTTGCTACATACAGGTACCCGATGACTGAGCGGAGAAAAAGTTCTGAATAGGGTGTTTGAGCTAAAAGATGAATTACAAGAATATTTTCAAAAAAATAATAAAGGAGATATTGCGAAGTGTATTGAAGATAAAAAATTGTTGCAGAAACTAGACTACTTAGCAGACATTTTTCAACACATGAATCAGCTACACAAGTCACTGCAATGCCCTGGAGAAAATATATTGACTTCAAGTTACACATTTTTTTGATAAAAAAAAAACTGAATCTTTGGAAAAATCATGTTGCAAAAGGAAATCTTGTCATGTTTCAATTACTGGTGGGGCTTAAAGGATAAAAGCAAATTTCAAGTCTTATTGAAACCCACTTGGAAGAACTGTTAATTAGAATTGAACATCATTTTCCTTCCCTTTCAACGCACTTGTATAAATCGGATTAGAAATCCGTAATATTCTTCTCATCCTGAGAATTTAACTTTACGAGAAGAAGAAGAACTTTGTGAGCTGCAATCTGATCGTACACTCAAGATGAGATTTGCTGATCTATCCCTCGACAAGTTCTGGATTTCTGTGAAAGAGGAGATTCCTGGCATTCATAGAAAAGCAATAAATATGTTGTTGCAGTTTTCAACCTCTTACAAGTGTGAGCAAGCTTTTTCTTATTTAACAAGTATCAAGAGCAAGGACAGAAATCGTCTTGTTTCAGTTGAAGATGAAATCCGTGTGTATTTATCTAAAATTCGACCCAGAATTCAGCATTTGTGTAGCAAAAGACAGGCACAGGTTTCACATTAGAAAAGTAAATTTTATTTTCTAAATTGGTTTAAAAAATTTCCTTGACAGTTATACGTAAATGTTCGTATATAAACTTTACTTTGATTTATCTTGTGCTTTTTTAATGTGCGCGATTGCCTTACAACGCGTGTCTTACAACTCGTGTTATGTAGCATACTTTTTCTACGATCACATAATACGTACGATTTTAACGGCTTTTTGGCTAATATAGGTACACATGTAATTACGTTGACTTGTCAATTTTGGCGTAAGCCCACTTTGGAATTTCTAGACAAGTGTGCATTTTGATTACCGTGCGTTATGTCACTTTTTATGCATGCAGGCTGTGTTTGACGTAAGGCTACTTTGATCTTTCTAGACAAGTGTGCATTTTGCTTACCGTGCGTTAGTACTCACTTGTTATGCATTCAGGCTGTACGGTAAGGGTCATTTACGTTGGTGGCCGTAGAAAAACTAATTGAATCTTACACTTTACCAAACGCCTATAGTGTCTAACTTATTCGGCGCACCCTGTATAAGCCCTGTTTAAATGTTTGTCTGATTTAAGTAATTCGTAATAGGTACACTGACTGTGTTGTATTCTCAAGTTGTAATCATTACAATTTTTCGCACGAAACTAAGAATTCATTAATGGCTTAAAATTGAAGCCAAAGCGATTGATGAAAATCTGTTCTCATTAAGCGCAAATTACCTAAAGTATCGTAATTTTTTCTTAGCGTGACTGCATTTGAAAACCTACTTCGCCTAATACCCCACGTAGTTGATACTTGTCCATTATCTCTACAGTATAAAAACTTTTTCGATGTAATCTATCCTTAACAACGTATAAGACTCAGTGAAACTTTTATTTTGATCTTGTGTGCGCCAGAGAAGTGAACTCGGATGAAGAATTACAAGGCACGCAAGACGCCTACTAAGTAGTTTACGAAACGAGATTTTTAACCCTAAAATTCGACGTCTTATCGACACTAATATTTTGATTAACTAACTTGTGTTGATTAGAATCAAACAGGGTGTCCACCTAGTGCGTATTTTCTTCATGTCTAACGTGTTAATCAATTTGAAGAAAACGTTTAAATAAAACAATTGTTGGGGAACAATAACCGCATGACCTAAAATTATTATTAACTATACTGAGTGTTTTATTTTTGGGCACCAATACCTAACTTGAACAAAGCTGAGTCTTGTGTGCTTTTAAAGATACATTTAAAAGAAATATTATCGTGAAACGGGTATTTGACATTTTTTGAAACACTCAAATTCGTCATCTGCACACTATTTGTAGCTTTTATAGATTTTAATCGTTTAATTTTGTTGTCCGCTATTGTTTGAAACAACGTGTTTCATTTAAATTAATATTACAATTCTTTTTTTCAATTGTATATACAGGATGTTTCTTAACCGAGAAGCGCTGCAGCAATTCAACTAACGATTTTAACTTCTTATTGTTAATCTTTTTAAAATTTCTTTTGAGTACTCTTCTGGTAAAACGTTGTAATTTGGAATTCATTATAAAATACGCTAAATGTTTACATTAATATTTATAAATTTATGTTTACTGCAAAACTCCGCCATCAGTCGACATGGCGCTTCAGCGGCATTCAGTACTGTGATTAAGTATTTTTACTACAAAACAATTGACCCTTAATCTTAAAAGTTCTGGACTTACTTTGTTAGGAACACTACGAAAGAATAAGCAATATATTCCAAATAACTTTCTGGCAAATCGTTCCCGGGAAGAATTTTCTTCAATTTTTGAGTTTTCCAAAGCACTCACTTTAGTCTCTTACGTACCAAAAAAGGGTAAAGCAGTTATATTACTTTCTTCTATGCATCACGATAATGCTTTGACAGAAAATAAACAAAAACCTGAGATAATAATAGATTATAACAAATCTAAAGGCGGAACTGATCTAATGGATCAGATGTTACGATCGCATACCTGTAAAAGAAAATGTAATAGATGGCCAATGGCTTTTTTTATGAACTTATTAGATGTAGCTGGTTTGGCAGCATATGTCAATTATACAAATATTTATAAAAATTGGAACACAGGAAAAAACGATGGACGAAATATCTACCTGGAAGAATTGAGTGAAGAATTAATCAGGGATCAAATTCAATGACCTTTCTCAAACACACGGAGTAAATTCTTGAAACAGAATAAATTTTATATGTAATTATTGTGTTAACAAATAATTACATTTTAGTAGATACATTTTGTGTATTACTTATTATAATAAATTCAATGACGTTTTTATATCATAACACAAGAATAACATGACACCTTTACTACAAGCGCTGGTGAGGCGCCAAGCCAAACCGATGGCTGACAAAATTTATATAGTCGGTTAACGGTTAAGTATTACAAAACAATCGGGAAGTGATTCCTTCTCGAAAATTAAGAAGGGTCTTTCATATACATTTTTTTCCTTAGACGTCTCCTTTCGGAGTTACACCCCCCTAAAGGGGAGCGGTGAAATAGGTTTTTATTTTATTTCTTAAATTTGGATACATGTAGGAGAATTATATTTGGTAGATGTTTTGTACTTATTAAGATGTTTCCCATAGTAAAATTTTTAATTATCTTCCACCTTCACACGGGGCTGAAAAATGCGACGCCTGTGTTTTTTTTTAAATCAGAACTTTTTGGTGGGTTGAAATTTTGGAATTAAACAATTTTTTTTTGAAACTTGATTTATTTATATAAAAAAATCCTTAAATTTTCCTGCTAAACCTACAGTTTTTGAGTAAAAAATAAAATAAGTAAACATGAACCATCAAATATTCCAATATTAAACGAATCATTTTGGTGGTGTTATGATTTTGTCTTTACTAATGTTTATTATATAATTGTAACTTTTTAAAACAATGATAACAAATTTAGGCTAGGTGACACCTTAAAAATAAAAATTTAGAATTGATTATCCACATACGACTGTGCTACTCTGCTAATCATAAACAAGTTATGACATATATTGGCTGACACAATTGCATTGGACTGTTTTAGCTTATAATGTAGGTACGTTCTATATTCCACGCGGCTCTAAACTTTGCAAAGTCAATTATGTAAAGATCAAAAGGTCGGTTTAACAGAATCGTGCAAACAGTGAAAGCAATTGACAACGCAAAGGCTTCAATTAAAATTTTAAAGTTGCAAGACACATCAAACCACTACAGTTTCACTTAGTTTATACAAAATCATGAACGTGGAAAGCAAAAAGCTAGTGTTTTAACTAATTACTTGTGAAAAACAGGGTGTTACGAATATGGTACCTACGTGGCAACAAAATCATCAAGTCTTGATTAATAACATACTTTTAAATTATTATTAAAACATTAATATCTGGTCAAATATCAATTTAAGACAACGTTTTTTGAAGACAATTTAAATGATCTACAAGAAAATGTAAAAATATACAGGGTGTTGTGTTTAAAATAACAAACTTGCATATCCTTGCGCTGAAACACGCGGTATATTAGAGACTAATTTTTATTATGTAGCTCATGATTCCAAACAACTTTTATATTAAAAACTTTTTTGTAACTAATTTAATAACGGAGATATTAATGATTAATTGTATCTTTAATAAACCTCCACCATTTTTATTAAGAAATTATCAAAATTACAATAACTTGAAAAGTATTAATTTTAGACAAATGACATGCTTAACGTTTTTTGAAGGCAATTAAATGATATATAAGAATTTATAAAAGTTGTATTTAAAATTATAAAGTTGTATATCCTTGCGCTAAAACCAAAACTTGGTATATTAGAAAACAAGTTTGTATTATGTAGCTCATGAACAACTTTTGTAATAAAGTTTTTTTGTAGCTAATTTAATAACAGAGATGGTTATTAATTAGTATAGTTATCTTTGTCAAACGACCCGACACCTACACCATAAAATTGCAATAACTCGAAAAGTATTATCTTTAGACATATTTAGAACACGCTTAGCGCTGTTTAAAGACAATTAAATGATCTACAAGAAAATGTTAAAATATGCAGGGTGTTGTATTTAAAATAACAAAGTTGCATATCCTATCGCTAAAACTGAACACTCGGTATATAAGAGAATAACTTTATATTATGTAGCTTATGATTTCAAACAACTTTTATATTAAAAAGATTTTGGTAACTACTCTAATAATAGAGATATTACTTTATTTGAAGTATTTTAGGAGACCAACCGAGACCTTTAATGTTTTCAAGTAATTATACCTACTAGGTTTGTTCCAACAAGGCTGTGAACGATCCAATGTACTATCAGGATTCTTCGCAGTATCGATATCGCGTACCAGCACAGTCTCTGATAGTTCACTGGACGGTTTAGCCGGCTGTTCCAACTGTTACAAAATTAATATTGAACTAGTCAGTGAACGGTCAAAACAGTACTTGAATGAATGAAAGCATGTACTAAAACTTGGATTTTTACACGCATGTGCTGTTCATAACTAACGTGAGCTCAGGTAGCTATGCATCGCCCTCCCAATCCCATTTAGTACTGGTTTGTTTAGGTGTTCACCCTTGCGATGCGCACATTTCTATGAACCCAATAGACACAAATGTTATTTACAGTTAGGCCAGTCGTAAAAGCCATCCAACAAAGGCTAATACTGGCCAATACATTGTTTAGTACATGGTTTACGCATGCGAGTAAACCAATTCATGTACTCATCCTTGAATTGGTTTTAAATCGCTTGTTGGAACAAACTTATGTGAATATTGTTTAGCGCAAAATTTAATAGCTGTACCGAATGTAAACCTATGTTTCATCCCTAATACAGCCCTCAAATTTAAATTAAGTTTGTAAAAACTTAGTGAGAATGTAAAGAGATAAAAAGTTTTTAAAAAAATATTAATCTTTTTTCACGAAGGATCTTCTATAGAAATGCTAGCTAGAACAGTTTCAAGCAATCTTAATTATATAAGTTTTGAAATTGGTATCTACCATTTCTACAAGAGGTGATTTGTGAAACAGATAAGTGACTTTGAATTAAACTTGTTCATATTATTAGAAAAAATGTTTTAATAAAATCAAGATAGCAGCATCAACTTGGTTGATTTAAATGTTTTATCATCTTAAAAACTTTTTTTTAGTGATTTAATTTAATGGGTTTATTTTGCTAATTATGAACACTAAAATTTAAAAATATAACAAAAAAATAATACTGTAGCTATTATCCAATCTGCTGGCATAATTAAATTTAATGAAACCGATTACCAATTTTAAAAGCCATACCCTGAGTACATGTTTTATTTTTTTTTTCCAGAAATCGATGAAATAGACTTCCTAGACAAGTTAGGTCAAGAGTTGATTGTAACGTCATGCACAGGAAGGCTAGAAAGAGCTTTCATATGCTTGGGCGGCGACTTAAAAGAGTTCCTAACTACGTTAGACGGCGTTCATGACGTCCTTCAGCACCAGCAGGAAACCGAAGAAGCTCACGAAGCCGTGTTTGTTTGCACATCTTGTGAGGACCATCTACAATTAGATTTTACCACTGAAAGACCTGCCGTTGCGTACCTTCTAGTAGGCAGTTTGAAGGCGATCGCAAGAATATTATATTCGATCGACGCTGAAGTTACTGTTATACAAAATAAACATGATCCTAGACGATTTAGGTAAGCACATTTAAAAAATAATTTTACCTGAGTTTGGTCACTTGTTACACTATTTAATTCTTCTTATTCCATAACATAAATATATTACTGTTCGTCAAATTTACGCAGTAAAACGAAAGAGATAATCAAAAGATTAAAATTTTGGATTTTCCGTTTATATATGGTGGCTATACCCCCAGTGAGGCTGAGCCGCTCTTAAGCTTTCTAAATCCTCTATTTTGGGAGGATCATTCCCAGTCTATTAACATATACTAAGACAACTTTTCTCTATTCTGTCCTATGTTTTGCTTTTTCTTTCCAATTTCTAAACCTTGCCCTGCTTAGATCGTCTATCACTTCCTGCATCCATTTTGACCTAGATCTGCCACGTCTCATCTTTCCTTCGGGATTCCATTGTAACGTTGACTTGATTGGGGTGCCCTCATCTGTTCTAAAGACTTGTCCCAACCATCTCGCCCTGTGCTTTCTTATTTTTGTTATTATGTCTCCTTCCTTTAGTTCTTGCGTAATTCGTGCATTTGTTTTAATTCTGCATTCCGTATCCGTTACTCTTAACTGGTCAAGTATTGCCCTCATGATTTTTCTTTTGAATATCCTCAGATCATTATCTTTCTTTTTTAGCATGGTCATTACTTCAGCAGCGTATAGTAATATAGGCCTTTCTGGGTTCTGATACAAATATCAGTCCTTTTCATTATCATTACAGTTATTTACCTTCGTTTCTCTGATACACCTAATTTTTTCAGTGCTGACATAAGTTGATTTTTTTTTATAGAGTCAAATGCCTGTTCGAAGTCTGTGAAGAGCATTTCTAGGTCTATTTTATGCTCATATGTTTTCTATTATTTGCTTTACAGTATGAGCTGCGTCAATGGTTGATTTTCCTTGTGTAAATCCATATTGGTGTTGTCCAATTACATTTCTGGTTTTCTTGGCTAACCTCCTTTGTATTTCCGTTTAGATTACGAAAATTAACTGTTAAATTTTCAGATTTTATGAAATTTGTTAACTTCTTTTAACCGACTGTCTGCTAGTTCGTATAATTTTTAATATTAGATACAGGTCATTTAGGCGTAGGGCTCGATTTGCTGTCTTCCTCTACTCCTCTCTCTTTTTTGCTGCCGCTGCACAGTTCGTCAATCCTAATTTTTTTAAATCACCCTCGACCGCTATCAGCCATCTTTTCTTA
The DNA here is from genome assembly GCA_947652605.1 of Elmis aenea. Taxonomy (NCBI): domain Eukaryota; kingdom Metazoa; phylum Arthropoda; class Insecta; order Coleoptera; family Elmidae; genus Elmis; species Elmis aenea. The sequence continues at coordinate 47,654,482 of OX393581.1, forward strand.
GGCCGTTCTCTTTTTGTCATACCTATTTTACTCGCTTTAATCATTAACTTCGTGTTTCTTTGGTTGGAGAGGCGTTGCGCATGCCCAAGCCATCTTTTTCTCTGGGCCTTTACTACTTCGGTTATGGACGGTTCTGTGTACCTTCTCATTACTTCCTCGTTTGTACTTCTCCTTGATTCTCCGGAATTTGTTTTTATTGCCCTGTAAGTGTAAATCCTCCGCAATATTTTCCTTTCCCACTTCTTGAGATCCTCTTTTTCTTTTTTGTTTATTATCCAGGTTTCACAAGTTACAGTGGGTCTTAAAACTGTTTTGTACAATCTTACTTTGACCCAGATAAATGAAATTTCTTACTTTCTCAAAGTGTATCGCCTTGGTTCTGTTGGATTTTGATTGATAGATGTTCTTTCCTTTCTATGCCATTACTTTTAGCTCCCATTATCATATTTTCGGTTTTTGATTTGTTGATGTTTAGTTCCATCTTCTTTGCTTTATCCTCTAACTTCCTGACAATATTTTGAACTTTTGCAAATGATATATTTAATTTAATTAATTAATTTTTTAAATTTATATTTTAATATCTTATATAAATATCTTTGTTACAGATATAAAATTAAATCGAAGAATAGTACACAAAGCGTCGAAAGTGTCAAAGATCTTTTACCGACCTCGGCATCCCTGGCAGACGATCTCAAAATGGGTGTGCCGACTTTTTGTAAAGCCATTCCTTGGCACTTTGTCATAGACCGACGTCTGGAGTTGGTCCAGTTAGGCTCGGGATTTATGCGCCTATTTGGCTGCACATTAGCAAGATGTGGAACTGCCGCGGCCACTTATTTCGAATTTCATCGTCCCCGAACAATCACACTGTCGTTCAATGAGATTATAAAAAGGGCGAACACACCGTTCGTGCTGGCCATTCGGAAGCCGCCAGAAGTGGAGTCATTTCCTGCGGAAGTAAGTAACGTTTGAATTAGTACAGATTTTCTTAGAACTAGCTTCTGCAATGCTTTAAGTTTAAGTCTTTAAGGCAGTGTTTTTCAACCTGTGTGCCGCGGCACACTAGTGTGCCGCCAACATCCTTCAGGTGTGTCGCGGAAAATTAAAATTATTTTTACGTATGTCCGAATTACATAGATTAATGCTTTTTTTTTCAATGTAGCAATCAGTATTTTGTGGCTATTTCTTATTTGAGTGACTAAAATTAGCTTTTTCATTAGTTTCGTATATCCAGCTTAATACACAAAATATTTTATCTAGTAAAGCATGATCAAACAAAAATTCGCTTTCTTCTCCAAAAAAGTTGTTATCCTTTTAAAAAAATTGTAAATAAAAATAAATAAACGTTTTTTTTAGCAGCAAAAACAAAATTTAAATAAACATTTTAATAACCGAAACTTTGCACATTTCTAGAAACAAAAATTAACAATATTTTTCCTCCTAACAAAAAAAAATTGGTTATGAAATAAATCTCTTTGCAAAACAAAATAGTCCACGTTTCAATCAAAAATTTACCGAAATTCGCGACGACCAGTCGTTGTTCACTAATTTTGGCAATAATAATGTTAGCAAATTTTGGATTGAAATAAAAATTACTATCAAAGTATTTTAGAAAAAGTCATCATTTTTTTAGATCGTGTTTAAGCAAATCAAAATTTTTAACCCTAAATTGTATATTATCAATAAATTCTTTAGTTTTGGCTATATTTTGGATCCAAATTTCCAAAAAAAAGGTTTGAAAATGACAAAATTAAGTGACTGTTCTGGAACTTTGTCCTAACCCTGTACAGCAGTGGTTACCAAAGTTCTGTACCTGCGCCCTTTTTTTATAAAAAATTGTTCCCCCCTTCAATTTTTGTAGCAATCTAACTTCGTAAAGTAAATATTTCACTACATACCTACTAAGTTTTTCGAAAATAGTCATTAAATACGCAAATTTTACAAGAATTGTTGCATCATGAAACAAGTAATATTTTGGTAAAAGCTGCGCGTCCCTCTGGCATTAATCTCTTGCCTTCCTAGGGAGGCGCGCCCCACAGATTGAAAAACGCTGCTGTACAGTGTGCCGCAAAATTTTAGCGTTGTTAAATTGGTTAAAAAGATTGCTTTAAGGTATCTGCAAAAAATCATTGCGTTCGTCCAGAAAATTAGATGTTTCCGTTCAATTTTTAGACTGGAAAATACATCTTTACTGGCCTAGGCCAGAAAGTAACTGGTTGCTACTGTATTGAGGTGTCTTTACCGGCCTAGGCCGGAAAGTAGCTGGTTGCTATGGTGATGAGTTGTTTTGTTGATTTGCGCTGTCACACAAGCGTCATTATACCACCAAAAGAGTTTTTACGTGTAGTTTGTTAAGTTATTGTTTATTTATGGATGGTGACGATTGTGATTTTGGTGTCAGTGGCGGATGCAGAAAAATATTTAACGTAACATAACCGTAAAGTGTCCTTACTGGACTCGTATCCTTTCAGAATTCGCCTACGGCTCGTCCCAAAACTGCTTACTCTTCCAGTAAAGTACCACTTTCCGGTCTAGTTACGGACTAAATCAAACGATACTGCCATAAATGATAACATGAAAAATTCTGTAATTTACATTGATAACTTTTGATTATTTAAGTCATTCGTTTATTAATATAAAATGAATTAAAAAACAATAATTCTCAACCTCTCAGAAACACCCAGGGAAGAATGTTTCAGTTTTTTCGTGTTATTCTGCCCAATTTTGCTAATTTAACCAAGTCTCCAACTCTCATATTACCACAGTTACACGATAGATAATTGTCACACTGTGTAGTTATCCTCTCGAAATTTATATTAGGTGTTTCCGCGAACTTATTAGCATTATTAGTAATGAATAGAGATAATCGTATTACTGAAGTTGGTTTGAACAGCATTAATTATGGGAGAAATCCTGCCGAGCAACTTTGTACTATATGCGTCGTACAAGCCTTGTAATAATCAAAGTTAATCACCTGTAGTAGATCCATCATGAGATGAATACATTTTCGCGAATGTGTAGACCGATACATCAAACCAATTATTCAAGAAAGTTTTGTATGTTATGTTACCCCTAAACTGCAATACAAATTGACTTTATTGGCAAAAAAAAAAGATTCTACTTTTATGTTTTACTTAATTATTAACGGACAAACGTTTAAAATTAGTCACGACATCGTATTTGTCTGTCGTTAGGCTATGAAATGTTTTTGTTTGTTCATTTGTTCATTAAAATCTACCTGGAACATAAAATATTGTTTTAAAATTTTATAGACGCCACGCAATAATTCTAGGACGTGGACAATGTAAAAGAATTATAAATCTAGTTAGTTTTATGCATTTTATAAAGTAAACATAAATCAGTTTATCTGCACGTGACGTGTGGGTAATATTTTATGCATATTTAAAGTATAACTCTGCAACTTTTTAGTTTTACACTGACATCAAATCCTAGCCTCATTTAATATTTATACGTAAGCTACCTGCACTGGCTATCGGAGGCAAATCAGATTAAATAATTAGGAGGTTTAGCGGTTAGCTCTGACCACAATTTTACTTTGTAATTGGATTAGTTTCATTTAAATTTAGCGTATTGATTAAAACTTTCAATTTTGCTAAATACATCCACATCGTATCAAACAAGTCTACTGCACCGTTTGCAAATAAAATACATACATCCTGTAAATTTACTTAACTGCTTTTAAGAGCAGAACAGGGCAAAGAGAATAAATTATTGTTAAAATCCATACACACAACTTCATTATTAAAAGCTTCTAGAAATGTATTAAGACGACGTCGGCTTATCAACTTTAAAATGTGCTGAGTTGATTCTAACATCATGTTTTAATACAATTCTTATTCCATGGTGTTATAAGCAATACCTTGTAGATAGTCTTTTAGCTGGAAGGCAAAATGATAGATCAATTAAATATATGAGAAGTCATTTATTAATATTATTTTGTAACTTTTCGGATTATTAACGAGCACCACATTAAGTATGTTTGTCAAATTTAAATCTATACTCTAGCTGTTATAATAAGCGAGATGCCCATGTTTAAAATTAAATTTTAAACACCCTGTATATCTGAAATGTGTGAATATGTTTGTTCGCTACAAAATAATATTAATAAAAGACTTATAATTTATTTGATATATTATTTTGTCTCCCAGCTAATAGACTATTTACGTGGTATTGCTTATACGTGGCTCGCTTTTTTACACAAACAAATTTGCGCTGGCGAAATAATACTTTAACGTATTTCCCCAGACGTTTTCTCTGGCATAATATTAATTTGTAAATTCAGGCAATCTGGTGCACTATTCAAATGTTCCAATATTGGAAAAAAATGGGTTAAACATGATGGTTAAAGCTTAGAAATAGTTCCCTAAAATAGACGTTTAGTGTACACATAAATAAACGTACTCAAGACAAAAGAGATTGAAACGGTAAGCAGCTTACACAGAAAAAAACCTGCACACATCAAGATTTTAGTCAAAAACGTGTCAGTAGGAGGCACAAACGAGTAAAAACGTCAAAATCTCAAAGCTGAATTATTTCTCGATCACAATACTTTCTTGTACTGAACTAAAGTATGGCGAAGGGAAAAACTAAACGTTTTGTTCACAGCCCGCCCTAATTTAATTTTGATGACTTGATATCCCATTAGTATACGATGCGTGTATGTTTTGTGTGCATTTTATGGTCTCTTGAAACGTCTTCTGATCTCGCATACGCAAAAATTTATTATATCATTTCTTTAAAGAGCTAATAAAAGCCCAATTGGTATTGACTTATAGCGCAAACTACATATTTATATTCTATACATACAAGTTCAAAATTAGTTGTAATGGTTTTATTTTATAGAATTTTCACAATTGTGTATTTGGAACTCGAAAATTGTTCAAAATTTTACTTACAACACATTATGTTATATTTTAGTCCTGTTATAATTTTTTAAAATAATAAGATACATAGAATTGTCCACCTAGAACGGCCACTGTTGGGATCTCGTGAACGTTAAGAGCTAGAAAGAAGTTTACATTAAACAAAATGTTTCGCTTTCTGAACTTATTTAGTGATCCTTTAATGTTTTTAAAAAGTTCCACGGCACGCTAAAAAAATTTAAATACCTACTGGTGTTGGTTGTACTATTGTTTACTGAATTTACCCTTTGGTTGGGTATACATCACAAAACGCACATGAGTCCACTAAACAAATTCAAAAGGTTTGGTCCTTTTGAGTCTTTTAACAATCTCACTCTGGTCGAGCAGTTGGATTGCTTCAGTGTTAACATGATTGTGAAGCTTCTCCTCATGCTTCTGTGCAAATCTTTTCGCTTCGTCAGCAACCATCTCCACACCTAGGTCTCTGTGAATGTCACAACCCCTTATGTAATAAGAAGCATTTGCAATACTCCTCAGCACTTTATTTTGGAAACTATGTATAGTTTCGACATTATTCTTTCTGGCACACCCACACAATTGTATGATATATAACGATACATCTTTTAAAACCTGTTTATATATCATTAGTTTATTATGTGTTGACAGTTCATAGTGTCTACCCAAAAGCCAATACATATTTTTGTATTTAACATTTAGTTCTACTCGTTTTTTTTTGCAGCTTTTCATTCATTTCCCGTTCATTATTTTCGACTGCCAAAACACTTATCATCTGCAAATGTAGCAATCATGGTGTGTGTTTCGTTTCTGGTATATCGCATGTGTGTAGTTAATACAGCAGTGGACCTAAAACACTGCCGTGTGGTACACCAGCTCTTATTGTTCTCAGTTCTGAGTACTGATAATCGCATTTGATTCTAATCGACCTCTCATTGATGTAAGGTTTCAACAAAAGGCTGTAGTGTTTTGATAGAAGTTGTTCTAGTTTGAACTCTAATCCCTTGTGCCAGACTTTATCAAAACTGGGCGACGTCCAGAAATACAGTGGAACATATTTGTTTTCTTATAATGTTTTCTCCTATGTACCTGGTCTATGGTTGCATGATTGTTTTTAAATTCAAACCAATGCATTAGGATTCTGCACTTTTCTTCTATTATAGATTTGAGCCTTTTTAAAATGAGTTTTTCATACAGTTTGGATAGCACAGGTAGCAGTGATATCTATCGGTCTGTACGATGATACTTCATTGATCGGTTTACCAGGTTTAGGAATTGTGACAACTTGTGCTATCTTTCAGCACTTAGGAACGTATTTAAGTCTTATGAAAGCATTAATTAGGTTGGTCACTTGACAATTCCATTTCGGGGCAATTGCTTCAGGATTTTTTCCAGTTATGAGATCGTATCCTGGTACATTCTTCAGATTAATGTTGGTTTTGATTTCTAGTTTAACTTCTATTGGTGTTGCTAGTTCTATTTTTAGAGGGGAGTTTCTTATTATTATTGGAAGGTCTTCATCACTCTGTATATCGTATGGCTGAAATGTTTTTCTAAATGATCGGCATAGGTTCGCCTTCTCTTGCTTGCTTCTAGCCCATGATACGTCAGGATTCCTAAGTGGCGAGTTTTGTGTCTGTTTATCCTTTAAGTGGCTTTCCACAAAAAATGGTGTATCTTTCTCATTATGGCACGCTAGACAGCAAACAAAAATCAAAATCGTTTTTATAATTTTTTAATAACGCGGTTATAATTAATGATAAAAAAAACGCAGAGAAGAAGAAAGTTGTAGATTTTTTTCTGCACTGTAAAATTAAATCATTCATTTTTTTAAAATTAAAGCCTCAGTGAATTAATTGGTCTCAAAAAACGGAACAATTAATTTGTTTAGTTTAAACTGTAGCTCTTACCGTTTACGAGTTCCCAATAGTGGCCTTTCTATATGGACCACCCTGTATATGTAATCCTACTAAATTTGGATCACCAGGTATAATATATAACTTTTTGCTTCCCTAAAAATTCCCAATCATTTTGAAGCGGCAATTAACAGCGTAAAATGAGTTTCTAATCCGTATACGTAAATCTCTGAGTTATTTAACATCTTCCAAATGCATTTTAACACATGTTGTGTTATTTGTAAAAAAAAATTTCAACGCTGTTTGTCACAACTCTTTTCTGGTTGGTTAATAGCACATACAAATTTGTAAATTTAGGGAAATGCATGCAAAACCACAAACGCAGAGCTTTTAAGGTCGTAAAAGATTTGAATCCTCACTGTTATTCCGTTCCGAATTTGCTTTTCTTAACTACTATTGTATTCCGTGTATTTAGGGAACCGTTACAAAGACGTGCACATAAAATGTTGGTCCGATCTGAAAAACACGTTGCAAAGAATTTGTCAAATCAGCATGTTTCTGGTTTTGTCTTCACCACTTACTACTCGAGTCGCTTTAGATACAAGCAATTAGTTTGATTGCCGGGGAACACGCCAACAATTTGTGCTCCATATAAATTTACAGATGTTATTGATTTTGACCTCATCTAGGTAACACATCGTGTTTCCAATCCGTAGCATTGAAAAGAAGTGGGATGATTTCCTATTTCCAAAGATTAAATTCTTATTAAAGCTGACGTTGAAAAAGCAAAGCTATTTAGCAAATATTATCAAAATATATAATTAGATGTAATTATCCTTCTAACATTTACTCTGTTTATAAATGAATGGTTTTGTTTATAATTAAATTGCTGGGTAATATTTTCTCAGATCTCGTATCAAAAATGCAGCGGTGATGGAGTTAATGTAGTTTCCTTGTTTTTTTTTTATTCCCTTTTGTGGCGCACATCAAAAGTATCCTTACTCAAAAGGAAGAACTAGAAAGAACATTTTACGGTCAAACGTTTTCAAAGGATACTACACAAAGAACTTCTTACATGTTACACCTAGCAACAGTGATGTTAACTAAGTGAAGGAGCGAACAAAGTAGTTGTTTTTTACAAGAGTACAGTAAAAGTTATGATACTTATAGCTAAACTTATTTTAAGAATGCATTTGATAGGAATTATGTACATAAAGTACAGGGTAGTCCAATTCGATCGGTTTGAATGCGTATCTCGCTTAATATTGAAGATAGAGAAACGGTTAAGTAACCAAAAATGTGCAGTCTTTTTGAGACAAACTCGGAACCGTTTTCAAAACTATTGTATCATTTCCGGTTTTTGAGTTATTAGAAAAAAAAACTGTTTTTTTTTTGTCATATCTATAACGTGTCATATCTCAGTTATTGTTGTAAATATCTAATAAATGTATGCAGACTGTTTTTGGATATTTTTATGTAAAATTCGATGCTTCTAAAAAGTAATTTTTACGCTCGCCGTTAAAAAGTTATGACACAAACTTACCTTATTTTAATTGAAGCTATAATTGGCTATGACCTACATACATTCCTTATTTTTTTTTCATTCCAAATATATAAGGGTTGATGTAGTTATTTTTAATAATACGTAGGTTACGAAGATTTTTTAATTATTCTTTTTAAGAAAAACAGTAGGCTGTGAAAACAAAAAAAATAGGTGTAAAACCTTTTAAAACTAATGTGGTACAAGTTACAAAGGTTTTATAGTTTGTTGTTGAGATAAACATTATAAAGATGAACAAACAATATACTATTATCTTTACAATGTAACTTGTAACTTGTACCACATGAATTTTAAAAGGTTTTATACGTTGCTATTTTTTGTTTTCATAGCCTGTAAAATTAAAGTTTTAATTTTCAATACACAGGTTGATTCTGTTTGACTGTCGCACCTTTGTTATCTATAGGGAAACCTTTATAATTTTTGTCTCGGTCTTTAACAGTTTTATTTAAAAATGTTGTAATGTCTCCAGTTTGGTTAAAATTACTAGAACTACTACATAAAACAAATCTCTTTATTGAAGCCCGCAAAGCAACATTGGATGAAGAATTTTTTCGATTTGCAATTTTTTTGAAGTTTTTTGGCAATATATCAGGAGGATATAATTTCTCAAAGGCGAAATCTTTACAAAAGAAATATGAAAATGAAGTAAGTGAAGATATTGTAGAAGAATTAATACTGCTAAAGCGTGTTTACAAATAGAATTTTAAATTAAGCACGAAATCGGCAGAATTATTTAAAGAAATTATCGATATTTGATTTTTAAACATATTACCAAATATAGCGATTGTTCTTCAAATTTTTTTAACCATGCCTATGAGTGTAGCAGAAGCAGAGAGATCGTTTAGTGTTCTGAAAAGGATTAAAAACTTCCTGCGACCGACAGTGGGTCAAGGTAACTTAAATAAATATTAAAAACCACTGAACAAGCATTGACATTTTATATTTTTCCTTCATAGTTTTTAATTTTGAAGGCCTCAAAAATATCGATTGCCCCGGGTCTTACATTTTCTTTTAAAGGCTTTGCATACACCATACACCCTGTATATATTTTTTTAGAAAATCTTCTTTGTTACTTTTAAAAGTTATCTTTGTGTTTTATGTAATAAATTGATCTGGAACAATACTTTTACATGGTATTTTTTTCAGGGCTTAGAACTCAAAGGGCAAATGGTTTACTGCCCCGAATCTGATTCCGTTTTATTTATTGGCTCTCCATTCATAGACGGACTTGATGCTCTAACCGGAAGGGGACTTTTCATTTCCGATATTCCCTTGCACGATGCTACAAGAGATGTTATTCTTGTTGGAGAACAGGCAAGGGCACAAGTGAGTATACTTTTTTTATTCATAAATAAACAACTGCACACTTGGTAACAGATTTATAATATGTTCATACCCTGGGAGGGTAGAATAAAAAGAATTTCATCAACAGAGCAGCATGGAACTAATCGATTAGATGAAAAGTAATCTTGAGGTAATCCAATACTTGCAGCAAAGTGATGATAAAAAAACAATAAATGTCACAGTATAAGAGTTATAGTGTTGTTGTTTAGATCTGCTGCTACAATAATTGCCAAACTTCTATAATAGCGTTTCTAATATTAGCCCCATTAAGAACCCGATTCAATATCACAATGGTTCTGTTTGCAAGTTGTTTATTTTTTTACATTCGTGCTTCATTTGTCTTCGTTTTACTTTTTGTTTGGCGTTTTTATGATAGCAAATGTTTTTTCTTTTAAAAATGTCGTTATACGTGAGGATGGGGGCATGGGGGATCTCGTAAACGGTAAGAGATACAGAGTTGGTTAAATGCGTCAAAATGATCTATGACTTGAGAGCAAATATTCCTTTTAAAAAAATCTAATTTGTTAATAGTTTTTGCGCTATTCATTAAAAACAAAAAAAATTGTCGTTTTCGATTTTTGCTTGTAACTTGCTTATTTAAAATCATACTTAAAATATTATTCGACATTATTAGACACTTTTTTGCGTAGAATTGAAATTTGTTAATAAATTTTACCTATCTTCATTTGTTTTTGTTATTTTAACATCAACTTTCTTATTTTAAAAAGAATTTTTTTTCTTGTTTAATTGATGTATGGATTGTTAGGTTCATCTTTAAAAATAAGCAAGTTGTAGCAATATTATTGTATTTGTTAAGTTTAATCAAAGTGGCCATTGAAAAACAAAACATCACATAAATAATCCAGCTTACTTAATTAAACACAAAGGAACCTAAATAATTTAAGATATTTTTTAAATTACATAATAATTTATGATTTTTCAATTACTATTACTATTGAATTTAATTTAGAACATGCGTTCAATGGGTAGCCCAACAAAAAGTAATAAGCTTAGGAAAACATTATTATCTACAAAGTACAGATCTCAAATTTGTATAGCCCATAGAAAGAGGGCTACACTTTGAACGCATGATGTAATACAGAGTGGTCCACTTTTTAGTAGCAGGACTTTAACAGTCGATACAAAAACTTATTTTAAAGCGAATATTCCACATCAACATGGATCCAAAAACGCTTCATTTTAAAGATACAGGGTGTTGAAATTTTCGAAAAAATAATGATAATGTTTAACCGTTTCTCAACCAGTAGATATATTTAAACCAAATTTGGTATACAGCAGTCCCACAAGCAACCAGTGGCGGAGTTGTGGGGGTTTTAACAGAACAACAACAAAATTGTTTTGTTTTTTATTTATTAATTTTTTTGTATAAAATCATTTGATTAAAAAATTGGACAAAATGAGTTTTTCTCAAATATTTGTGGTAAAATATCATTTTAGATATTAAATGTCATAAATCATTGAAATCAGAAGATAAAATGCTATCCGACTGAGATTAAAATTTTTTCGCCGTATTTAAAAAAATGAAGTTGATGTTTCTGAAGAGACGAAACGTTGTTGGAAATTTTACGTTATCTCAAAATATAAAGCGTAAGAGTTGCCGCGGATAAGTGCTTCCAGATTGTCGATATCTTAAAAAATGTAGGAAATGGGGTAAAAAACGAAAATCAATTTTTTCAGTTTTTCTTGAGTAACTTTTGTACTAAGACAGCTATAAAAATTGTCTTTGCAGATATTTGACGAGCATCTAATTTCCCAACTGCGCCCTAATTTAACCGACCTCGTAGCTGTTAAGATAATCGAGATCCCCATGCATTTACTCGAATTTGGGACACCCTGTATATCTTTAGATGGAAAGTTTTTTAAGCTAAAGTAAATAATTTTAAAATTCATAGACACGTTATTTGGACTCCAAATACCAATTATTCACCCTCAGTTCGTTCGAATTGTTAATTTATAAAAGTTAAACCAAAACAATTAAACTTTTTAAACACGTGATTTACACCTGAAACATTATATCATTCTTGAATTGTTGATTATGATTAAGTTACGAATTGTTACGACTCAAAGTTTTATTAAAGTTTCTTTATGTGGCCCTTACAAGTTCAAGTAAAACTCCAAACAAAAACGCAAACATTTTTCATTGTCCAACATCAACAAACAGAAATTCTTAATTTTAAACAAACATCGCCTGTTCCGTTTTTCTCAACAAATGTAGATGTCACGAGCGGCGTGTGATAATTCTTCACAGTCTTTGTGGTAATGTCGTGCGGTTTTGTTTTTCTGGTTTTGTATCTTACACTCGAATATGGGTTCTCTTGGGATCCGTTATTTATTTACAGGATTTTTAGATAACTTACAACTACTTTCATGCGTTTTCACTGGAGAGGTAATAGGCCACGAGCAAACCGTTTATTTATGGGTATCCTAAAACGATAAATTTTGCTTCAATACCAACACTATGGCGTTCAGAACGAATTTTTTTTGTATTTTCCTTTGAACATGCCACAAATACTACTAATATAACTATGTTATACAATAAAACGTTTAAAAAATCGCTTATTTCTTTGTTAAAAATCTCTTCTAAAAATGCTAAACCAGTTTTAAGACTCTCTTCTCTTTCTCAATAACAATGTTTCTATTTACACACATCCAGCTAAGCAACCACCATCACTGACAATAACTTCAATCGTTGGTAGGCACTTTTGTAAATGCAAAAATTACATCAAAGATAACCACAAACAGCAAAATTTTGTATAAATTTAGATTACCAATGAAACGTTTAAATAATTTAAGTATTTACCTAATTAAACTAGGTAATATACAGGGTGAGTCATTAGTGGCGGATCGGTCGATTGTGGCTAAACGGTATGAGATAAAAAGTTGATTCAAACGGCAGTCCATACAGTTTTTTCTTCCGAACACGATAAAAATATTTTTAAATATACAGGGTGAGTCACCTCTCTGGAACCAATAGCAACTTTTATATTTCAAATACAACACCCCATTTTTTATTTCATATTCTTGACCGCCTTCATTTTAGCTTTACATCGATATAAAATAGTACAGGTTTTTATGCGGCCTTGTCACTAAAAATAAATTATTTTCAAAATATTTCAAGGTTTTAAGTCTTTATTAAAAAAATTCTCCTGAAGCCATTTTTCGAAGCACAGAGTTGTAATTTGGTAAGGACATGCATAAAACATTGTTCTATTAGCTCGATACGAAAAAGTTTGAATCACGCATACAGGGTGTTCATAAATAGGTGGCAACTTTTCTGATTTTCAAATGCTCGTAATTCAATTTTTTCAAATGCAAACCCCTGTATTTTCTTATGTCATCGAATTCGTCTTTAAGAGAGCTTCATTTTTTGTTAAGTATGTCCTATACCCAAAACTCATACTTTTCGAGATTTTCGACATTTTTTCTTCTATCATTATTAAAGCAAATAGGATGCCGTGGAAAAAAAAACTGACTGTTCACTTCACTAACCTTGTCATTTATTTCTTGAACTATAGCATTTCCACAATTAATTTCACTTCACAAGCGCAAATTTGACATGGTTTATTCACCGTTTCGTGTATTTAATTACTAATAGTAGGTAGATACTTAGTCTTGTGGACTCACTTATAAGCAATAAATAAATTGGCAACCTAATCAATTTTATTATTGTTATGAACTTTACTAGTGTTTCTAAACCTTAAAGGAAGCGCGAAGAATAATGGAAAATGAAAGACAAATTATTTGTTAAAACCACAAAAAAAACATTAAATAAATTCTGTAAATAAAATAATAGAACATAAAAAAATCATTGCTATACGAAATTGAATAAACGTTAGCCTATAAGTGCATATTAATCAAAATGTGCGTAAATCCTTGCCGCCAGCAAAGGATTTCTTTCGCCTTCTCTCAAGCAATAAACCATATCAATTTGCTCTTGTAAAGTGAAATTAATTGTGGAAATGCTATAATTCAAGAAATAAATGACAAATTTTTGGCGTTAGTGAAGTGAACAGTCAGGTTTTTCGATTTCCACGGCATCCTATTTGCTTTAATAACGATTAGAAAAAACAAATGTCGAATATCTCGAAAAGTATGAGTTTTGGGTATAGGACATACTTAACAAAAAATGAAGCTCTCTTAAAGACGAATTCGATGACATAAGAAAATACAGGGGTTTGCATTTGAAAAAATTGAATTACGAGCTTTTGAAAATCAGGAAAGTTTGCCACCTATTTATGAACACCCTGTATGCGTGATTCAAACTTTTTCGTATCGAGCTAATAGATCAATGTTTTCTGCATGTCCTTACCAAATTACAAGTCTGTGCTTCGAAAAATGATTTCAGGAGAATTTTTTTAATAAAGACTTAAAACCTTGAAAAATTTTGAAAATTATTTTTTTTTAGTAACAAGGCCGCATAAAAACCTGTACTATTTTATATCGATGTAAAGCTAAAATGAAGGCGGCAAAGAATATTAAATAAAAAATGGGGTGTTGTATTTGAAATATAAAAGTTGCTATTGGTTCCAGAGAGGTGACTCACCCTGTATATTTCAAAATATTTTTATCGTGTTCGGAAGAAAAAACTGTATGGAATACCGTTTGAATCAACTTTATATCTCAAACCGTTTAGCCACAATCGACCGATCCGCCACTAATGACTCACCCTGTATATTCCATACATTAATCATTTATGTATTTACTTACACAATCCTAATATTTGTCGAATTAAAATTGTAATTTTGTAATACTCTATCTCGCGTGTTTATGATTCTAAGTTGAGCCACGAATTTCCTAAGTTTTTTCCAACGTTTTTCATTGGCTACACAATATTATCACAAATGTTTTACAAGTTGCGGCGTTAAAAAAATCCCAAAAGTTTAGAAATGGCATGAAGTTTAAATTGCAGTTCGCTAAATTCGAGGACTTTCATTTTATCGGGGACACATAATAGTTCCCAGGCTCAACATTTATTACCATGCAAAAAATCGTTGTTTTTTTTATATCTGATTGGGTTATTAAAAATCAAACCATTTAAATCGGCGCATTTATTATAAAATATACACGTTTATGGTCCATATTTCTTGCGTTAATAATAATAAATCTTTATTAGGTACGCCTCACACAGATGCAGATAGTAACAAAACATATTTATCCTACATTCCAATTATTACATTCCATTCCATTAATACAATATTATATTTTTATTATATTTATTGAGCTGGTGACCGGCTCCTTTTCACATATTTTATTACGTGGCACCTATCTGCTGGGCGGCTAGTATAGTCCTCCTCTGCATGATGGAAGTGTGTTCGCCGAACACGCTGGCCTTTTCAATGTCAGTTTTTGCCCAGGATCTATCACTTTTTCTTGTGTTCTTGTGTTTTCTTTATTTTAGCCGTTGCTTTCCACAAAGAGTTGCTTCTGTTCGGTTCAGACCTTCCAAGTAGTCTTGAACTGCTTGGTTTTTCTCCCTGTTTAATAGCTTTTTTAGATTTTTAGCTGATTTGTTTAGTTTTTCCTTTTCTTGAGCATATCTGGTGTTCATCCACGTTTTTCTCAACTTCCTCTTTTCGATTTTTGCTTCTTTTATTGCTGTGGAACAATTTTGCTGTTGGATCTTAGTATTAATTTTAGGGGTTGCGTCCCACGCCGATTGCTGTATTGTTCATGTTAGATTTTCTGCCGCTTGATCCTATATCTTCCGTTGTTTTTAACCCAATGTTCATACTTATTCTTTCGTTAATCAGTTCTTTAAATAGGTGCCAGTTTGTTTTCTTGTTGGTTAGATGTATTGGCTGTTGTCTACTTATTATCTTTGAGTTTGGCGTCACCATAATGGAAGAATGGCCCGACGATAGATCAAGATTTTGTTTCGCATGTAAATGACTTATTGGCATACCTTTAAGAACGCAAAAGTCTACAACATCTGGTACTTTGTTCCTATCACTACGCCAGTAGGTAGGTTTGCCGGTAAATAGAACATTCATATTATTTTTAATAATACATCTTTCGAGCTCTCGACCTTTGGGTGTTATTAATCGAGATCCCATCTAAAGTGCTTTGCGCTATAGTCGCCACCTACTACAAATTTATTGCCCAAAGTTGAAAAAAGTCATTGTTTTGCGGTTTTTTGATTGTGTGCCGTGGGGGACTATAAATGGCGCTGATGGTAATTGGCCCATGTGTATCTTTTACAACGATGTTAGTCTAGAACTTTCTTGAGGTATCTGGCTTTTATTTTATCTAGGTGTAATAGGTGATTTGCATTTAGGATTGAGCATAAGACTTTAAAACCATATGTTACTGCTGGCCAGATCTTTATATTATACAGCTTAATTGCAGTGATAAGGCTTCAGTTCTGTAGATGCCTCAGAGATCACTTGAGCAATTTTCCTACTTCTTGCGTGAATATGTTTGGTTAGGATTAGTGTTGCTTGAAGTGTTACTGCTAGGTATTCATATTCATTGATGAAGTCGAGTTGTTGGTTTCCTATGGAAGCTTTGTCGTTATTTTTGAGTCTACCTTCCATTCGAAATTTCATCATTTTGCTCTTTGCGTTTTTTATTTCGCCCAAGGGCTAAGACAGTTCAGTTTTATCTGAAGTTGCTGGAGGTCTTCAGATCATATGACTAGATCATTTGCGTACACTAGGCAGTGTGATTCGTGCGTTTTTATAAAGTCTGGCAGGTCCTGTTGCCTTAAGGTAAAGTTTATTTTTATTTGAAAACTCATTGACAAAAACTCTACTGTATTCCAACGGCGAAAGTAACATAAGAAATTTAGTGCAAATTTTAAACGTTTTAAATATTGGCTTCAATAATTAGTTTACAGCATAACTTCATTTGAGTTTTTAGAGGGCATTGCAAGCTTGGTCCATCTAAGCAATTTCAGTATTTTTGATTTGCTCTGCTTTCTATGAAAGCACCCTAATTCAAACAATGTCAAAACTTGATCGGTATATTGAAAATCGGTTTAATTTTAAGAGTACCTACCTAAACTATATTTCTTGTGAAGTTGTACAATTTTGCAGAACAATATCAGCATTTTTTTTAAATACCTCAATTAATTAAAGAAAAACTTCGTTTAATTTTTGGAATTCAGATTTTAATTTCTTAACAAAACAGTAATACAATAATTTTGTAAGTTAATAAATTGCCCAAAATTATTTCCTAATGTTTAAAATTTGAAGTATTATTCTTTAGACAATACCCAAAATAATTGTTAGGTATTGATTGTATGTAGGGCGCTAGGAAGTATTAGTTTAAATTGACTACCTGTATAAAATATTGAAATTGGTTATAAAAAAACATTATTAAAGTTTTGTAGCTATTTAAAAGTGTAAAAGTTGTTTTAAAAATTATATCTTCAACGTTAAATTTTACTACATAGTTTATCTTTTAGTTTAATCTTCTTTTCCCTACTAAAACTGATTGAAAAACTGTTGATAGGGATGTTAACAATGACAACGATATTTTTTTCCCAAATTGAAAAACGTAAATGTAAATCCAGATTTATGTTATCGTGGGAATTCCCTTAAACCGAAAAGAAACGTATAAGACAATAACTTTTCCGTTTCAATTCAAGAATCAAGTTAAAATCGAATCTTTTCACTATATCTCGGGTCCGGCCTTAAAAATTGGAATTTAATTCGTGAACTTAGTCTGAAGCCTCTATTGATTTTATATAAAATGACTTATTTTAAAATAAAACCTTCATCCGACATTGCTTTAGGGAATATAATGTTTGCTTTCAACGAATTTTCATAAATATCGTAAGATAAAGCTGGAGTACAAGTTTTATGTCTATTAGGTAATTTTTATATCATCTTGTCTCTTCTTCTTGCTAAATTTGTTGATTTTGTTAAAGACTGTAATTAAAATTTCGAACAGATATGTCTCCGTGTAAAATAATAGCTCAACAGATTTGTCTCTGCATATTGAATCGATTACTTAAATATCTTATCTAGCTCCAAACCTTTTAACGGCTTAAGGTTGAAGATATAATCCTATAATGAAAACTGCCTTCAACCATACCCTAGCTAGGCCCTAATGTGATTTACTTGCAATCTTCGAGTACGATGCCATCATTGGACTGCTACTTACTAGAAATGAAGCGAAATATAAATTTTTACACATAGATAATGAAACTTTTCCAATAATACCTTGTCACAGAATCTATTATCTTCATTGAATAAATACGTAATTGTTTATGTGGGTATTGAGCGAACAGTTGGTCATTTTATTTCGAAGCTTTATCAATTATCTAGGTAACGTTTCCCTTGAAACTCTATAAATAATTGAGTGTAACATTACATTGGTCATAGTTGCAATTGCATAAAAGCTCATGTAACACTAATGAGAAGACCTGAAAAAGTTTGTTTTGTTTATTTTCTGCTTTCCAGCACGCAAATGTATTGATAAAAGTTGACAACTGCAACATGTTTTAAAAGATGGTCTTTTTATTTTATTTATTGTTACATTTATAGTAGTTTATTAAAGATTTATCTATTTTTTAATCGGTTCCTCTTGTACCTTCTGGTGTCGAGGTATCTACTTCTGGATTAAGTTTCTCCACTCCTGCCTATCGTTAGCTAATTGTGACACATCTCTCCAGCTGACTCCTTTTTCTTCTAGTCTCTGCCTCACTTCTTTATCCCATTTTTTTCTTTGTCTTCCTCTATTTCTTTTTCCCTCCATCTTCATGTCCCATCCTATTTTCGTGTATCTACTTTCTGGCATGCGTAGTAGATGTCCAAGCCATCTAAATTGATTCGTCTCCATCTTTTTCTTAATAATTACTCCTAGGTTTTTTCGGATTTTTTCGTTACTGATTTTATCGATCAACCTATATCTCTCTATTTTCCTCAGAAATCTCATTTCCTGTGCCTGTATTCTTTGTTTTGTTTTTGTGTTAGTGTCCAAGTTTCTGAACTGTACGTGAGAATGGGTACGTACACTGCATTAAAAACTTGCGTCTTCGTTTCTTTTAATATTTCCTTCTTACTTATCAAACATGTATTAGTCTCGTAGTAAAATTTCGTCCCTGCAGTTATTCTATTATTCAGAACTTTTTCCAATTCACCATTATCTGCAATTATTGTTCCTAAATATTTAAAATTCGCTACCTACTCTGTCTTTTTTTTGGTCTAGAATAATTGTAACTAGTTCATGATTTTTCGCTATAACCTTTTTTTTGTTATATTAATACTCATATTACATCTACTTAACGTATCTGCTCATCGTCTTGATTGAGTTGCAAGTCCTTTTCGCTTTTAGCTAATAGCACCACATCATAATATGCAAAGGCTGGTTTTGATAAGAATATTGGTTTTAATTTATTCCAATCCCAGTAGGATTTTTTTTGTGTTATTTTATCAATAAGAATTATAATGAGTAGTTGACTTAAGGTGTTACCTCCTTGTCTTACTACTACTGTTATGATAAATTACTGGAAACTGCTGTTATGGGTTCGCTCATAATTTCTACTACTCTTATATAAACACTTAATGGCGTTTAACAATCCTTTTCCAACTCTACTGTTTCAATATTTTCCAGATCTTTTCCCTTGACACTCTATCGAAGGCTTTAGACAAATCAATAAAACACAAAAGTACTTACAGCATCTTTGAATGTTCCAATGTATTTTCACTTATCTGTCTTAACGTAGAAATTAGATCCTGCGTGCTTCTACCAGGTCTAAAACCACATTGCGCCTCTTCCAAATTTCTTTCGAAATGTTTCCTTAACTTCTCCTCTAAAATTCTTTCATATAATTTTTCTACTACACTAAGAAGAGATATGCCTCTATAATTTTCGCATTTTTTACTATTGCAAGTCTTGTATATCGGTAATATAACAGATACCTCCCAGTTCTTTGGAATTTCTATTTCCTGCCATGCTTTATTTTTTATTATCAAGATTTATTTATCGTTTTTATATGCATTAATGGTTGTTTTTCTTAAAAGGATGGATTGAGAAGAAGAATGGATAAACTTAAAAGTTCAATAGAAGAAGGAAACAATGCGGTTGATAAAGAAAGAGAAAAGAACGTCAGCTTGCTGCATCTTATTTTCCCTCCTGATATTGCAAAACGCTTGTGGCTAGGTACGTACTTTTGTACATTTGCTTTAGCGATACAAAATTAATTTTATATGCTTATGTCTATTTGTGTGTAGGTGAAACGATAGAGGCAAAAACACACGAAGACGTGACGATGTTGTTTAGTGATATTGTTGGATTTACTTCGATATGTTCTACAGCCACGCCTATGATGGTGATAAACATGCTGCAAAACATTTACAACCAGTTTGATGTTTTCTGTGGAAATCTGGATGTTTATAAGGTAATTTGTGTATTGTTGTGTTTTGCAATTTCGAGATTGTCTCTCCATTACCGTTGAGGATACGCGAGCATATTTTAGCGTTGGTTTAACTACTAGGTAATCAAACCTACAGCCAGTGGCGTAGCTAGAGGGGCGGGAATGGTCCGCTCCGGGCCGCATTTTTAGTCTACCCAAATGCCCAAATGGGGTAAAAATTAAAATCTCGGGGTAATGAGGGAACAGTAGATATAATCAATAGTCGCATAGCGATAAGATTTGTCTAATTATTTGTAAATTGAGATGTACAAAAGTTTCGAACAGTGGTAATACAACCTTCAAATCATAGGGCACCAGAAACAGTGTGTACTGATGATTTATCATAAACCGTGTATGAATACAATTATTGTTGGGAGGTTTTTAAGTACGTGATAAAAATATTGGTCGTACGCGGCTGGCCTAATGGTGCCTTTCCACGTGAGAGTAAAGTACTCTCGATAGCAGCGTCGCCAAGGATACAGCCAATCGCGAGTTACTCTCAGGGGCTGTATCCTTGGCGACGCTGCTATCGAGAGTAGTTTACTCTCACGTGGAAAGGCACCATAAGTGTGTGATAATTAGTGCAATTTGACAGGTATACAGGGTGTCCCAATTATACACCGCCAAAAAGTAGGTGCATATTCCTGAGTGAAAATGATGACCATTTGTCAAATATTTTGTTATCCGAAAATGCTTCCTTTCAAAGTTAGAGACCTCCAAAGTTGCAAAAAAAAATATTCAAAAAATCGATTACGTCCTAGCCGTTTAAGCTAGAGCTATCAAACTTGGCCGAAATGTTTAGGTGTTTCCCATTGACTTTGTGGGATAATTAGAAAGGAAACACGTAATTGGAAGTATGATTTATAGTCAGGTCATGCGCTTACCATCTTCAGAATTTTTTACTCTGGAATAAAATTGAAAATGTCCTTCGTCCATTAGAAAGTACGACTTAAGAGAGAAAAAATCGCCCCTATTTGTTTTTTGCTGTAAACGTAGCCGTTTTCGAGAAAATTAGCGCTAAAGATGCATCGACAAACTCTGTTTATACACCTCAAATATTTTTTTTACTAAACTTAGTTGGCTAATGTCATGCTTGAAAAAAATTCTGAAGATGGTAAGCGGATGACCTGACTATAAATCATACTTCCAATTACGTGTTTTCTTTCTAATTATCCCGCAAAGTCAATGGGAAACACCTAAACATTTCGGCCAAGTTTGATAGCTCTAGCTTAAACGGCTAGGACGTATTCGATTTTTTTTTGCAACTTTGGAGGTCTCTAACTTTGAAAGGAAACATTTTCAGATAACAAAATATTTGACAAATGGTCATCATTTTCATTCAGGAATATGCACCTACCACCTACTTTTTGGCGGTGTATAATTGGGACACCCTGTATAAAATCCTTTACCATTTATACTACATTTGGAGTTGCGTCGAGGCAAGGCAATGTGCCTTTAAGGAAATTCACAGTAATGTACGCTTTTTGTTCATGAAAACAAGCAACAAAAATATAGATTTAAAGCATCAAACCGTTTCTCCGTTCATTTTAAATTTTAGGCTGAAAAATGGTGTCACTTTTTTGGAATTCATGTTAATTTTATGTTTATATTAAATTTATGTTATTACTTTGTTGTAATTTTGCTAAATATATTATGTATGTGTTCCTTTACCTAAATGGAAAACCAACAGTAAAAGTTTTTACTCATTAAAAATAATTTCGTGGGGGTGGGGGCGATCTGATTTAAAAAAATTAAAATCAGTATATGTTCTGCCATAAAACTGTAATTTTGGATGATGGTAAAGTACTCTACACTATCTAGCTTTGCATTAAAACACGTTTGAACATCTAAAATTCAAAACACATCGCCTGCGGGCATTTTGTCTTCCCTTCCACTTTTTTGTGTCGTTCTCTGTTTGCTTTTGGAAAAATCAAGAGTTTGCAACACTTATTGAGAAGGGCGACAAACTCAGGGGCCGCCCCGGGCGGCAAAAACTTTAACTACGCCACTGCCTACTGCTATCACGTTTTGATAAATCTCTTTATTAACTTAAAATGGTCCTATTGTATTAGAAAAATCTTTCAGTTAATGACAATCCTTTTAATAATTACGCAGTTGCCATATTTTTCATTTTTTTCCCCCTTTAAAGTGTTTATTGTAATAAGTATTAGAAGTTCCTATTATCATGAATTTTGTCTCTTCTTTGTTTATTTTCAGGTTTAGTCTTTTAAGCTGTTTATTGCATTAAACTGATTTTTGTTCGGTTTTCCTATGCACTCCATGTCAGCAGCATAACGTACTTGAGCGATTTTTATGTTTTCCGTCTCCGTTCTAATTTTATTAGGGCTTAAATTAAACAAATACAAGGCTTAAACCTTGTTTTAATCCTATATTGCTTGTGAAAGTTTACGTTCCTTTATTTTATCTACCAACATGGCTTTCGGTCTTTTTATATAAACTTTCTGCGCGTTGTGTAAGGCCCTTTTTGACCCTCGGGATTTCGAAACTTTCCATATATCCTCCGTATTAATTCTGTGTAATAATGAAATAAAATCATTTTCGTGCGTACATAAATTAAAGGTTTATAATTTGTGTATTTTAATTAGAGCTTTATAGCCGCCGCGTTTTGATTTTCTAAAGCTTGCACGATTATTTCTCAAACAGTATTTTAATTTGTATTCGACTAAGTGGACTTAGTTTAAAAATCAATTGCTTTCTTTCTCGACAACGTGTCTCGTGCCATATGTTAACAAAAGAGCAAACGCGCGGAAAACAGGCACAACTTAGAGAAATTTCTGCTAACGTTAGCAGCTAATGAAGCGGCAATGTAACAAAGGATCAAACTATATCAAGCATAGATTTGGTACTTAACTGAATTGGCTTGTTCTTCTTAGCCCGTACACAAATTTTTCGAGATAAATCAATATTATTTGTAAAATATTGGTGTATAACAAAATCATTCATTAAATTTAAAAAAATGCATAACATAATGTGTTTTTCAAACCTTCTATTAATTATTAATTAATTCATATTTAGAGGCAACAACTATCAGTCTAATAAACAAACATTTAATTGCTACAAATATTATAATACATACATACTTACTCAGAATGTTCCTTGATTTATTTTCTCAAAACTTTAGCAAAAATAGAAACTTAAAACCTATACAACGTTTATCTAGTGAGTATCTGCGGAAATGTGTTGCCAAGCAACATTTCATTAAAATAACAATATGCAAATAATTCATCGAGTGTAAACCTTATTGATAATTATTGTAGCGGAAAGTGCTATTTTTGTTAATTTAGTGTCAGTCGCAATTTATTTAACTGTATATATTCACAGTAACAACGTACCATACCAAGTTTCTGTAACTAAATTTGTTTTTATTAAATTGTCTTTTATTTTACTAAGAGCGTGAATTATTAAGTAATTTACTTAGCCATAAAAACATATTATTAAATAATAATGTTAATTTTTATTATTTATTTATTTAGTCTTGAGTCCTACTGCTAGACTGTTGAGTTGTGCTGTGCTGACTTTTTTCCATATTTTTCTGTCTTCTGCTAGCTTTATTATGTCTTTCCACTTGATGTTTCTATCCGTTGCTGCTTTTTTAAACTTTGTCTTGCCAGGTTTTTCTCGGGGTCTACCTATTTTGTTTTTCCCTGTGATCTTGCTTTATAGGCTTTTCCGGTTAACCTTTTATCCTATAAATGTGACCCAACCATCCCAGCTGTCTTTCTTGTATTTTTGTTTCAACTGATTTTATCTTTAATTGTTCTCTATATGTTTCATTTCTGATCCTATTGTAGTGTTTATTTATTGTAAATTTACAAATCACACTATAATAACTAAATAATTCGTTAAGGCAAAATATCAGAGAACACAAAATACTTTTCACCCTTCGTCGTTGTTTTTTATCCCAACTGTTTATATTGTATCTCGTTACTTGGTTACTTGGCTACTTGGTTACTTGGTTACTTGGTTACTTGGTTGCTTTCCAACTCTGACCCTACACTATCTTCTTTGGTTTTTCCTTGGATTTTTCTTAGAAAACTGATTACTGCTGCATTCAATCTGCTACTATTTTTATTTGTAAGTGTCCACGTTTCACTTCCGTATAAAAGTGCCGGAGTTACTACCTTTTTGGCCACTTCTACTTTTGTTCGTTTTGGGACTTCTTTATTTGCAAAAAATGTTGTTCTTTATTTTTTTACGATAACTTTATTCAACAGCTTCTCGCTTATTTTAACGTTTTTCCAAGAATCTTGTTTCATTAGAAAAAAATCTTTGATACGCATGTAAAATATTTCTCCACAGTGGCTTTAACTTCTTCGTCAGATTCAAATCGTCTTCTTCCAAGATTTTTTTTAGATTTGGCAATAAATAAAAGTTGCTAAATCAGGACTACAAGGAGAATGGATGCCTATGTTCAACAAAATCAGAATCCTGCATTATTGTTTGAAGTTTATAGGCTGTATGCACCAAGCAATTATTATCGTAAAGTAGCAAATTTTTTGGCCGATAAGAATTTCGCCTTTTCTCTTGTAAAGCAGTTTTCAAATTATTGTTGTTCTTCTTCTTCTTAATCGGTTCCTCTTGTACCTATCGGTGTCGAAGTATGCTTTTCTATTTCCGTTATGTTTCTCCACTCCTGCCTATCGTTAGCTAATTGTGGCACATCTCTCCAGCTGACTCCTTTTTCTTCTAGTCTCTGCCTCACTTCTTTTTCCCATTTTATTCTTGGTCTTCCTCTGTTTTTTTTTCATCCTATTTTCTCGTATTTACTTTCTGGCATGCGTAGTAGATGTCCAAGCCATCCTAATTGATTCGTCTCCATCTTTTTCTTAATATCTGTTACTCCTAGGTTTTTTCGAATTTTTTGGTTACTGATTTTATCGGTCAGTCTGCATCCCTCTACTCTTCTCAGAAATCTCATTTCCCGTGCCTGTATCCTTTGTTTTTGTGTTTCTGTTATTCAGATCTTCCTCCAATTTACCATTCTCTGCAATTATTGTTCTTAAATATTTAAAATTCGCTACCTGCGTTATCTTTTTTTGTTCTAGCATAATTGTAACTGGTTCATGATTTTTCGCTATAATTATAGTCTTTGTCTTTGTTATATTAATATTAATATTATATCTACTTAAAGTACCTGCCCATACGTCTACGTCGAGTTGCAAGTCCTTTTTGCTTTTAGCTAATAGCACCACATCATCTGCAAAACCTAGTTCTCTTAAGAATATTGGTTTTTCACATTGTTTTGGTTTTAAAAACCAATAATTTGCCCAGCAATAATTTTATTTAGCAAATGTTTGCTGGATGTTCAGTTAAATTGGAGTCCATCCTTAAGTAAAGTACTGTAATAAAGGTATAAATGATGTTTTTTAACGTTTTCCTTCACACGATTTACATTTGGCATAATTTGTATTTGTGTTATAAATACTCGCCTTTATCCACCTGAGTTATTCGCGTATGATCGTAAATATCTTTATCTGTTATTTGAATTAATTGCCAATACATGTAAATTATATATTTGTACGACATATTTTAAACTAAACGTACATAAAGCAGGATTAAAATCGTTTAAAGCTCATAAAAGCGTCAAAATATGAAATGTATAGTCCCAGTTGTCGTATTTTAGTGCTATACGTACATACATAGTAAATCCTGTCTAATCTTTCTAACGAACGTTTTCCTCTTTTGGTCACGTATCTGGCGGAGTGCTCAAGTATAAAATGAACGACTTGTCAACATGAAACTGAGGCGATGTGATCTCCTTAGAGACTTTGGTCTCCCTATGCTGTTATGTGATGGTTCGTGTGTGCAAACAATGTCCTAGCGCTAATGCAGTTTCGATTTTCAAGTTCATTGCGAAACCACTAAATGTTTTTTTAGAACTGCGGTGCTCAAACTGTTTTTGTAAATGTTAACGCAAAGTTTGAAATGTACCAATTAATTCGAGCCACTAAGAAGATGCCGCTTGATATCTACTATATTGAAGGCTACACCACAGACCATAAGGTGTGGGTGGCTATCATTCTAGTACAATCACAATTATTTATAAGATTACATTTAACATCATTAATTTTACTATTCTCCTAATTTGGTTGATGTTTGTTATATACAGAAAATGTAATATAATTACTTTTTCTATAATTGAGAGCAGGGACCCGGACCCTTTGGATTTTGGGGTCTGGTTTCGGTTACGGTCTTACAATATTTTAAAATAAAGGTCCGGTTTCGGTTTCGGTTTCGGTTTTTTTTACGTGGACCCCGGTCTTAACCGCGGTCTTTTTCGATCCGGTTTTTAAAAAAATAAAAGCAATCTTTACTAAAACCTCAATATTTACAGTGGTTTATGTTCACACAAACTATTTACTGAATGTTTTATAGTGACAGATCGTAAATTTCACTAACAAAAAGCTGTTCTAATTTATATTAGTGGAAATGGAAATAGAAAAAGAAAATCACATGTATTTTTTCATCGTTTATTTTTTACCCCATAAATTAACAAATGAAAACAATCAAAATTTTCTTTAACACAATTGTTTTTCCATCATAAATTAACCAATTGGTATTTTTACCAAAATTTTTTTAAAAATAAAATTGTGGCGCTAACCCAACCAGTCTAAAATAGAACTTTGACGTGCTCGTTTTCTTACAATGTCCGATTGTTCGGAGCTGTCGCTACTTGTTGTTCCACTTCCAAAAAAAGTGGTATTATCGACGTCTATGACACTAAAATAAAAAAATAACCGCATATTTAGTCATTTATTTTAAGTATAGTAGATAATATCAAATTTTCTTACCTTGGTTCTTTTGTTGTTTGTTGTTCTCTACCACTGCAGAAATTTCTGTTTAATTTAACTAGGAACTGTTTTTGCAAAGTAAAATCCTTTAAGTTGGTTCTTAAATTATTAAAGATGAACGAAAGTCCAGAAAACAAGCGTTCTACGCTAACCTGGGTTGGCGACGCCGATAATACAACAACGGCTAATTTATATAATTCAGGTCGCGAAAATTTAATGTTTGTCCAAAATGAGATAACATTGATTTTGTAGTTTAAACGTTTTTGCTAAGTATAAAAAGAACGAATTAATTTTTCAATGTCAATTTCAAGTGAGTAGGTATTATCTGGACTCCTTCCGAGTTTTTTTTCATCTTTTTCTTTTAAAAATATTTCCATTTCGTCGGTAAAGGTATTTTCAGTCGTGTTAGAGCTAGAGCAGCTAGTAAAATCTATTTCAACGGATCAAATGAAAAGTAATTATGGGCCCAATTTACTTTTTGTCTACCCATCATGTCTTAATTCTTAAATAAACACTTTTTTTAGAACTTAAAACAGAACACCTTCAGTTTATTGTACTTTGTCGGCACACGCACAATACAAGCTACAAAAAGTATCATTCATTTCATTGGTAACCGACGCGACAACCGACAGTTCGCGATCTTTGCCGAAAATTTCGGTCCGGACCGAAAAAATTACCGGTTTCGGTCCGGTTTACGGTCCTTACATAACGGTCCGGTTTCGGTTTCGGTTCGTCATATTTTCAGAAAGGTCCGGTCCGGTTACGGTCTTTTAACGGTCCGGTCTGGGTCCCTGATTGAGAGTGAGAATATTAGGATCCAACCATTGTTTAAGAAATTAAGATCCTGCACCGCCATATTCTTAACGTCAGCCCATGTACTTGCCTCAAGGAACAGAGTGTCATCTGCGTATGCTATCAGAGAGCCATGAATGTTGTAAGATAGTAGACCATTAATATAAATTAAAAATAATATTGGACTTACAACTGTTCCTTGACGCACACCACATGTGATAATTTTTGAGGGAGTAAAGTAACCACCTACCTACTTTAACAATTTGATGTCTATCAGATAAAAAAGTTTTAAATAAGTTAAGGGCACTACCCCTTATTCCAATTTAATTTAATTTTTTAAGTTGTATAATATGGTTCACGGTGTCAAATGCTTTTGCCAAGTCTAGGAATATGGCGGCACATGGGGTAGAATTATCCAGAGAGTTATATATTTTTTCTGTTCAGCAATGGCATCATTTATCCCTCTAATGCTAAGGAATCCGAATGGCTTATCTGAGATGATTTTATTAGTGTTCAGGAATAAAATATCCCGTACTTTTATTAATTTTTCAAATTATTTTGTTATACCTATTTGAAAAAACAGAGATAGGGCGTTCATTATATATATCATATAAAAGGTAGAATGTTAAATTAACAAAAACCTACATAATATGGAGCTCAACTTTTTAGCGATATTTGGGCTCAAAAACTTTGATCAGATTTTCGTTAACCGTTGTAGTTACCTACAAAAGCTTTAAATTTGTAACACCCTGTACTAATTTTAAAGTGTAATTACAAACTGCAAGGAATTTAACATGCAGCTTGAATATGTTTTGATAGCAAATTTCTGAACAATAATAAGCGAGTTACCTTGTCAGAACTTTGAAGGATGTTCAGCGCGTACTACCTACACATGCATTACACTAATTAATAACTACAAGATCAAATGTTCATAACTAGAGCGCAGTTGAGCTGTAGATTTATTTTAGTAAGACGTAGCATCTTGAATTGTTATACTAATTGTCTCTAGGCATGATCTTTAAATTCATAATGTTTCCTTCTACACGTTAACCA
This sequence comes from Elmis aenea, assembly GCA_947652605.1. Classification (NCBI taxonomy): domain Eukaryota; kingdom Metazoa; phylum Arthropoda; class Insecta; order Coleoptera; family Elmidae; genus Elmis; species Elmis aenea. Next base: position 47,683,179 of record OX393581.1, read on the forward strand.
TAACATATTTATTGCTATTTCGTCAATAATTTATTCATTTATACAGGGTGATAATAATCTACATGTGTTGTATGGGTAACTTTGTTATTAAGAAGAATTGGAAAAAAAATTTAAAGTCATGTCACACTTGATTTTCGAGATATAAGCCAATCTTAACTTCGTTAAATGGCAACCATGGTTGGCTAAGGGTTCATTGAAAAGAGATTTTTTTTCCATTTTATTGATGTATGGGTTGTTGAGTTTATCTTTAAAAATAAGCAACTTATAATTGTCGCCCTGTATAAAAACAATTAAAATTCAGATTATCGACTTTTTCATTGTAAAAGAGAGCAAAAAATATTTTAAATGCTTTTTTGTAGTTTATAAAAACATTATTAACCGCAAAATTGTGTAACGAAATAAAGTAACTGAATTTGCGAACATGATTTTCCTCTTAACAGCTGCAAAATTAATGAAATTTTGAATTTTACCCCGTAATTAATCTCCGCTGTTAGGATTAATTGTTTACTCTTTGTTTATTCAACTTTTGTTTTAATCAAGGACGTGTATATTAATGATTACAATTTATCTCGCGCACATAGCCCTCTTGTTAAAATATCGGTCATTAGGGCTTGGAAAATCCGTTTTCTACCGTGCTCTATGACGCAAAATGTTAAAGTCAAATTTGTGTAATTAAATTCAAAGATCTGCGTAGATGATTGATTTCCTGAGTTGTGATCTAAATTAAAACGAACGTCAATTGCTATCAGCGCCGTCGCCGAACGGAAAGATATTTAATTTTTGAATTTTCATCCGAACAAAACTAATTTTTAATGAGATATTTTTCATTTGCCTTTGCAAGTAATGTTAAATGAAAACTTACGAACAAGAGATTATAATTAAATTTTTGGATCGATTTTTAATATACTGGTTTTAAGCCAAGGTAGTTTTTTATTTTATTGTTAACAAGAACCATTTTTGTTTGTTCTTATAGCGTATTAAATTTCTGGAGTAGCTAGGACACAGTTGCGTAATTGGGTGCTGAATTTAAAAATAAAATTAAAAGTACCTTGATCCTCTTAGTGCAGAAAGTATTCAGAGAAAATTTAAATAATTGATTTTCGTTTTTTTTGCTTTTGTTCATTTTTTTTTTTTATTTCCGCGGAGGTGGTCCCCTTTTGAGTTCCTGTACTGCGACCTATTATTGGTACCCTCTGGTAATAGCTTCCTAAGGAAGTACCGTGTTTTTGAAAAACTCCCGGATTTTCTTTAAGGGTGTTTTTCTTAACTCTTTTTGGTTGGCTTTTTCCATTCCCAGAAGTCTACGCCTATAGTGTGTGAATCCTTCACTCTGATATTACGTGAAGAGGAGTTTCTTCTTCACCACATCCTCTACATATATCGGTCTCCGAGAGCCCTATTATATAGAAGTGTTTGTTTAGCCCACAGTGTCCTGTGACGAGTCCTGTGGCTGTTCTGATGTCTACTCTGATTCCTACTCTGCTCATCCTGAGCATTTCTTCTGGCTTTTCTTTGGAGACCATTGACAGGATAGCCTTAGAATGGGCTTGTCCTGCAACTTTTTTTCAATGAGCATTATGCCCTTGTATTAATACGTCATTCAGACACCTCTTGGCTTTCCATAGGATGTACCAACTGCGAGTTCTGGTCCGAAGAAAGGTGTCTCTCTGCCAATTTTGGCTAGGCGATCTGCCTTCTCGTTCCCTGGTTTATTGGAGTGCCCTGGGCACCATACCAGTTTAACATTATTCCTGCTCCTAGCACGTTGTGCCCGGATGCCGTTCAGAACAAGTCCTGAGTTTACTTCCGACGAGCCAAGAGCTTTTAACGCTGCTTGGCTATCGGACACTATGAAGATTCTTTTATTATTTAAAGCTCTTTCTAATAGTGTTTCTGCACATAAGTGCATAGCATTAACCTCGGCTTGAAATATGGTTGCACACTGTCCAAAGCTTACAGATGTGCCTTGTTTCAGTTCTGCTGCTCCCCATATTCCGCAGCCTGTGCCATTTTGCGTTTTTGACCCGTCTGTATACCAGAGCAGGCTATTTAGCTCTATTTCTTGACTCTCCTATTGGTTCCGTGTTGGAATTATGATTCCAAAGTCTTTTTCAATGGCTAGCGTCCTGTTTATTCTATCCGAAATCATACTTGGTGTTGGATGCGTGTCGATCTCGTTGAGAATAGCTAAGTGCCCTTCTTTACGTCTTCCCTCTTTGGAGGTGATTTTCAGTCGATGTGCTTGTGTTTTGACCACAAGGTGAAGAGGAGGCAAATTCAGCAACACTTCCAGTGCCGCTGTCGGCGTTGTTGTCATCGCCCCAGTAATACTTGGGCAATCCAGTCGCTGTAGCTAGTTTATTCCTGCAGTCTTTTATCTGTGTTCCAGTCCACCAGATTAGACTTGCGTAAGTTGCGATGGGTCTGATTATCTTGGTATATATCCAAGATATCAATCTAGGTGTTAATCCCCAGTTTTTCCAAAGCATCCTCCTGCAGCTCCATAGAGCTACAGTGGCTTTCTTGGTGGTTTTTTCTACGTGTAGTTTGAAGTTTGCTTTCTAGAATCACTCCTAAATATTTAACCTCTCCTACTGTTTTCAGTGGTTCTTCGAACACTGTTTTAGTCCCACACGGTTTTGTTTATCTAGTGAAGTGTACTAGTGAGAATTTGGACGGATTTTCCGGTAAACCCTTGCCTGTGCACCACCTTTCGACAATTCGACAGTTCATTAACATTTAGAGACATTGAAAAACAAAAACTTTCGTATTTCTTATAATAAGCGAGATTCCCATGTTGCACCTAGAATTTCGGACACCCTGTATAATAAAGAGCTTTCGTTGCTTCTCCAAAAACTATGTAGTTTATTCGTTTTAGGTTTATCGATTTAGAAAAATGAGATTGTCTTATATACTCACACTTAAACTTCAAACATTGTTCTTGTTCGTTTTAAATTGAATTTTGAAAACTCCTTGAATTTTTCAACACGTTAATTTGAACACATCTCGGCGGTGACGGCGTAAACTTTTAAGCAGGAAACAACTTGTGCATCTTTATAAATGTCTAGCAAACAAATGCAAATAGAATAAAACTTCATGCTGTCAAGTTGGGAGCTAAAACCTAATTACAATTTTTATCTCGTGGGACTAAAACTTATTTCTGAAAATAATTTCAGGGTTGAAAAGTACACCGACAAAACTTAGATTTCCACAACGCTTCGAAATATTCCATCGATATTCAAGTTTTTTCTTTTAAATTTGTCTAATGTTACGTATGTAATAGTAGTATGACTGGAGTACCGAAACAATATTAATGAAATTTAATGGGTAAATTAAATCAAAGGCGAATTTCTTGTTTTTAATCAGTTCCGTGGGCAGGCGACGGCGGCGCGCTCTAGGTTGTCAGGTGCATATCCTGAAAATCTTGAATATGTGTTAAATAAGCAAAAATGCAAGTGTTATGGGTGGGACATGGAATATGTCAAATAGCAGGTCGTAAAGATTATGCAGTTATGGGAACGTCGGAACTGTAAACCATTTGGACCGCAGGTATATCGGTTACTGGGTGAAAGTTAAAAATTATAGTAAAATATTTCCCGTTATAAATAATTTCGGGAGTTTCCCGTTCATTTTATAACTCAAAATATTTATTTATTCGAATGTGTTAAATTAAATGAGAAAGCTAATTAGAATTAAAATAATTTCAATGAATAATGATTCAAACTATTGAATATAATCCTAGGGGTGAAAAATAGATTGCCTGTCATTGTTTTAAAGTTGGGATAAAAGAGTGTTACTAATATTCTAACTAATTTTAAATAGAGGGAATGTAAATAGCGAAATATGAACAAGTAAATCTACCATCCTGCATACGTCATAATTTGCTTTGAGTTAGTAATAAATACGAAAGAAAAAAATATTTAAAAAAACTCCTATTTAATGCGGGGTGATGCTCAGATTTTCTAAAATGCAAAGAGGAGTTTGGAGACTTCCGATTTTTTTTCATCCGAGTCACACTAAGAGTTTTCCTGGCGTTCTGCGCTGGGAGCCACACTCTGTTTTTCTTTATACAAAAATTTTACTTTTCCTTTTCCTGTGGGTTGTTCCAGGCGTTTTGCGCTGTGGGCTGAAGCCCAGGGAATTTCCTACATACGCGAAAAGCCTTCCTGTTGCTAGTTATTGGTGAACTACGAGCCAACAAAGTTAAGGGTCCAACCACAACAACAGACGATCACGAGCTTACAAAAAAAACATTAAATAAAAACATTAGAAAATTAACCAAAAATAAGGTACAAAATTCTTAGCGAACACGTACTTGGTTATTATTCTCAGTATACTCAGTTAATATTACGTTAATTTTAAAATGATAATTGTTTCAAGAAATATCATAGAAACTTTATTGGAGGTGATTTATTATTTAAAATATTTATGCAAAAATATCTTTTCAAAAGGCTTGTTAATTTGTGTTTCAAAAGGGTATAAAATAAAAGTAGCTTAAAATAATTGCAAGTGCTCGCTCTACCTTTGAAAGCGAGAAATTTCTCAGGTCTGTGAGAAAACACCATCTGTATAAACTCGAATGCTTTATTTAAAATGTATTTTTACGGCTTTTAATTCTTACATTACTAACGCGTTTATATTGTTTAACTACTTAGAAAACAAAGGAAAAATTAACTGTATTTTGAACAATTACTTAATAAACTTTGTGTTTGTATTGAGGCAGGACGAAGACACAAAAAATCTGGTCGTGCTGATTTGAATTTTCAAACAATACTAAACATCTCTCACGTATAGCAATAAGGGTTAAAAATTCATCGCAAATTTCGAATGAAATATGAGATGGGAAACAATAGCGCGCGACAACTTTTTTTAAATACGTTTCTCGCATTTTTAGTTTGTAGAGTCGACGGATTCTAAGTACCTAACGAATGATGTTATTCGTGAAATGCGGCAAAAATGATTGAATTTTATTTATTGTTTCAGGTTGAAACTATAGGTGATGCGTATTGCGTTGCTAGTGGATTACATAAAAGTAGCAAGACGCATGCCCAGCAAATAGCTTGGATGGCCCTGAAGATGATTGATACATGTGCATCCCATCAAACACACCAAGGCCAACCAATACGAGTAAGATTGTCTTTTATTCTATATACAGGGTGAGTCACGACGGACGCGTCGGAGTTTTATGGCGAAACGGTTTATATTTTTTAATTTCTGTCGCTGTTAGATTATGTAAGTCAATAAGGGCTACATTTTAAAAATATTTTCAAATGTACAGGGTGCTCCAAAAAAGAGTGCCATATCAAAGTTATACTTTTTCTTATGGAACACCCTGTATATTTTTACATTTTTGGATTCCTCTTTAAATTTAATTAAAAAAATGTATAAGGTCATATGGGTCTAAAGTCAACCGTTCTCGTGAAAATCGCATTTTCATGAAAATACAGTATTTTCAAAAATTTTCAACATTTAAAAACTTTGAGAAGTCTCAAGAAATTCGCTTGGAGATAAGATTGACAATAGATTATGTAACACTTTGCACCACCTACATTTTTAAAATATTATACAGGGCGTTTTTTACGCTTGGTCAAACTTGTGAAACTTTAAACATCGATAACTCATTTTTTTTAAATACAACGCCCTATATTTTTTTGCACCGTCTTATAGAAAATTTAATTCTCTTTTAAAAACATTAAGGCTGTTTTTCACCTAAAATTGATATTTTCCGAGATATCGCGATTTTATTGTTAATTATTAGGGCAAAGTAATATTTTCAAGTAGGCTATGAAGGTAGACAGCGGTAATTTAAAACAATTGAAAGAAAAAACAAGACACTTATAATTTTATCCTTTGACTACACCCTTTTAACATAGTTTTATAGGAAATTTGTAGTTTTACCATACTTACGTTTAAATAGAGATTTTTTAATATTATTTATGCATTTATTTATTGGTTCAGTGTTATAAGATAATAACTAAATCCTATAAACCATTTTTTGTCTGTTTACGATACGATACTACGACACTCTACCGAAAACAGTACCAACCATGTTTTTTTTTTTTAAATGTAAAATTAGACAAGTCAGTATTACTTTTTTTTTAAATCAGCGTTCCGTTCTCGTACCTAATACATTATCAATCGGTTTTTAGGACTTGGCAAACGATCAAACTCAATTATACGAAAAATATTGTGGCCCTGATGAGAAACCTAATTTAAACGTAAAAATGGTAAATTACAACTTTCTTATAAAAAAATGTCAAAAATGTGTAGGCAAACGACAAAATTATAAGTTTCCTGTTATTTCTTTTAATTGTTTTAAATTACCTTCATAGCCTACTTGAAAATATTACTTTGCCATAATAATTAACAATAAAATCGCGATATCTCAGAAAATATCAATTTTAGGTGAAAAACAGCCTTAATATTTTTGAAAGAGAATTAAATTTTCTATAAGACGGTGTAAAAAAATATAGGGCGTTGTATTTAAAAAAAAAGAGTTATCGATGTTTAAAGTTTCACAAGTTTGGCCAAGCGTAAAAAACGCCCTGTATAATATTTTAAAAATGTAGGTGGTGCAAAGTGTTACATAATCTATTGTCAATCTTATCTCCAAGCGAATTTCTTCAGACTTGTCAAAGTTTTCAAATGTTGAAAATTTTTGAAAATACTGTATTTTCATGAAAATGCAATTTTCACGAGAACGGTTAACTTTAGACCCATATAACCTTTTACATTTTTTGAAGTAAATTTAAAGAGAAATCCAAAAATGTAAAAATATACAGGGTGTTCCATAAGAAAAAGTATAACTTTGATATGGCACTCTTTTTTGGAGCACCCTGTATATTTGAAAATATTTTTAAAATGTAGCCCTTATTGACTTACATAATCTAACAGCGACAGAAATTAAAAAATATAAACCGTTTCGCCATAAAACTCCGACGCGTCCGTCGTGACTCACCCTGTATACAGAGTCCATAAAAGAGTGCGTAGTTGCACACATAAAGTTCAATAACTGGAAAGCATAAAAAATTACTCCATATAGCAATTATACAATTTTTTCTGAGACTTATTAAGTAAACGCATAATTCTATGTAACAACAACAAAAATGCATTCTTTTATAGATTGCCATATAATAAGGTAGAAAAACATTTAAAGTAGATATACATGAATTAAAATTTTTAAAAAATTGAACGACTATTGCAAAATTTTTGAATGTTTGTCAAACCAAAACGCAAGACAAGACTTGGAACTCGTTTACAAATTTTGAACAGCTGTATAAAATAGTTTTAGGCCATTTTAAAACAAACCTAAACTAGTTATGCATACCTTAGCTTAGAGTGTCTATAACATTTTTGGAAAGTGTAAAGACTATTGCAAAATTTTCGAATTTTTTCCAAACAAAAAATTCAAAATCAGACACTTGGAACTCTTTTACAAATTTTGAAGAGCTATCAAAAATATTTTATATCTTTTCTGAACGAACCAAAGGTAGATATGTATTGTTTAGGATGTTTTTAACATTTTCCAAAAATATAAAGACCAACCCAAAACAATCGACTTTCTTTCTGAAAAAAATTGCAAGGTTATAGCCTTGAAACTTTTTAAAGACTTTGGGGAACTGTAAAAAGTAGTTTGAGGCCGTTTCTGAACGAACCAAAGGTGGAAATGCATTGCTTGGGGTATCTTTATCGTTATCAAAAAATATAAGGACCATCCTAAAACAATCAGTTTTTTTAAAAAAACTTGTATGGCTTTGGAACTTTGAACGATTTTGGGGAACTGTAAAGCATTATTTTAGTCCGTTTCTGAACGAAGCAAAGGCGAAATTGCATTGCTTAGGGTATCTTTAAAATTTTCAAAAAATATAAAGGCCATCCCAAAACAATCGATTTTTTTTCTGAAAAAAATTGCAAGGTAATAGGTCTTAAAACTTTAATAAAAAATTTGAAGAGCTGTAAAAAAATGTGTAAGGCCGTTTTTGAACAACACAAAGGTGGAAATACATTGCTTAGGGCGTCTTTAACATTTCCAAAAAATATAAAGACCATTCCAAAACAATCAATTTTTTTTTAAAGAAATAGCCTTGGAACTTTTTAAAGCCTTTGAGGAGCTGTAAAAATGTCTTGGGCCGTTCCTGAACGAACCAAAGGTAAAAATGTTTAGCTTGGGGTCTAGGGCAGGGTTTCTTAACCTTTTTTGTTCCATGGACCCTTTTGTCAGTCAAGTGAAAGAGGTGGACCCCCTCTAAGAATGATTTTTTTTTTTCAAAATGCCTTACAGTAGTTGTATTGCGATTTGAAAGTATTTATTATTTCTATTCAGGACCACAGATACAGCTAATACCACTGTAATTTAATGCATACATTCATCAGTGAAGGAAATCTAGAATAAATATAATAAATTAATTTTTGCCATCAAAGCTCGCGGACCCCTGAAATCTTTGCACGGATCCCTTCGGGGTCCGCGGGCCACTGGTTGAAAACCCCTGGTCCAGGATGTCTTTAACATTTTAAAAAAATATAAAGACTATCCCAAAACAATCGATTTGTTTCTGACAAAAATTGCAAGGTTACAGTCTTGGAACTTTTTGAAAAGCTGTAAAAAAAAATAATGCCCTTTCTGAATGAACCAAAAGTTGAAATGCATTGCTTAAGGTGTTTTTAACATTTTCGGAAAATATAAAGACCACTACAAAATTTTTGCCAAACAAAAAACGCAAGACTTGGAACTAACTCTTTTACAAATTTTGAAGAGCTGTAAAAAGTAGTTTAAAGCAAAAATGCATTCCTTGAGGTTTTTCTAACATTTTTTGAAAACATTAAGACCATTGCAAAATGTTCGCATGTTTGCCAAACCACAATGGAAGGCATTTTAAGACACTAGACTTTCTTCATACTACAGATACATACGGTGAAAGTAAAGAGGAGTTGAGCCTGATTTGTATTACACCCGGTATATTTTAATGTTCGCCAAACTTGTAAGCTAATTCATCCACTAGTTATTTTAAAAAATATAAGCGCTTGCATTACAGAAATAGATTAATAAAAAATCTTTACACCATTTTTATTTCAATGCGGTCAGCAAATGCTTATCCCGACGATATTTCATTTAACTTTCGCCATTAAAATGCATTCAAAATACACAATAGAACGTTCCTGGAACATGCAATAAATTTAAATTCCAACAATTGCAGTTATTTATACCGACCGCGTATTATAATCGTATAAAAATGACCTTAATTTGTGCATAGGAGAATTCATAAACTAAAATCATTACTACCTCACTGCATTGTAAATGTCTCATTCTCATGTAAATAAGCGTTCTAATTAGATTTTTTTAACTCGCTCTGTAAAAAGTTTATTAAAAGAATAATATTGCAACAAAAATATTAGCTTCTTTGATGGAATATTACATTTTAGTGCATCAAAAATTATTGTAGTTCTTTAGTTGTTCAGCGGTTGTTTTAAGAACCATTTAAGGCCAATCGGTTAAGCAGAAGCTACGCCAGTATCCTAGAAACATCTTAAAGAATGTATTTCAAATCGATATCCTTAACAAAAAGTAATCCTTGAAGCGTGAACTAGAAAAAAAGGTTCGGAAACTAGAGGCGACATCATAATATGCTAGTTCAGCGTAGCAGACGAAACGTCTACTAAGCGTAGTTTTATATATGTGAAACAACTGCATTTTCCGGAGGTCCAATAAGGTGGACATTATGCAATGCAGTAAAATGCAGTTGATACTGCGGTCGAACAAATCGAATGCAAATCTCTTTTCAATCAGATCAGATAAGATTCGATCTAGCTGAAGCAAAAAGGCTGTCTAGTCTCGTTGTTTGATCGTTGCAAATGACTGATATTGAATGTGTAAACAACTAAAACGAAGGTTCCCTCATGTTGGTGGTTTTTCCGATAATGCAGCATACTTTTGGTACAGTATTTTCAAAGTTACCTCAAAGAATTTTTATATCCCATAGCCAAAGCCACATAAAAGTCTTTTAAATCTTAAGTAAATGTTTGAATTTAATTAACTCGTATTAAATGTGATATAAATAAGTTGTTTAAGATCACCAATCTATCTAATCATCGCACAGAATCTCTTATTTTAAAAAGTTTAACCGGTATCAATACTTCCGTCTCTTCAGCTGTAGCTTTCATAATTATTTTATTTGATCCCTTTTACGGTCGGGTAATTTGTATATGCACAGGTCTTTGTCGGGTTTTTTATTTATTCATACGGTCCAAGACAAAACAGAAGATAATCGAAAAAAAGTTGTCGTTGGGTTTTCGAAGCCATCGTGATTTGTAGAACAGTTTTGTGCAATTTATTTTATGAAGATTTAACAAATGTATAATTAGATTATGTAACTCATGATTTCCAACGGTTTTTGTAAAAGAAAACTTTTTGTAACTAGCCTAATAATAGACATAATACATAATTTGTCTTGGAATTAGCTTAATTTTTGACCCTACGCGTCCACCTGAATAATCAATCTAAAAATATTAACTTAAGACAAAAACATGCTTAATATTTTTTAATGGAAATTAATGTACCTATCTACAAGAAAACGTAAAAATATACAGAGTGTTCCATTTGAAATAGTAAAGTTGCATATTGATTCTCGAAAACTAAATACTCTGTGCATTTAAAAATAATTGTAGGTTATGAAGCTATTAAATTCCAACATCTTTTATGTAAAAAACTTTTTTGTTACTTTACTAATAACAGAGATAACAAATAATTTGTGTTACAATTAGCTTATTTTTTAACCCGGCGCATCCACCAGAATTTTTCTTTTAAAAAAATTACCTGACAGTGAAAGGGTTAAGAGAATATGTACAAATAAATACATATAAAGCAGTATGAAATTAATGTTATTCTACAAGAAAACGTTAAAATCTACAGGGTGTTCTATTTGAAATAGTTAAGTTGCATATTGGTTCTCGAAAACCAATTACTCTGTGCATTTAAAAATAATTGTAGGTTATATAGTTAATAAATTCCAACAACTTTTGTGAAAAAAACTTTTTTGTTACTCCCCTAATAACAGAGGTAATAAATAATTTGTCTTAAAATTGTCTTAATTTTTTAACCCGGCGCATTCACCAGAATTTTTAACTCTGAGGGGCAGAATAACGTACCTATATTAACGGGTTTGACAATAGCAACATGTTTATTGCACAATGTATATTTACGGGTTTGACAGTGAAAGGTTTAATGCTTACATCATACGGTATTGGCATGTTTCCTAATATCATAAATTTGGTTTTGTCTGTATTTAATTTTAATTTGTTAATTTTTAACCATTCTGATACAACGTATAGGTTATTATTTATCTTATTAATAGCCGACTCTAGGTTGCTATCAGACCTTGCACTCATATGGACTTGTAATAATTTTCTTATTTGCAGATGCGTATAGGTATTCACACGGCAACCGTGTTGGCTGGAGTCGTCGGTGTAAAAATGCCCCGCTATTGTATGTTTGGACACAATGTGACAATCGCAAATAAATTCGAATCGGGTAGCGAACCACTTAAAATAAACATCAGCCCGACCACTCACATGTAAGTAGAAATGTTGGCCGTAAATTCGGCGCTAAAGCGTGGAATTTATCTGATCCTCCGGTAGACATCGATAAAATAAGTTAAGAATCTTATCGGCTGTTTATATTACAGACGTCTCATAGAATCTCCGGGGTTCACCTTTGAAGAACGACCACCAGAATGTCTCCCGAAGGATTTCCCCGCCCACATAAGTGGAACATGCCACTTTCTAACGGGATACCGCCATCCCGATATATCCCAAGACGCGACCCTCGCTGATCACATCGACGCAGCCCTTAGACAGATTGGCCTGTACTCTGATCCATCTTAATGAAGACTGCTATTATTAGATGTGATTTTATTCGAAAGTTCAGCAATAACAAAGGTTTTAGTTTTTTTTTTTTATTATTTACTAATCACATTACTCATAAATGTACTAACATTATTACAACATAATTGTGAAACTGTACAGGGTGCTCCAAACTTTGAGTATTTTCAAGACCCAAATCAGATTTTCGCTATTTTAGTAACAAATACTTAGAATTAGGATCACCCTGTGCTATGTCTTTTGTGGGTGATATTCTCTAATACTCCTTTAAAAACTATGCAAGAATTCAACAAGCAGACAAACGTTAAATTGCGTCCTAAAGTTTAAAGGACCCCACAGACTAGGGTACCTCTATACAGGGTGTGTAAAAATTGGAGGAAGCGCTACACATAGCGATGTTCTTCGTAAAATTCTAAGTCGAAAATCTTAATACGAAAATGTTGTACCATGCTTGCTGTGTCTACAAGAGGTCCTCAAAGTTTTGATATTTAGTCCTTTAATAAGCGTTATTATTTAATACTTGCAAATGAAAAAGCTGCAATTTGGAATAAAAATAAATTTCGAATAGTATTTTTTCCTAGATATTGTGTTCTTCCTTTCAAAAATTGGTGTTGAAAATATGTAAATCACTGATTTGAATGAAAATAATACATATGGCAACATTGTCATTAACTGTCATCTCTGTTTTTCTCGTAATTATTTTTAGTTTGTGTTTTACGATACCCAAAAGTTTGCAGCTATGTTTACGAACTGAAGGCTTTCAGTTCGAACAAAAATTGTAAATACCTAAGTAAAAATTGCTGATAAAAAAATGTCCAAACGCAAATCAATGTATGCAATGTTGCTAATTTTTTTTTTCTTTAAATGGTTCCTGAGGCCATAGGAAGCATGGTACAACATTTTTGTATCAAGATTTTCGACTTAAAATTTTACGAAGAACAGCGTCACGTGTAGCGCTTCCGCTAATTTATACACACCCTGTATAACAGGGTATGGCCAAGCTTCACAAACCCTCCAAATTTCTAATAGCGGCAATGAGATTATATAGGATTTCTTTCAATAATTCACTTTTTAAACGCAATTTGAAGGTAAAAACTTAATTGGCATTCGGAAATAAATGCAATAGTAAGTATAGCAACTAAAAGTGAGTAAAATGAAGGGTTAATAATTGTTATTAGCTATTAATGTTTAAAAAACATTTACGGAGCGCGTATTTCCACTGTAAGCATGGCAACCCATGATACACGCAGTGTACATAAAAGAATTTAAAACACATGTAATAATTGTGTTTTTTTGTGTGTACGACAGTTGCAACAATATATTGCTGTACTTATTTTTAGCAGGGTAATAAACCGGTTTTTTAAACCGGTTACCCGTTTTTTTTTCGTATAAGTAATTTTTAACCAAAACCGTTATTTTAATTTGCAAAAAACGGTAACATTAACCAACATAATTAAAAACGCGATAACACATATCTCGCGTCCTCTAAACCGCGCTGGTCTAGTCAACCCCGCGATTTCCTCTTTTCGCCTTGAACGTGAAATTTCCGCTCCCGCTATATCGCGTTGGTCTGTGGGGACCTTAAACGAGGTTGAGGTTAAAAAAATTAAAATAATTAAATCGAGGATATCTATAATTTTTTTAAATCTTGCATTGCATTTAAAATCTCTTTTACATTTTCAATTACTACAAATAATTTCTACAAACATGTTTGCACAATTGTGTGATAGGTTTTTTAGACAATTCTGAAATCATTAATAACTTGTTTCCCGTTTTGTTCAAGTGTAAAATAAATGACAAATATAATCGGTTCGGCTTGTTGTTAACAACGGTATAAACTCACAAAGAGCTTGTAGTGATAAATACAACTGTTAACTTTATTAATTTAAAGGTCTCAGTACCCGCTTAAAATAAATCTGATTGACTCCAATCATTAATAACAAACAAATAAAACATCGTATATCGTGGTATCTCGCTGCGTCTTGTATTCATGTTAGATGATATTATGAAAGTTAACTGTTAGGAATGGAAAGAAACGGAAATAAATGTATGTTGCATTGTAGCTGGCGCATCTTCAAAATAAATCGTGGATTTTGAAACGGTAAACTGCAAGCGTGATATTGAAATATGAACATTATCAGCAATATTTTCTTTGAGACACATTAAAGTTTCCTAATTTAATTAATTGTAATACAACTTTTTTTTAATTCGTTGTATATGCAGGGTGTCCCAGATAACATTTCCAGCATTGGAATCTCGCTTGTTATAAGAGATACAGGTTTGCTCAAGGATGAGTTATTCCCAAGTATGAGAGGAGCTACAATAAATTTTTAAAAGTACAAAAAATTCCTCATACTTTAGAAGTTATAGCAAAAAATATGAAAATGTATTTATTTTTCTCTCATAACATTTTTCCTCATAATTAGATCAATTTTTTTGGTACTTTATTGAGGTACTTTTTTTAAGGAATATAACTGTTATTGTAGATTGTTTGTTACCTGCCATTTTCAAGATATTACCCCTAATTACATTATTTCTTATGGGCCGTCAAATTGGCTTTGAAATAGTTAAATGTTTTTTTTTAACTGAAATATTACTTGCACAACTATTTCATAAATAACTCACAAAATCAAGAAAAAAATTATTTTACCAACCACCTATCTAGCTATTTATGAAAAAAACAGACAAAAACAACCAATTAAATGTCAAATGACTATCATTAGTCATTTGTAATTTTTAATAATTTTATAATATTGTTGTGTAATTCGATAGTATTTGCTCTAATTGTTATAATTATAGCTACGTTTACAAATAACGAAAAATTTTATAAGTTGAGATGCTACATTCTTTGCCATAAAAACTGTGTAGAAGCTGAACAAATCAGAGCTGTATCCCGTGAGACGTGCTCGTAATTACAGGAATTTGGGAATAAATTTTGACGAATATGGTTCCTTCAAGTAAAGAATTAGAATGATCTTTATTCACACAGTTTCTAAGGCAAAGAATGTAGCATCTCAACAAAGCACATTTTTTATTAGTTTTGCATGTACTCATAATTAAATGATAACAAATTTGCTACAAAGATTAAATTACACAATAAAACTATAACAATCTAATATATATGATACCGGAAACAAATGGTAACTGTTATTTGACATTTAATTAGTTGTTTTTTGTTTGATTTGTTGAAGTGAGTTTTGTGAGTTATTTATGAAAATAGATGTGGCAAGTAATATCTGATTAGAAAGAGGAACAGGCACATTTAACTATTACAAAGCCAACTTCATGGCCCATAAGAAAAAATGAAATTTGGAATAATATCTCGAAAATGGAATGTGATAGAAAAATCTAAAACAACAATTACATTTTACATAAAAAAATACCTTGGGAAAGTACAAATACAATTGATCTTATGATTAGGAAAAAACAGTTATGAGAAATTAAAGAAATTCAACATTTTCATATTTTTGGCTGTAACTTCGCAAATAGGAGGAATTTTGTACTTTTAAAAATAGATTCTACTTCTTATCATACCTAAGATTATTTCATCTAACTTAAGCAAAAATGTATATCTTATAATAAGCGAGATCACTATGCTTGAAATTTTATCTGGGACACCCTGTATTTAAATTGTTTAGCAGCGATACGCTTCGCTCCAATTTTTTCTGCAGCAATGTGTATTGTTTCCGGAAATCGAGGATCAACATTGTTAGCTAAACCAAAGCGATCCAAATTTTATCAAATAGATCGGACGTCTTATTAAATAATTCTTTTTCTAATAAGAAGCATACAATTTTAATAAGATTCTGTGAAAGATAAAGAGGCGCTCTTAAAATCTACGAACGTTCAGTTTCAGTCTTGCAACCTAAAATTTTTTCATGTACTTACGCTTACAGTATTGTACAATAACAATATTCTGGCGTAAAATTAAGGAGCGACTGGCTGTAAAGCACAAATGTGAATAAAACACGTATGAAACTGTACCATAAATAAAGTAATTCAGTTAAGCACAAAATTAGGTGCACTTGCAATAAAACTTCTCACTAGGTATTATACGAATAATATTATTTTACGACTGTGTTAATTATGAAACTTAAGCGGCTGTTCTAAACTCTGGAGATGATATTGTACATACCTACATACTACATATAAATATATACAGTGTGTGTTGATTAATTTGTCACCGTAATATTGTATAATACTACGCCTAATGTCTTTCTCCTCGTAAATATTGTATACTGTTACATAGTGTGATGTATGTTGAACTTATTGATTTAATAAATTTTATGATTTAGTTTTAATGTTGTTATCAAATCATGTCATGTAGTTGTCACATAGCAAACTTAGGCAATTGCCTGAAGGTGCTGAGCCAAATGGGGTGTTTAAAATATCCCAAATCTTAAAATTTAAAACATTACATTTCCTATATTTATATATATATACTACTGGGTTATAACCCAGTAGTAAATTATATTATTTGGAAAGCTTTGTAAATATTTTAATAACTTAAGTAGGTAAATCATTTTAAATGCAATATATTGAGGTTGCAACTTGCCCGTTTTGAAACTCTCGTCCCTTCATCGGTAACTTTTTCAAATAAAAAGGGTTTAAACAATTTTATTTATCATACATGGGAAAAATTGCTTTACCACTATAATGATTAATGCATCCTTGCCTATTAACATACATTTTACCTGTTGGCTGTTTTAAATCTACTCCTTTAATTAGTTTATACAATTTTACATCCCTTTACAGGTCACTGTTTCATGAAAAACTGTAAGATTTTTTTCAGAAACTCGCAAAATCAAACCCCTACGTTCTTTTTATGTTATCAATAGCTATCTACATAGTTTTAGCGCTATTTAAAAATGCGACTCTTAACTTGTTGGCCAACTTGACCTAGACAATCAGATTTGCCCCAAAATAATCAAAATAACACGTACAAATAGTGGAAATAATTCATCATTAATTTATTTCAAAAAGTTGTAATTACTTTCTTCTATGGTATACACAAACTTGTTACTTTTTATTTGTTTAACAATTCGTATATTGCATGTTTTTCATAACTGACATGATTTTGGTGTATACATTGTTGGACACATCATTTGAATATAAGAAATCCATGTTGTTGGTTAATCGATCAAATTTAACTTTTTCCACTACATTTGGCAGTTTCGATATCAAGGTGTAAACATCCTCAGGTTGTGTTAGATAATCGTCCATTGTGTAGAATACAGCGACAGGGGTTGTAACTTTATTCAACTCGTATTCGTCGGTAGATCTTTTCATTACTGCAGCATCAGTGTTGTATTTTATAAAACGCCCTGTAAAATTAAAATTGCGTGTTAGACGAAGGGTTTGCGTGGAATCTAATTAAAAAGGTGAAAAAATCATCAATTGCTGCCTTTAAAATGCACTGAATAACTTAAGTGATACGATGCTAAACTCATTTAAATTATATAACTGTATGGAGTCTGGCCGTACAGCGATAATCAAACTTTTTTTCGGTATGAAATGATCATGCACTTTGCATCCAAGCCACTTGTTCATCTCAGAAATCAACGAGAGGAGTATTAACTTAATATTAATAATTTATAAACTCAAGTACATACCACTTTCCATTAATTGGGTATAATGGATTATTTGTCTAGTGGAAGTTCCAGCTGGGAAATCACTTTCCATTAATTGGGTATAATGGTTGATTGGTCTTGTGGAAGATCCAGCTGAGAAATGATCGATTGCTCTTGCAACGGTGGTCTAAATAAATTTATCAGTTAAGAAAACGATAGTTTCTTACAAATAATATATACTAGAAACAAACAGTTTTGTTAAAAGAGTAGTAATACTTTTATGAAAATATTTTATTGAAATGAATATAATCAGGCAGTAAACGGTGCTGATTTATAGCAAAATTATAACACTTCATCAAATAAACAGACTATAAAGAGTGACATTAGCTAACGCGTTATACGGGTAAAATTTTTATTATAGAACTGAAAGATTCAGGTAAAATTAGGCAAAATTATAAAACAAACAAACTGACTCTTAGAATATGTAACAGTGTTAGCAACTATCAGGGAAAACTATTAAAAAATATATATATCTAAATAACATAGGTACAAGTTGCTGTGTATGTTATTAGTAGATAATACTTACAGTATTAAGATTTTTAGAGTTGTATCCATTGAGGAGGAAATACACATTCTTGCACATCATTTCATTACATCCTAGAGATTGGCAATGTTTCGTACCACCTTCAGTAATTAATTCAGTCGATGGTTTGAATTCATTGGCACCCAAATGTTTCGTAATCCACTGTAAAGAAAAAAGTAATGTCTTTATAATATTTAGCTTTAGCTACTTCCTAAGAACAAAAGTTAAATTTTCTGCTCCAAACTTATTTTTTAGATTATTTTTTTTAAATCGATATCTACATTTAAATTTAATAACCAATAAAAATGTGTTTGGTGTTTTTGTTTTCTTACGTTTTAGTTTTAAACGATTGTATAATTTAAGCAGTATTTTAAAGGGAAAATTAATTTTTTCTACTCATGTATTTGAAAATTGTCATTTTCTCATTTCCTACTCTACATGAAAGTTTTACTTTCGTCTCTAGTGGCGAAAATTAATTTTCGCCACTAGTAGTCAGTCTCAAAATCAAATTGTAAAATTGACGATTTTTTTTAGCTTAAACTCATAATAAACTAAAATTGCGTTAATATTCTTATCAAATAATTAAATTTCAATGTAGCATTTTATATAAAAGCCTAAGAATGGTACAAAAATTAATATTAAACATATTTCGTTTGCAGGTTATAATTTTATTTATGTCAATGTCAGTGTGGTGGTGTCGCTATGGAAATGAAATGATTAATTAATACTTTATACATAATAATTGCCATTTGGTTCGTTTGCATTAACGTTCGTTCTATAATATAATTTTAATTTCATAGAAAAAACAGCATTTACGACTCGAAATGTTATCAGTTTTTTCGTGAGGTGAGATTTGCTCACTCGCCGCTTCGTGGCTCGTGAATAAATCTCACCTAACGAATAAAACTGGACTTTCATTTCTTGTTGTAAAATATACTATTAACGAAGCAAGTAGTTGTCTAAGAAAATAATAATAGCACGGAGCGCCTAAAAGACCCAAGACTCAGAGTAGCGCACATTTAAGATGACATTTTGTTATTTTTACTTACCCCTGAAGATTGTCTGTGTTCGGATATGTATCGGAGCATTTGAGTTTTGCATTTATCCATAAAAGCTACAGGTCCAAGCGAAATCATTCCTTGTATTTTTTGATTATACTGGGGCAGCTGGGATGCCATAACATAGAACACAGCACTGCCCTGCATATGGCCAATGTAATAAGTCTTTTCTTTGCCGCTTATTTTCAAGACTTCGTCAATTATGGCAGGCAAATCTTTTACTCCCATTTCATGCAAGCTGTTTTAAAAAAGCTTGCATTACTTTAATCTCGTAAATTACAAAAGTATTATAATGGTATAGTTACGTCCAAATTCGATCGGGTTATAAAAAATCAACAAGTATTGATAAAACGTATTTTTTGAGATTTGTGTATTGAATACATAATTTCGTACCTGAAACTCCAGAAGGCAGAATCGCGTTCAGGGTCCAAATGTGTGTGTTTACGTCCATACCTACTTCCTCTTGTACTTCCTAAGTACACGTCATACCCGTTATCGGCAAGGAACATGGCCAAACTTTCAGTAGGCCCTCCAATAACGAAATCGTCAGCGCTAGATAATAATCCGTGCATGAGAATAACAGGGGGTCTTGACGTTTCGTTTTGTCCACCGCTCATCTGGTTGTATTTGTTTACAACATCGGCAGATTCGTTTAATTCAGAAGACGTCGAAGAAGATGACAATTCTAAAGACTTCTGACTTTCAGAAAATACTGGTGTTCTTTGATTACTTCCTGGTTCACTGACACCAGAAGGAACGCGATATAAACTTAAAAGGTATTCATCTTCAGTCCGTACGGGGTGGGTTTCTACTGGGTACCCACAACTCTCAATTAGTTGAGTCTGTAAAGTTCGAATATTTTTCTCGGTTATGAAAATAACGTACAGGGTGATACAAATTGGATGGGATTACATGGGTATCTCGCTTAATATTCTAGATAGATAAACGGTTAAATTACCCAAAATGTGCAGTTTTTCAAATTCAGAACCTTTATCAAAAATATTCTATCATTTCTGGTTATTCGGTTACTAGAAACAAAGTTTTTTTTAAAAATCATATTAATAATGTGTCATATCTCCGTGATTGTTGCAAATATCGAAAAAATGTATGAAGAATATTTTTAGATATTTTTATGTAAAATTCGATGATTTAAAAAAAATGTTTACGCTCGCCATTAAAAAGTTATGACACAAACTTACCTTTTTTTAAAGGAAAGCTTTAGTTGGCTATGGCCTATTTGAATTCCTTATTTTTTCTCAATCCAAATATATGTACCTACATATAAGGGTTGATGTAGTTATTTTTAATAATACGCAAGTTACGAAGGTTTTTCGTTTTTTTTTTTTAAAGAAAAACAGTAGGCTGTATAAAGAAAAAAAAACAAAGTGTAAAACCTTTAAGAATTCATATGGTACAAGTTAGGAAGGTCTTTTAATTTGTTGTTGTGATAAACATTATAAATATTTGAGCATAGGATAACAACAATATAGTCGGAATCAGCAGTTTTATAGTATATTATTGTTTGTCTTACGTTCAAATGTTTATAAAGTTTATCACAACAACAAATTAAAAACCTTTGCTACACGTACCATGTACATTTTAAAAGGTTTTGCCCTTGTTTTTTTGTTTTCACAGCCTACTATTTTTCTTAAAAAAACCTAAAAAACTACTTCAACCCTTGCGTTTTGCAATGAGAATAAAAAAGAATTTAAATAGGTCATAGCCAACTATAGCTTTCATTTTAAAAAAGGTAAGTTTGTGTCATAACTTTTTAATGGCGAGCGTAATTTTTTTTTTAGTATTATCGAATTTTATGTAAAAATATCTAAAAATAATTTTTATAAATATTTACGATATTTACAATAATAACGAAGGTATGACACATTATTAACATGCTAAAAAAAAGCTTTGTTTCTAGTAACTCAAAAAACCAGAGATGATGAATATTTTTGAAAACGGTTCTGAGTTTGTCACGAAAAACTGCACATTTTTGGTAATATTAAGCGAGCTACTCATGTATCCCATCGAATTTGGACCACCATGTACAGGATTCAAATAAAAAAAGTGTTTTTAAACAGTACTTTTGATTTAAACGTATTTTTTGTAACTCATTTTTTTTGTGTAAAAGTCACCACCTTTATTTAGAAATTTGTGTAATTAAAATACAAAGTAATATTCAATTTTATTCTAAAATGTTTTGAAAAGTAACAATCTTTTGCAACAATTTTATTGATTTAATAAAAATGTAAGGTAATATGGTAAGCTGGTCAAATTATAATGGCGCGTCTTCAATGCCGAATGTAAAGCTTTATAAATTCCGTACCAATAAAGGCCAATATTTTTAATAATTTGTACTAAGTTAATTTATACTTGGATCATCGAAAAATTATATTACAATATAAACTAATAAATTTATTATAAGAATGTACTTACCACATCAAAGATGTGTTCACTGGAGTAACATTCCACCAAACACACCACAGAAATTAAAAGCAATTTGAGTGTCAGCATTGTAAATCCCACCGTTTACAAATGACTCGAACAAGTAAGGAAATTTAGTACAGGTGCTAGATTTTATACAACAAAAAATGCCATTCTGCAGTTTACGAAATTTCGCTTAATTTGCTGATTCTGTTGTGCGATAATTTGTTGCAAATTTTGACACCACTGTTTAATTAGACAGTTCGTTCACAACTGTTTCTTGCAGAAAAAATAAATAAAATTGAATTGTTTAAACAAACTAGTACTGAAGCTAATTATAATAAGTAAAAATGGATTAACAGAAGAATGGTTAATAGAATGTTTCACCGAAATCCCATTAACCGTTTCGAAACTAACGGACAATAAGTATATCCGCTAATTATAATAAGCAGGAAAAGGGTTAACAGAAAAATGGGAATTGGTAATTGGACAAACAAGGCCATCAGAAAATAAAGAATTTGAATTGCCAACACAATCACACTATGAACTGCTTTCACTGAACGAAGAAAAATACAAAAATAATGCACATCTTTCAAAATTCTGTTATTCTGACTCTAATAAGAATTTCTACCTTAATCTACCTCATTAAAACAATTTTATTAATAAATAATATAATTATTTATTAGTGTGTGTAAATACTTCTTAATCACATTGTTTCAAATAAGTTACAACTGAAAATCAATTATTGTAAGACTGATATGGCCAAAATGGTTAATTTCTAAAGCCACTCAATCATCTTTAAAAAAAAAAATAATAACTTACAATAAATGGTTTACACATGGTATTTTTTCATTGACATTGCTTATTTTGAACCATAAATTTAACAGGTCATTGAGAATAACAAATGATTATAGTTTAAATAAAAATTATTTTTCACAATCATTGATTAATACTCATTTATAATAATATAATCCATAGTAAAATAAAGTTTGGTTGATGCAGCTCTATGCACAAAAATAGTAGACTTCAAAATCTTTAAAATCGAATTGTAAAGATCTAATAAAAATCGACATGCCTTGTTTTCACCCAACTCCCTTCAAATAAGCATACTTGGGCAATTGCCTGAAGGTGCTGAACCAAATGGGACGTTTAAAATACCCCAAATCTTAAAATTAAAAATATTTCATTTGCCTCTCATAATCCAGTAGTAAATTAAAACATTTGTAAAGCTTTGTAAATGTATAACTTAAGTGACTAATTTTAAATGTAACATATTTAAGTTACATTTAAAATCACTTGTCTTTATTCAAAAATCACCTGCCAGTTTTAAAACTCTCGTCTCTTCATCGGTAACTTTTTCAAATAAAAAGAGTTTAAATCAATTTTATTTTTATACAAATTGCCCTACGACTGTTATGATAAATGGATCCTTGCCTACTAACTACTAACATAATCTTTTATCTGTTAGCTATTTTAAATCTACTCCTTTAATTAGTTCATATAATTTTACATCCTTTTACAAGTCACCGTTTCATGAAAAACTGTAAGATGTTTTCAGAAACGTTCTTTTTATGTTACCAATAGCTATCTACATATGTCTAGCGCTATTTAAAAATGCGACTTTTTTAAACCTGCAAGCTATCTTGACATAGACAATCAAATTGTCCTCAAAATAATCAAAATAACGCATAACATACCAGCAACATAACGGCTAGATTGATTAAGCAGAGCAAAACCGGTTTAGTTTGCAAATTACGTTTGTGCTGAGTGCATCGATTCGTCTTCACTTACCACTTGCATGTACAGGAACCAATGAAGTCGTAAAAACAAGGAACTGGTAGCATTTGTACCGACAATATGTAAGTTCTTTTTACCTTCAGCATGTTAGTTTTTTTTTACCTTCAGCATGTTTGTTTTATTGTGTAGCTTTAGCCAGGCATTTCTATTAAAATCGCACTGATTAGTTAGTTCACGCCAAAACCGATGCATACTTACCCACAGCGCGCTAATCTAATAACGCAGAAGAATGCGAATTAAAAAAATACATACAGAATTAGGCAAATGTTGCGGTAATGCTCAGTTGTAGCTAAACGAAGTGTTTTGAAATAGGACCTTTGCGAAATTATTCAGCAATTTTTTTACTACCCCGCCAAAACACAATATTCATTTGACGTGACACTGTAAACTGGTGGCGTCTTGGACGATTTTTTAAAATTGAATGTGCTCTAATTTTACAGAATTGAAAAGAGGAAAATGTTCCTATTACAATGGTATAAGGTTTTAAGGTTTACGAAAACCAACAATCAACAATTATACTACCTTTTTTTCATAATAAGCAAACCATTTCTATTTTATTCTTGAGGCTTTCGCGGCCGTTATCCATAATACAATCTTGGTTTCCGGGTTTGGAACCGCGTCTTCTATATTTAGAAGTAGTTGACGTTTCGACCATTGGGTCTTGGTCTTTTTCAAAACATTTCTATTATTGTTGAAAATCACTGATTTGTATCTAAGTTTTTGGAATTCAATGTGGTAAATAAATAACTTGTGTTGAATCATGGATCTATGCAGTTAAAGATATGTTTTTTAAATCTATTTACCGCCTATGAAAAATTTGGTATTTGTATTAGCAAACGAAATGCTTAAACGCATACCATAAGTAAAGTGTTTTTTGTTGTCAAAAAATAAATCAATAATAAAATTAAAGAAATAGTATCAATAAATTTTGCTAATGCAAGAATTTTTTATTTAGATATTATTTGTCTTCTGAGTTTTGAAGTAAAAGCAATGTAACTAGAATAATTAATTAATGGTTCACTTATTTTGGAAAAATGAGTAAAAAGTCTTTAGTCGTTTTGTGAAGTATCTTGGAAAATATTAAAACGGTGTTTTAACCATCAGTAAATTCTGCTCAACCCTCGTATTTTATTCACATTGGAAATTATCGGGCAGGTGTTTTATGACGACACAATTGTAAGCGCGTTTTTGGTTTATACGGTTTTCAAGGATTTTAGAATTATAGCGTTAGCTTGTGTGATATTGGTGACCTTTTAATCTGTTTCAATTTTACATTGATTATTTTAACAGGATGGCACATTTACTTTTCATCAAATCCTATTGTCATCAACAAAGTTATACGTTCTTATTTATTTAAAGGATTCATACTATCACCAAACTGAACTTAAAGAGATTATTAAAAACTAATACCGACACAAAATGAATTTAAAAAATAGCTGTAGGACTCTCAAAATTAAAAATAAACCCCGCGAACCATACATTAGAACAGAAAAAAATTCCTCTTTAAATCCGTAAAAATATTCAGGGCATTCTTTTGATATTATTTTTAAAAAAATTGATGTTCCAAACCTTGGTTAGTCACTTCCAGACGAATGTGATGTTGATTAGATAATTAAAAGTTTGTTGGAAAACTTTGAACAATCCTATATTAAATTTGGCTGTAATTCAACAGTTTTGGATGCAGGGCACTCAACTTTAAAATAATGTTTTTGCTTACTATAAAAAACTCCGACGAATTTTGTATTGGTCAGTAAAATCTTTACGATGAGTAAATTAATTGACTTCGAAATTCTTTGGAAAAAATTATGGCTCACTGAAGGTTCCAAAAATAGGTGCCCTATTGCCAGGGTTGGCGAAATTTGATTTTTCTTTTTTAAATCATTGATTTAAATTTAAAAAATTTAAAAAACCCAAATTTCTTATTTCTTCTAAAAACTTGCCTATTTTATCATTTTACAACTACTTATTCATTACTCACGCTACATTATATCTTCTATACAGCGCCATTCAAAAAGTATCAACAAATTAAAAAGTTTTTTTATTAAACATTTCTCATACACTTTTATTCTTGGTAAAAGTTGGTAGATGACCAAAACTTAATTTCAAGATGGAAAAAAATTCATACGACACTAGATTTTAGCGATTTCAGTTATATTTCTAGAGCCTTATTTTAAGAGTTGCAAAAAAAACTTCAGAGAAAGATTGTTCAGATTTCAAAAATACGACCAAAGTTGAAATTTGTCGTAAAAATTAAAATTTTTATTTTTATAGTAATTTTAACATCAAAAAGTCTAAAAAAAAATAAAAAACTTTTTATTATTGGTTTCTCAAATAATTTTATTCTTGAGAAAAGTTGGTGCATGATGTAAAACTAATTTTAAATTAAAAACAGTTCAATATAAATTCGTATTATACTAGATTTTAACGTTTTTAGAAATATTTGAAAAGAACAAAGTGCCCTTATTGTAAATATTTAAAAATAACTTTGCAATTTAAAAATACCTCTGTACTAATATTTAATAAATGATCGTTTTTCCTTGATTTTTTTAAACTCTTAAACTCCTTAAATAGGAGCACTTTAATCTTGCGAATTGTTCTAAAATCGCTGAAAGCTAGTGTTGTATGAACTTTTATCGAGCTTTGTTAAACTTAAAGTAAGTTTTAGACCATGCACCAACTTTTCTCAAGAATAAAATTTTCCGCTTAATCGATAATAAAAAACTGATCTATTTGTTGCAAACTTTTTGAATGTTGACTCTACTATAAAATTCAAAAATTAAATTATAACGTCTAATTTCGTATTGTCATACTTTTGATTTCCAAACAATTTCTTCCCATGAATTTGTAAGTTTTAAAATAAGGGCACTTTACTTTAGCGAATATTTTTAAGATACTTAAAATCTAGTGTCATGAATTTTTTCCATCTTAAAATTAGTCTTAGGTCATGCATCAACTTTTATCAGGAAAACAATTTTCTGAGAAATCGATAATAAAATACTTTTCCAGTTGTTGCTGACTTTTTGAATGAGGCTGTAGATGTTTTGACCCTAAAATTAATTATTATTGTAAAAATTTACACAGTAATCTACCGGAATGCGTCTCTAACAAGAAAATTCCTGTAGAGTCTTTATTTCTCCCTGACCTAAGAAGCCAATAGATGAATAGACAATATTTCTGGCGGTTGTTTCAGCGGGTGGAAGTAAAACGTGCATTTAATTTATATGTGACGTTGAATCGTGAAAATAAAAACGTTTGATTTAAATCATGATTTTAATTTTAAAAAATCAGCTGATTTAAATCATGATTTAAATCGTGATTGAAATCAGGCGAACCCTGCTTATTACCATCTCCTTGATTACCATTAGCAAGTTTAAAACAATTTACAACTATTTTCGGACAAATAGTCAAAATAATTCATCATTAATTTATTTCACAAAGTTGTAAGTACATCACTTCTATGGTACACACAAACTTATTACTTTTTATTTACTTAATATTTCGTATATTGCATGTTATTCATTACTGACATGATTTTGGTGAATACATTGTTGGACACATCATTTGAATATAGCAAATCCATGTTGTTGGTTAATCTGTCAAATTTGACTTTTTCCACTACATTTGGCAGTTTCGATACCAAGGTGTAAACATCCTCAGGTTGTGTTAGGTAATCGTCCATTGTGTAGAATACAGCGACAGGGGTTGTAACTTTATTCAACTCGTATTCGTCGGTAGATCTTTTCATTACTGCAGCATCAGTGTTGTATTTTATAAAACGCCCTGTAAAATTAAAATTGCGTGTTAGGCTAAAGTTTTGCGTGAATTTAATTAAAAATTTGACATCTTCATTAAGTACTGCCTTTAAAATGCACTGAATAACTTAAGTGATACGATGCTAAACTCATTTAAATTTTAACAGTGTGGAGTCGGGTCATAAAGCGATAATCCAACTTTTTTTGTGTGTGAAATGATCCAACAACGCGCACTTTGAATCCAAGCCACTTGTTCATCTCAGAAATCAACGCGAGGAGTATTAACTTACTATTAATAATTTATAAACTCAAGTACATACCACTTTCCATTAATTGGGTATAATGGATGATTTGTCTGGTGGAAGATCCAGCTGGGAAGTGATGGATTGCTCTGGCAACGGTGGTCTAAATAGATTTATCAGATAAGAAAATGATAGTTTCTTACATACAATTAATTTATACTAGGTATAAACAAAATATTTTGCTAAAACGGTAATAATACTTTTATTGAAATGAAAATGATCAAGCAGTAAACTAATATTGGTGTTAAGTTGTAGCAAAATTATTACACCACATAAAATACACAGACTATAAAGAGTGACAAGTAGCTAACGCGTTATACGGGTAATTTTTTTAATTGTAAGTGTGAAAGAGTCGGGTAAAATTAGGCAGAATCATAACTCTTAGAAAATATAACAGTGTTAGCAACTTTCTGTGAAAACCATTTAAAAAGTATATTTGAATGACATACAAGTTGTTGCATACAGGGTGTTTCTTAAATATTGCGAAAAAATTTGGGGGGTGATTCCTTATTGAAAATTAAGTGGGATCTTTGATATATATTTTTTTCCTTAGACGTGACCTTTCGGAGTTACACCACCCTAAAGGGGAGCGGTGAAATTAGGTGTTTATTTTCTTTCTCAAGTTTGAATAAATGTAGGAGCATTACATTTGGTAGATATTTTAGACTTATTAAAAGGTTCCCCATAATCATACTTTTAATCATCTCCCACCTTCACAGAGGGCTGAAAATTGCGACTCTTATTGGTTTTTTAATCAGACCTTTTTAGTGGGTTAAAATTTTGCAATTAAAAATAGTGTTGTTGAAAGTCTGATTTATTTAGAAACTTTTTTTTCTTTAACTTTTCTCGTAAATCCTAGTGTTTGAGTAAAAAATAAGATAAGTTAACATGCACTATTAAATTAATATTCCAATACAAAGGTGGTTACCATGGTTTGTTTATGTTCTTATTGGGTAGAATTGACGGGCGTTATCGCCGAGTAAACAGCAAAATTAATTACACTCGTCAATTCTTCCCAATAACAACATAAACAAACCATGTTAACCACATAACTGAATCGTTTTATATTGGAATATTAATTTAATGGTGCATTTTTACTTGTTTAATTTTTTACTCAAACACTAAGTTTTACGAGAATAGTTCTAAACAAATTAAGCTTTAAAAAACATTTATTGCAAAATTGTAACCCTCCAAAAAGTTTAGATTAAAAAACCAACAAGGGTCGCACTTTTCAGCCCCTTGTGAAGGTGGTAGATGATTAAAAATGTTACTGTGGGAAACCTCAAGTATCAAGCATCTACCAAATATCATTCTCCTACATTTATCCAAATTTGAGAAATAAAATAAAAACCTAATGTTACCGCTCCCCTTAAGGGGGGTGTTACTCCGAAAGAAGACGTCGTAAGGAAAAAAATTATACGAGACCTTAATTTTCGATAAGGATTCACCAACCGAATTTTTTCGCAATATTTAATAAACAACCTGTATAATGTCAGTAGTAGATAATACTTACAGTATTGAGATTTTTAGAGTTGTATCCATTGAGGAGGAAATACACATTATTGCACATCATTTCATTAACTCCTAGAGATTGGCAATGTTTCATACCACCTTCAGTAATTAATTCAGTCGATGGTTTGAATTCATTGGCACCCAAATATTTCATTATCCACTGTAAAGAAAAACAGTAATTTTTTCATAATATGTAGCTAAACTTCCCAAGAACAAGAGTTAAATTTTCTACGCAAAACTTATTTCATCGATTTTTTTTAAATCCATATTTACAAACTTATTTAAATTTAATAACCAATAAACATGTTTGGTGTTTTTTTTTAAATTGGAAGTTTAAGTTTTAGTTTTAAACCATTAAGGCCCACATTATTTTTTTTTGTTTTTTTTTAAAGATATTTTAGTAACTTACTTCTATGGTCTATATGAGCATATTACAATTTAAAAAAAAATTGTCAGAATAATAGTTGCGGAGATATAGGCCGTCCTCATATGAGGACGCTGGGCGTTTGAGAGTACTTGCGATAGCCGATAACGATGTATAAGAAATATAACAACATTGAGCTTTAGAGAGTTCGCTGTTCCAGTAAGTGTTAGCTGCAGAAGTAACTGGTAAGCACAGGTCGACCATGTGCCAACCGTGCTCCATGTCCTTTTTTCAAATATGTCACAGCTATTTGTCTTCGAAAATCCTTGATGGATATTGAGATACTGCCGTGCACTAGTTTGTACAACAGCCATGCCTATCAAACGCGTGAACAAAGGCCAATACCATTTTTTTCACCTCTGATAGCAATGGTATTTTTTCTAATAGCCAGTCATGGTGATCCACCCCTCCCATGAATTTGTTGTAAGCTTCAATGGCCGCAGGCTGCTGAACGTTTATAGTTGTTTTTTGTTCGCGACTCTAACGCTGGACTTTCACCGTTGGCTTTACTTTATCAAAATTGGTTGCTAGTGTTACTGAATTGTTATCATTACATATTATTATGAATTTCATTTTTTTAATCGAATTGATAGTCTATAAATCCTCTAGCTTGTTTTTGCATTTCTTTAGGTGTTATAAGAGTACATTTTGCAAATCTATTATCCCTTATTGTTCCGCTGCGCAAATTTTTTTCTCCCTTAGATATATTTAGATAGAGTTGGTCATCATCCATAATTCTATACCTTATTCGTCGGTTAGTTCATCTACTTCTGGCGGTAAAGCAACAATGTCACATTCTATTTCTTCAGAGATAAGATATTCAAATGCTTATTCGACAGTTTTGAATATATTTGTATTCATATTTTCTATGGGTTGAAAAGTACGATGCAAGATCAAAATATACATGTAAGCACTATAAGTCATTCAAATATTTTAGCACAAACATGTACACTACAATAAAAGTGTCCTCAATATATAAAGCTCTAATTTAAAAAGATGTCACAAACGCTCAGCGTCCTCATTTGAGGACAGGGAGATTAGAGGGTGTATAATTTAAAAACAATATGAACAGACTATGCAAAATGTGTCTTAATATAATTTAGTATCGTTTTTGATTATAACTATAACAAAAATAATCACTTACTTGAGGTTTTGAGACTCGAAAAAGAAAAACGTAACGAACTGTATCTGACTACTTAAAATCGGTCTGATTCGAACCAGTACTGCTCAACAAGTATTCAAACTAAATGTATCTAATATGATTACCTGTCATCGTTGGTACTCCATTTAACGAATAAAATGAAAAGTAATAGAAATTACGAAGAAAAAAAAAGTTTTGGAGCAAATATACGCTTGTCCTCAAAAGAGGACGCTGGGCCTTAATGGGTTAAAGTATAATCAATTCAGTATTTTAAAGGGAAAATTAATTTTAACGAAGCAAGTAGTTCTCCAAGAAAATAACAAAAGCACAGGGGCCTAACAGACCCAAGACTCAGAGTTGACATTTTGTTGTTTTTACTTACCCCTGAAGATTGTCTGTGTTCGGATATGTATCGGAGCATTTTATTTTGGGATTTACCCATAAAAGCTACAGGTCCGAGCGAAATCATTCCTTGTATTTTCTGATTATACTGAGGCAGCTGGGATGTCATAACATAGAACATAGTATTGCCCTGCATATGGCCAATGTAGTAAGTCTTTTCTTTGCCGCTTATTTTCAAGACTTCGTCTATTATTGCAGGCAAGTCTTTTACTCCCATTTCATGCCAGCTGTATTAAAAAAAGCTTTTATTAATTTAATCTCGTAAATTACAAAAGTATTGTAATTGTACAATTACGTCCAAATTCGATCTGGCTACATATTTATAAAAAGATCAACAAGTATCGATAAAACGTATTTTTTGAGATTTGTGTATTGTGTAATGTGAATACATAATTACTAACCAGAAACGCCAGAAGGCAGAATCGCGTTCAGGATCCAAACTTGTGTGTTTACGTCCATACATACTTCCTCTTGTACTTCCTAAGTACACGTCATATCCTTTATCGGCAAGGAACATGGCCAAACTTTCAGTAGGTCCTCCAATAACGAAATCTTCAGCGCTGGATAATAGTCCGTGCATGAGAATAACAGGGGGTCTTGAGGTTTCGCTTTGTCCACCGCACATCTGGTTGTATTTGTTTACAACATCGGCAGATTCGTTTGATTCAGACGACGACGATGACGATGACGATTCTGAAGACTTGGACTGACTTGACTGGCTTTGAGAAAATGCTGGTCTTCTTTGGTTACATCCTGATCCACTGACACCATAAGGGATGCGAAATAAATCTAGAAGGTAGCCATCGTCAGTCCGGACGGTGTAATTTTCCACTGGGTACCCATAATTCCTAATTAGTTGAGTCTGAAAAGTTCGATTAATTACCTCGGTTATGTAAATAATGTACAGGGTGGTCCAAATTCTATGGTATTATATTGGTATCTCGCTTAATATTAAAGATAGAGAAACGGTTAAATTATCAAAAATGTGCAGTTTTTTTGAGACGAGCGCGGAACCGTTTTCAAAAACATTCTATTATTTCCGGGTTTTCAATTATTAAAAAAAGTGTTTTTTCTGTTTTATCAATAATGTGTCATAGCTCCGTTATTGTTGTAAATATCGAAAAAATGTATGGAGATTCGTTATAGATATTTTTATGTAAAATTCGATGGTACTAAAAACAATAATTTTGCGCTCGCCATTAAAAAGTTATGACACAAATTTACCTTTTTTTAAAATGGAAACTATAGTTAGCCATGGCCTAATTAAATTCCTTATTCCATTAAACGACTAAACGTCATATATAAGTAAATTTTTCACCTTTTAAGCAAATCTGTGTGTTTTTTTTTATTTTATAACTGTTTATTGTGGTATTGTGAACATGGCTAAATTTGAAAAGTTTAATATGTTAAAAGTTTACAATGTAAGTGATAAAACCGTGGCGGCTGCTGCAGAATTTGCTTGGAAATTACATTTAGTTCTTTAATAACTGCAAACATCACTTATTTACGAAATCATGGCAAACTTTGATGGGAAATTTTTTACAAAATTAGTCCTATCTCGGTTATTTTTGCAACAAATGTATGAAACTATGTAGTTTTAAAAAGCTAAAAAAAATGCTCTTTCATATAAAGTCATGGTCATCTAGGGTTTCCATTTAAAAAAATATAAGTTAACAACATATCTCAAAAGTCAAGGTCACAAGAAATAATTATTTTGTTTTTAAATTAAGCATAAAAATCTGTATAAAAACCTTTTTGTGCGATCGTACTAGAAACAGCTGTTTTACGGACGCGTTAGCAACCGTAAAGTACTGCATTACCGGCGTTATCCTTAGCAACGGCCGATAAAGTTACTTTATAGGCCGTTGCCCTTAGCAACGTCCGATAAAGTTACTTTTACGGCCGTTGCTAAGGAGAAGGCCGGTAATGCAGTACATACGCTGCCATCTGTCAGTGACAGAATGTTACGTAGTTTCTAACCTATAATTTTGAAAAATACTAAAAATTTATATTGTTTTTATTTCTATCGCACAAAAAATGTAATATGCACCTCGGCCAAAACGTACTTTTTCGGCCTTGCCTGTTTGCTGGCCTCGACTACGTCTCGGCCAGCAAACCAGACGCGGCCGAAAAAGTTACACTTTTTGGCCTTGATACATAAATAACTATTAATTTATTATAATAAATAAAGCAGTTATAGTAAATTTTCAAAAATGGTGTTTAATGTTTCGTCTATAGTACCAAAATTGGAAGCGATATAAAAAATCTGTACAGTATTTAAATATGAAAAGCATTTTTATACAAAACTTTTACTTTAGACGTTTTTTTGTGACTTAATTTGTGCAAAAGTCGCCACCCTAATTTAAAAATTGGTGTTTATTCTAAACATGTTTTAAAAAGTGGCGACTTTTTGCAACAACGTTATTAATTTGATAAAAATGTAAGGAATATAGATAGCTCGTCAAATTATAATAGCGAGTCTTCAGTATCGAATGGATATGGAATAAATTTCCCAATTTTTTACTAATTTGAACTAAGTTAATTTATGCAAGTAGGGGAGACCGGGGATGAATGTAATACGGGTAGGTTGTAACAGTGCCTATAGTTTCTTTAATTTTTGTTATATGTCGCCCTAAGCGCTTTAGCAATGTTCATATACATCCACCTCCCTACCTACATTGCTAGTTTTCATCTGTCATAGAGATTAAGTTTTTTCCAAGCCAGAGTCACTATTTTCCGCCTAAAAGTGAATGCGTTGTGTCACCGGTCGAGTGATTTTTAGGCGATCTCCAAAAGAGAAACAAAAAAGTACCTAGATTATTATGTTCTAAATTTTGTTGGCTATTGTTGGATGCAACACAATTTGACGTTGGAATCGTGGTTAATTGTGGATTCCCTCCAATCTGTTTTGTGTACACTTGGGGTTAAAAGTAACAGTGTTACAACCAACCCCAATGAATGTTTTCACTTGCAAATGTCCACTCTTAGCACATAATTGGTGGTTTTCTTCGTAGATGAGAACATACAAAAGTTGTCGAATGAATTTTCCATAATTTTGCATTTTTTTCCACATTTTTGAACATTGCTAATGTGTATTTTGGAATCAAATATTAATTTTGTTGATAAATACTAATATATTTACCCACTACTTATGAGCTGTGTAAATTATTTTGCCGTTACAACTTACCCCGGTCATCGTTACTTTTAACCCCAACGTTGAGGTTGGAAGTAATAGCTGTCTTACTACAGAAAAACAATTCTCACATATGCTTTGCGCGACATATGAAATAAATATCTTGGAAGGAAGACAAATGTCCAATCTATCATTAAATCAATTTGGATGTAAAAAACTTAACAATACTTTATGAGAAATTAAATAAAAACAAGAAAATGTTACTTTTATCCCCGATCTCCCCTACTTGAATCATCGAAAAACTAAATTTGTTATAAGAAGGTACTTACCACATCCGAGTATTGATCATGGCTGGGGTAACATACCACCAAACCCACCACAGAAATTAAAAGAAATTTGAGTGTCAACATTGTAAATCCCAGCGTTTACAAATGACTTGAACAAGTAAGGAAATTTAGTATAATTTCTAGATTTTATATGACAAAAAATGCCGTTCTGCAATTTATGAAATTTCGCTTAATTTGTTGCTTCTCTTGTGCGATAATTTGTTGCAAATTTGCTTATTGCTATCTGTAATTTTTATGTATGTGGTGTGTTCCAACGGTCAGACAAATTTTGTTTACGTAATGTAATACATTTAATTGTGATATAAAAAATACTCAAATACATAGGTAGTAATATTTTCTGAATAATTGCTTATACCTGTCTGTGCAGATATTTCTTTTTTTTTTCAACTGTTAACTATACAGGGTGGTGCTTTTTTCGATGCTCACCATTGCTATCTTGGAAACGGTAAGAGATACAAGGTCGGTTAAATTAGAGAAAAGTTGCACATTTTTATGGCGATTAAGAATCTGAAAAGAAATCCTGGATATTTTGATTCGTTTTTGATTTATTACAAAAAAACTGAAAAATGTGATTTTAGAAAAATATTATTATCTTCCCTACCATTGACGCTATTTCATTTTAACTTGGTAACTGTATGTTTTTGACCGTCCTGGGTTTGATGACGTCAACAGAAATTTTCTAAGCCTTCTAGATTTCAAGTTGCGATAGTCAACTTTTTTATTTCTTATGGCCGCCATATTGGATTTTTACACCATCAGACAGACAAAAAAATTAGCTTTTCAGATTGGTAACCAACATACCTTTTTTCTTTCAAAAAACTTGTTGAAATTTTAAAATTTTTGTAAATAATTCATAAAATCGAGAATGCTCTGAAAATCAATTAAAATTATAATATAAATCAAAGTGACACAACATTTTATAGGTCTAATAAAATAACGAAAGGACAATAAATTTAAAACACCAGATAAATAATTATTTAAATTGTTTAAAGTGCGCGCCGTTATGTATGATGTAGTGGTTAGTCCTCAAATTCATTTCGTCCACTGCCTTTAGGATAGTTTGTCTCGAAATAGAGTCGAAAGCTTTTTTGATTTTATGGCGAAGAAGTTCAATATTTTCCGTTGGGGTTGCATAAACAACATCAATGTAAAAGTAATCCATAGGCATTAAACATGGCGATCGCGGAGGCCAATGAACAGGACCAAACGTACCAAGTCATGCATTTTGAAACCGTACATCTAAATTAATATCCTTTTACAATGCGGGCGTTGTGAGGACCAGCTCCTTCATGCTGAAACTACTGATGATTTTGAATTGTTAATAATGGCAATTCGCCTAACATATCTTCTAAATATGTTTCCAACAATCTTAATTTCGTTATCATTAGACCTATAAAATGTTGTGTCACTTTGATTTATATTATAATTTAAATTGTTTTTCAGAGCATTCTCGATTTTATGAATTATTTACACAAATTTTAATATTTCAACAAGTTTTTTGAAAGAAAAAAGGTATGTTGGTTACCAATCTGAAAAGCTAATTTTTTTGTCTGTCTGATGGTGTAAAAATCCAATATGGCGGCCATAAGGAATAAAAAAGTTGACTATCGCAACTTGAAATCTAGAAGGCTTAGAAAATTTCTGTTGACGTCATCAAACCCAGGACGGTCAAAAACATAAAGTTACCAAGTTTAAATGAAATAGCGTCAATGGTAGGGAAGATAATAATATTTTTCTAAAATCACATTTTTCAGTTTTTTTGTAATAAATCAAAAACAAATCAAAATATCCAGGATTTCTTTTCAGATTCTTAATCGCCATAAAAATGTGCAACTTTTCTCTAATTTAACCGACCGTGTATCTCTTACCGTTTCCAAGATAGCAATGGTGAGCATCGAAAAAAGCACCACCCTGTATAACCGTCATTTCGTCAACATGGGATCCTTGTCTTGCGTTATTTAATCAAAGGAAAAATGTGATTGAAAAGTAAAAAATGGTATGCTGTAAAAAAAAACTTGTATTTACTTGGTATACACACGCTGTTTCTATATTATTTTTAATAATAAAATTAAAATAAATATTTTATCATTATGTTAACCCGAGGTCAACATACGTTGGACCCACGTGTAAGTATCGGATGCTCTAGCAACATAACCGATAATGAGTTTATTATTAATTTAAATTACTTACATCAGTTTCTTGCAAGATATATTATACGAAATTAATTTTACAGAGATTAGAGACTTTAGTAAAATCATTTCTCGAGTCGCTGAAAAAAGTATAATCGTTTAAATTAATATTTTTAAGAAAAATGGCAAAAGTGCAAAGATTATTTGGCTTTTTCACAGAGAAATTTACAAAAATTTTACCATAGCAAATGACTTAAAACTTCTTGTAGATGTTATTTATGGCCTACATGTTTATTTACCGTCAAAACAGTTTAAGGAAACTGAGAAAGGCGCAAAGACTAATTTTTAAGTTTTGTGGCTAATGTTACTTATGATCACCAACCAGTGGCGCAACCAGGGGGGGTGCATTTGCACCCCTCTTTATGAGACCTAGTATTTTTTATTTAATAACTGAACAATATGCAAGTTTAAATCAAAAAAATAATAGCAGTTCGTCAAAAACCGAGCCGTTTTTACCGGTGCACACGAACTGCAGACATTCTAATCTCATCATTACTAACTTTTATCACCATGACTTGATCCTACACTCGAACTGCATAAAAATATTTTCGAACCCTTCATTATATGGGTAGACCCTAATTTCATGTTCTTAAAATTTGCCCAATGAACAGCTAATTTTATAGGTATAAATACTAGGCGGCAAGTATGATAAGTGTTTAGTTATTGTGTTCATTGCATCAATCAAACTGCACGAAGAAACATTCGGAATCGCCATATGTACCTATTTAGAAAAAAAAAGTTGAACGATACAAAGACAATTTGATTTCTCGAGTAGATTTTGTTAAATGTTGTAATTATATTTTCCGACTGTACAAATTTTGTAATAAAGCAATTACTATGTACTACATATTGACAAATAACATATATATTTTCAAATTCATTTAATTTCAGTAGTAATTATTTAGGAATAGTCTAGCCATTTCTGACTGCTTCCTGAATACGAAATTCCGGGAAAGGTATAATTAAAGAATGTCTGCAGTTCGTGTATCGGCTTCACTCTCATGCTTAATTACTTTCTGCACTTCGAGTGGTACTCAAGTAGAAGTCATTAAAATTTCTGCAGTTCGAGTGCGCCCGTTTATACAGCGCGCGGCCAAGAAGCGGCTGTAACTGCAAAGCTAAAATAACAGACGAATATCCAACTGAACACTCATTCAATTTAGCTTTATCTGATGTATGCCAAATTCAATACATTAGAAATTGTTTGGGTGTTGCAGCAAAATGTTATACCTTCTTAAATAGGGGAGACCAGGGGTGAAAGTAACACGGGTAGGTTGTAACAGTGCCTATAGTTTCTTTGATATTTATTATGTCGCTTGAGCAATGTTCATTTACATCCACCATCCACCTCCCTACCTACATTGCTAGTTTTCATCTGTCATAGAGGTCAAGTTTACGCCAGCCAGAGTCACTATTTTCCGCCTAAAAGTTAATGCGCTGTGTCACCGGTCGAGTGACTTTTAGGCAATCTCTAAAAGAGGAACAAAAAAGTGCCTAGATTATTATGTTATAAATTTTGTTGGCTATTGGTTGATGCAATACAATTTGACGTTGGAATCGTGGTTAATTGTGGATTCCCTCCAATTTGTTTGGTGTACACTTGGGGTCTAAAGTAACTGTTACAACCAACCCCAAACAATGTTTTCACTTGCAAATGTTCACTCTTAGCACATAATTGGTGGTTTTCTTCGTAAATGAAAACATACAAAACTTGCCGGATTAATTTTCCAATTTGTTGTAATGTTTTTATTCACATTTTTGAATATTTTTTTATTTTGTTAACGTGTATTTTGTTATCAAATATTAATTTTGTTGATAAATACTAACGTATTTACCCACTACTTATGAGCTGTGTAAATTATTTTGCCGTTACAACTTACCGATCATTGTTACTTTTAGCTCCAACGTTGAAGTTGGAAGTAACAGCTCTTTAAACTACAAAAAAAAACAATTTTCTCACATATGCTTTACGAAACATATGAAATAAATATCTTGGAAGGAAGACAAATGTCCAATCTATCATTAAATCAATTTGGATGTAAAAAACTGTACTGTATGAGAAATTAAATAAAAACAAAAAAATTTTACTGTCATTCCCGGTCTCCCCTACATCTTTAAAAAAAATCGCTTTCACAAAAGATTTAATTTTCAAAATTGTGCAACAGCAAAAAAAGGAAAATGGATATTACTCAGTAAATGATTATTGTTTAATTATCTATGTTTTTTCTCTTGAGCTCGTCTGCAAATTGATTCTTTGCACTGTAGCCTAGTGACTCATTAAAGCTTATTTTTAGTTATGTTTACTCAAATAAATACATGTGCGTATAACAAAAACTAAAATAAATAAATAACGTTTTTTGTAATTATTTAAAAAATATTTTGCTGCACCCCCCATTCAAAATTCCTGGTTGCGCCACTGTGACCAACTTTTTTCCCCTACATTTAATAATAAATCAGATATGAAGAATATACGCACTAAGTGTTGCCCCTTCCTATTTGTTTAATATTTTCGCCATCAACCGAATCGGGTTATTTATAATGCATTTATCAAGTTTAATGTATAAATTATTTTAATACAATGTATTTTAACATGCAATTACACGTTACATTTACGTATAATTTGTTGTTAATGTCTTGACAGCAAGCTGAGCACGGTGTTGTAGACATATTGTTTAGCGTTAATTCCATACATATAATCCAAGTGATTCCATTTCTCGTCCGGGTTCAGAAATTTGCCCTGGGCATTTCCCAGTTGGTCGTACGCTTTCTGGACGTCTATTTCAGCGGCCAGCCAGTCGTTGTGGCTGTACATGAAGTACACGGGGGCGGTTACCCGACGCAAATCGTAGTCTGGAGGGCTAGAAGTTCCGTAATGTTCCATATTTCCAAAATAGCCGTAGTCCCATTGTTCGAATTTGCCTTTAATTACAATAAATTTAAGTAAAAACGCATGGCATCTTCAATTTGACGATAAACGTGGGGATCTCGCCACGAAGGCGGATCCCCATCTTGTGCCTAGAATTAAGCACACCCTGTACAAGTGCAGAGCGGCACGAATTATATATGGCAAAGCCGCCTAATACTTTTAGTTTTTTTTTTAAATCCAGGGCGCATAAATGTTTCCACCAAGCGCCCCTCACGCCTCGCGCCCTTGGCACTTGCCCAGTTGCTCGGTTTACTACACAAGTTAGGAAGCCTGTCAAAAAATTGGGAACAATTCGACATAAATTTTCGCTAGATGGCGATAAGTCTTAGAACCTGTGCTTGCAGTAGGTGGGAACTTAATTTCGTACAAAACTGACTTCAAAATTCTTTTAAAACATTTTTATACACCTCTTCTGATTGATTTAATTCGGATTTAGCGAAGGTTATTAAATCTTGCTGATCATATCAAAATCTTGTACGCGAATCGGTTCCTTAGACTTATCACCATCTAGCGAAAATTTATGGCAAACGGTTCTTGGACTTTTCGCCATCTGTGGGATAATTTACGGAACTAGTTACCGGCCTCAGTCGGTTTTGTATAGGAGTTTCCCAACCTGTGTAGTAGACCGTGCCCCGTTGCCAGTCCATTGCTACGACTCTGTATAAAATATGTGTATGCCTTTTATTGTTACCTGAGTTAATTAACTGCGAGAAATGTAGTACAAGCTTGGTGGATGTTCCTGCAGGTGTATGAGCCATCATTATTGGTACGAGGGTGGTGTTCATTTGGTCCGGATTAAAACCGCACATAATGAATAGGTAATTAGTGCAAAGGA
Organism: Elmis aenea; assembly: GCA_947652605.1. Taxonomy (NCBI): domain Eukaryota; kingdom Metazoa; phylum Arthropoda; class Insecta; order Coleoptera; family Elmidae; genus Elmis; species Elmis aenea. Next base: position 47,723,445 of record OX393581.1, read on the forward strand.
GTTGAGTCGGTGATCCGTCGCTGCAAAATATTTCGCCATATTGGGCCAAGAAGTCGGTGCTCGGGGCAAATTCAAATTTTCCAATAAGTGTATACAAATACTGGAAATAATATACATGAAACCGAATACTGTTAGAGCCGGTAATAAATACGTACATCCAGACCTCCTTCTGCCAGAGCAATAATTTGCAGCAAAAAACTTTGCATATGGTTCATGTAGGCAATAGGAGATAAACTTATGTGCGCTCTGATTTTCGCGTTATATTCAGGTTTTTCAGAGCACATAACGTAAAACGTTGTTGTGCCCATGGAATGTCCAACATGGAACAAACTTTCTTGGCCAGTTACGGAGAGGATATGGTCTACCATATTTGGTACGTCTGAAACTCCGACTTCGTGCCAAGTAAATTGCCAAAACTCTTCTTTATCAAGATCTGGGTCCAAGGTCGTATGATTTCGTGAAAATTTGTTTCCTCTTACATTTCCCATCCACACATCGTAACCAGCATCGGCCAAAATGTACCCTAATTGCATTATATAAATGTAATGCCTTAAAAATAATCGACGTTAAATGTAATTTCTAGTCATTTCCTTACCAAGACCAGTTTCCGGTCCAGTAATAATCCAGTCCGCTGAAGAAGATAACGCCCCATGTTGTAGATAAACCACGGGTTTGTCATCAGCAGGTCCGCTATTTTTACCATAAGGTATGCGATGCATTCCTAATATGTAATTATCAGAGTTAACATAATGCTGTTCAATAGGATATCCATATTTTGCTATTATCTCGGGCTGAAAATTAATTATATATTACTGCCGTAGAAACTTATCAGGCTAACATTTTAATATAGTGATCTCTGATCAGTTAAATTTACTTGTATAATGCACATGGTGTTTGTTTTGATAGGTCCATTTTAAATATGAGTAGGTCAATAATAAAAAATATGTAATTTTTTAAGCTAATCGGTACAGTTTTACAAGAAAATCGTTGCTAATGATAATCTTTTAAAAACACGACAGCTGCATATAAATCACCTTCTTAATCGGTCCCTTTTGTACCTTTCGGTGTCGAGACATGCTTTTCTATTTCTGTATTAAGTTCCTCAACTCCTGCCTATCGTTAGCTAATTGTGGCACATCTCTCCAGCTGACTCCTTTTTCTTCTAGTCTGCCTCACTTCTTTTTCCCGTTTTATTCTTGGTCTTCCTCTATTTCTTTTTACCTCCATCTGCATTTTCCATCCTATTTTCGGGTATCTACTTTCTGGCATGCGTAGTAAATGTCCAAGCCATCTTAATTGATTCGTCTCCATCTTTTTCTTAAAATCTGTTACTCCTAGGCTATTTCGGATTTTTTCGTTACTGATTTTATCGATCAGTCTGCATCCCTCTATTCTTCTCCGAAATCTCATTTCCTGTACCTATTCTTTGTTTTTGTGTTAGTGTCCAAGCTTCTGAACTGTACGTGAGGATGGGTACGTACACTGCATCAAAAACTCGCGTCTTCGTTTCTTTTGATATTTCCTTCTTACTTATCAAACATTTATTAGTGACGTAGTAAAATTTCGTCGGTGCCGCTATTCTGTTATTCAGATCTTCCTCCAATTTACCATTTTCTGCAATTATTGTTCCTAAATATTTAAAACGTGCTACCTGTTCTATCTTTTTTTGGTCTAGCATAATTGTAACTGGTTCATGTTTTTCCGCTATAACCATAACCTTTGTCTTTGTTATATTAAGATTCATATTATATCTATTTAACGTATCTGCCCATACGTCTAGATTGAATTGCAAGTCCTTTTCGCTTTTAGCTAATAACACCACATCATCTGCAAAGGCTAATTCTGTTAAGGATATTGGTTTTAGTTTATTCCAATGTATAAATCACCAAAAGTTGCAATTATGCTAGACCCAAAAAAAAAGATTGAGCAGGTAGCGAATTTTAAATATTTAGGAACAATAATTGCAGAGACTGGTAAATGGGAGGAAAATCTGAATAACAGAATAGCGGAAGCGACGAAATATTATTACGCCACTAATAAAAATGTTTGATAAGTAAGGTGATATCAAAAGAAACGAAGACGCGGGTTTTTAATGCAGTGTACGTACCCATTCTCACGTAAAGTTCAGAAACTTGGACACTAACACAAAAACAAAGAATACAGACACAGGAAATGAGATTTCTGAGAAGAATAGAGGGATCAATAAAATTGGTAACGAAAAAAACTAGTAGTAACAGAGTTTAAGAAAAAGATAGGGACGAATCAATTAAGATGTCTTGGACATTTATTACGCATGCCAGAAAGTAGATACGCGAAAATAGGATGGAAGAGGAAGGGAAAAAGAACTAGAGGAAAACCAAGAATAAAATGAGAAAAAGAAGTAAGGCAGAGACTAGAAGAAAAAGGAGTCAGCTGGAGAGATGTGCCACAATTAGCTAACGATAGGCAGGAGTTAAGGAACTTAATACAGAAATAGAAAAGCATACCTCGACACTGAAAGGTACAAGAGGGACCGATCAAAAAGAAGATTTAAAAAACTTTTGACCAAGAGAACGAAGTCTTAAAACATATTCAATATAATAAGAAGATTACTGATTTCTAACCTAACTTAAAACGTTTAATTTTATTCGCTTGAATATTTTAAATATTTATCGAACACTAAATTCTAAATATAGACTGAATAGATCTTTTTTTCTCACAAGGAATCGTGAGGTTAGAAACGATCCTATCCGTTAAGTCTATAACACAAATCTGCGCAGATGCTAAAGTTAAATTGAATATTTAAATCGATGGAGACACATACCTATAACAAGCGATAAATTGGTTCTTTGAAAATATATTTTATTTATATAATCACTCATTTCAATTTCAAATGTTTTGATTGCAAAACACTTGAGTATGTTTATTGTGTCTTATCTTGAAAAGAATGGCATATTTGCTAACGTAAATAAAATGATTGAAATATTAATAACAAAACATTACAAGATAAGGTACTTGAACTTTGACATTGCGTTTTTAATACCAATAATAATGAATTCTTTTGTAAGCATTTTTTAAAACAAAACACTAATAATAACGGTTTTTCCGCAATACAGATAATTCTTTAATAAAGCTTAAAATCGAAGGTGTCTGCAAATCTTTCCAATTTTAAAATTACAAATTTGTTCATATAACTCTGTATACAGGGTGTCTCAGATAACATTTCCAGCATGGGGGTCTCGCTTATAATAATAGTGGTTTGCTACAATTAGATGCATTATTACTATGAGAGGAGCTACAATCAATTTTTAAAAGTACAACATTCCTCGTACTTCAGATGTTATAGCAAAAAATATGAAAATATTAAATTTATTTTTTCTCGCATAACTTTTTTGTTTTGTTCATTAGAACAATTTTATTTGTACTTTATTAAGGTACTTTTTAATGGAGAATGTAACTGTTATTTTAGATTTTTTTTAACACCTACTATTTTCGAGATATTACCCCTAACTTCATTTTTTCTTATGGGCCGCGAAGTTGGCTCTGGAATAGTTAAATGTGCTTTTTTTTCTCTTTATTGAGATATTACTTGCTATACCTATTTTTAATAATAATAACCTTAACAAAGTACTAATAAAATTGATCCAACGAATAGAACAAAAAAGTTATGAGAGAAAAAGAAATTCAACAGTTTCATATTTTTTCCTATAACTTCTGAAGTAGGAGGAATTTTGCACTTTTAAAAATAGATTGTAGCTCCTCTCATACTTGGGAATAATTCATCTAACTTAAGCAAACCTGTATCTCTTATAATAAGCGAAATCCCCATGCTGGAAATGTTATCTGGTACGCCCTGTATATTATAACAACATAAAACTTAAAATACGTAACCGAAAAAACCGTTTTTAATACAACTTACAACTGTCAAATCTGCATCTCCAGCTTCGGCGTAAGTATTCGTTGGAACATACCCTTTCACCTTCTCCCTCAGAACTTTTTCAGCATTTTCATTGCTTAGTTTAGATGGTACTGCAGATGAAAGTATTGGTATCACCAGAGACACAAAAAATATGATCTGTTTGAACATTGTAGTCGGTTAAGAATGACTGTGACAAGTCTTTTTTGTTGTTGAGAATATATAGTTGTATTTTTAGATTTTTAACTGAGCAATTGATTGTTGATCTTAATGATTATTACGATAAAATTATCATTTCGATTGCCTCTTAAACATACATTACAGATTTTATTGGGTTTATCTTTCATTTCGGTTCCTAAACAATTTCACAGCGTTGCTTCGTCAATGGGCTTTTTTTCTACTGACGAATAGGAGTTAAAAGAAATATAAACACAAGTCAAAATTTTTCTGCTGAAATACATAAATTTTGATAGTGTGTCATTTTAGCCATGAAAGGTAATTTATATCTCCAATCATTATTTATCTCCGTCATCATAAAAAACCCAACTAATTTAAAATGCACTTTATTTAGCAACATAAAGATGTATACAATAAATACGTACATAGTACTAATCAGGTTTAGTTTTTCTCTTTTAAAATATTCATTTTGCTGTTAATGGCGCGCGCGTGTCCGGGACATTCTTCGCCTGCACAATTTTTTGCCAACAATTTACAAACAAAATTTGTGATATGCTTGTATGCGGCGAAAAATGGTGGACGCGAATATTTGTGGAGGCGAAGAACTGTGACCGAATAATTGTGGGAGAATTGTGGAGGCAAAGAATTGTGGGCGAAGAATGTTCCTAGATCCAATAGCGCGACATTAAGCTAATTACATAATTGTAAACATTCTTTTTGGCATCAATCCCATACATGTAATCCAAATGATTCCATTTGGGGTCGGCGTTCAGAAATTTGCCTTGTACATTTGGAAGTCGTTTATAAGCTTTCAATACGTCGACTTTCGCCGACAACCAATCGTTGCGACTGTACAAGAAATATATCGGTGCGGTGATGCGACTCAGATCGTAATCTGGGGGACCTACTGAACCATAATGTTCCCTATTTCCAAGAACACCATAATCCCATTTTTGAAATTTACCTTTAAGTATAAATTAATTTGTATGTATTACTTTTATCAACTAAGTGTATGTTCCAATACGAACAAATATCTCAGAATTGTTGCAGATAGAGGCATGGTTAAATTATAGATAGCAAAGAAGTGTGTTTTTACGTGCTCCAAGAATACTGACTTAATTTTAACAATTTCATGCGATTAAGTCGTTTGTTAACAAACAAATTGTTATGTTGATAATAGCAAAGTTACAGTTAAAATTTAATAAAATTACAGTTTTTTTTTTCACGCTATAATATATCAGGAGTACTAAATACGGATTTTCAATTTATATTCTTACTGATAAGATAGAAACACACTTCTCTTTTCATGTCACCTTCTATCCTTTCCTACATCCCCATGTTTTCATATTGAAACCAAATACCATGTGTAGGGTGGTCCAAATTCGATGGGATTACATGGGTATCTCGCTTAATATTCAAGATAGATAAACGGTTAAATTAATAAAAATGTGCAGTTTTTTAATACAAACTCAGAACCGCTTTTCAAATATTCGATCATTTCCGGTTTTTGAGTTATCGGAAAAAAGTCAAATTAATTTTGAAAACGGTTCTGAGTTTGTCTCAGAAAACTGCAAATTTTTGATAATTTACCTGTATCTCTATCTTGAAAGCGAGATACCCATGTAATCCCATCGAATTTAGACCACCCTGTACATCGATATAACACAGTACTATATTTAAACACAAAACACATCAAAATTATTACCAGAATTTATTAGTTGCGCGTGATGCAGTATTTGCTTTGTCGATGCGCCTGCAGGAGTATGACCCATAATTATTGGCAGAAGAGTGGTGTTCATTTGTTCTTGACTGAAGCCACAAATTATAAAGAGTGCGTTGGTACAAAGAGCTTGGGTAATTGAACCATCGCTGCAGAAAATTTCCCCAAACTGGGCCAAAAAATCGTTGCTTGGTAAAAATTCATACATTCCAATTAGACTTAGTATGAACTAAAAAAACACATTAGCAAAGATTTCCTTTTAAAATAATTATGTTCTTACGTCAATTCCTCCTTCAGCTACAGCTATTGACTGAAGTAAAAAACTTGAAATGTGGTTCATGTAAGCGATTGGAGCCAAACTGAAATGTGCTTTAATCTTGGCATTATATTCCGGTCTCTCGGAACACATAACGTAGAAAGTGGTTGTTCCTTGAGAGTGTCCAATGTGAAACAAACTGTCTTGGCCCGTATGGCCCAGGACATAATCGATCATGTTTGGAATATCTGAAACTCCAATCTCATGCCAGCTAAAATCCCAAAATGCTTTTTTGTCTACATCGGGGTTCAACGACGTATGATTTCTGGAAAGTTTGTTTCCCCTTGCGTTTCCCATCCAGACATCGTAACCCTCATCGGCCAAAATATATCCTACACAAAAACAATGCGATTTTTATTACTCTAAGTTAGTTTCGGTTTAAACCAATCGAACCTAAGCCATTTTCAGTGCCGGCTATGATCCAGTCAGCGGAAGATGACAAAACACCGTGTTGTAAAAACGCTATGGGTTTATTTTCAGCTGGACCACTCTTTTTACCGTACGGTATTCGATGTATAGTTAATATGTAATTATCAGATAGAATAATGTGTGTTTCAACAGGGTAACCATACTTGGTAATAATTTCGGTCTAAAAATATAAATATCATGATAGAAATATTCGTCAACAGACGAAAATTTCAAGTATTAGTACTGGGTGCGGCAAGTGTTACACTACCATTTTAGGTTTTAATATCTTTTGCTGCAAACAAAATATTTATTTGTTTTGTTTAATTATGTTTAATTAGGGTTCTAAATGTTATTTTATTATGTTTTGGATTTTTTTTGACAAATAAGCAGCTCTTTTTGTCCCAGTTTTCATAAGATCGTTTAGCATTTATGGCGATATTGGTTCGATTTAATTGCGAATGTTGTCTTTAAGTTGTTAAACTGTTTCCAGCTTGTTCACGTACATTTTTCTTCACATGCCCCCACAAAAAAAACAATCTGGTTCAGTCAGATCAGGAGATGTTTGGAACTTGGAATCACCAAAACGTGAATTAAACGACAAGGAAATATATCCTTTAAAATTGGTATTGTTTCTTGAAATGTGTGTGGCGTGGCACCATCTTGTTAAAACCACATATTTAACAGTCAATTGTCAATTTCACGTGACCAATTTAAAATGGCCACGTTTTCTTGGTGTATGTATGTCTATATTAAAATATATGAGTTAACTCTACTCAGCCCTTAAAACCAAATTGGCATAAATGTTGAAATAACGACATAGCGTCAAATCAAAATGGTATCATGACACTTGCCGCACCCAGTATTTATCGCACAGTCTACTAGACAATTTTGAAAATTACAAGGCCACAGTGTAGTTGAGTTTGAACTAATTTAAAAATTGATTTTTTTTATTGTTTACTTACAACTGTCATGTGATAGTCGTCATTTTGACTAAATGATCCCTCTCGACCATTTATTGCGCCATATGCGCCCGTTACAAATACTATAAAAATCAACTTATATTGCATCTTAACCGTTGAAAATTATTACTGAAGTGTTCGGTTCGTCATGCAACAAATTTAACAAATGTTTCACTATTTCATCGGATAGACCAGACGTTTCCAACCTGTGGTACGCGTACCGCTTCCAGTACGCGTATGTCGAGCTGCCGGTACGCGATAAGAGAATGAAATAGTAATGAAAATTTCCTTCACCCGTCAAAATTTGGTTTTCAACCAATCACTAATCTTAAATCTCCTAGAGACTACCAAAAGGAGCATAATTACACGGTAATAATTTTATATTCCCTTGTCAGACGTTGATCCTTCTGTCAAATTTGCGTTTTCGACCAATAACAAACTCAGATTTCCTAGAAACGACCAATAAACATAATCATACACTGATAATATCCTTTTCGGAATTAAGAGATTTTCATGCGTTTATTGGTCGTTTCTAAGAAATCTGAGTTTGTAATAGGTGGAAAATATAAATTTGGAGAGGGAATTAAATATTTTGGTCTTGATAATTTTTTGACGAATTTCGGCGACCAGTAGCGTTACTTTAATATAGATTAAACCACACCCCTGACGCACCACTCTCACAGTACTTGTAAAATTTGACATACCATACACATAATTTAACAGGTAGTAGGTGAAGTAAATTTTCTGACAAACTGTAACTCTTGCATTACAAATAATCTATAATTTTTGACAAATCTTCACTCATGCAAGTTGAATTTAAAAAAATCCCGTGTGCACGCCGTGCACTCGTGTTTTTTTCAGCTCAATTTGCATTCGGGCATATTTATAAAAATCTGTTTGAAATTATTTTTCATTTAATAGAAAAAAAAAGTCGGTGGTTTCACCAGTTAACCACAGGGACAAAAAAAAACGCTTTCACTTTTCGTGGTGTTTAATAATTTAATTATAAATAAACTTACTTTCAGCCCAAAATAATTGTTTTCAATAAAGAAAGGTATCATTCGCTTCATTAACTTAAAATATCTTAAAATTAACATTAATTTTATAACTTCGTGTTGAAAAACAAGTCCATAAATAATATTACCTGATTATAATTCATTTATAAATTTAATTGCCAGCCATTACAATCCACTAATTGCGTAAAATTTAATAGTTTCTTGCAATTTAGCATTGTTTGATAAGGCAACTTACACCACGCAAAACATTTTAATGATATTTTGTTATTCAGACCTCTTTTAGTACCAATTATTGCTTTCCGTCATAAGACAGCGGTCTCCAAACTTTTTGGTCGCGCACCCTTACTTTGTCGCAGGATTAGAGCGCACACCAAAATTAAAAATCACAACATTTGCTAAATTATGCTGTGGAAATAAAAATATTAATTTATTAAGACCTATCCGGTGCACCCCACTTTTGAAACCACTGCTATAAGACATAGGGTAGCAATAGTGGTTTTAAAGCTTGACCACTGGGTATCATGTAATAAATTATTTGAAAGGTCGTTTCTTGGTAAAACCACTAGGAACCAAAGGGTTAAAAGAAAATTGCAGTTAATGATGCAACAAACATAGAAAGAAAATATTAGTATGTTTTTTTTTCTCTGCAATTTCGCTGAAGAAAACAATTAATCAGTATCAAACTGTGTGGCAAATGACATGCAGCAGCATCTAAAATCAATGCTAGAATGGTTTGCAAAATATTTTGCCAAAGATTTTACTCCTCAAAGTTGGATTCGCAATCACTTCACATTAAAAATTAAAGTTTCCAAACACCAGCTTATTTTTGTTTTGGCTTTCTACTCGTCCAGAATATCCAGAACTTTCTTGCCAAGCTCTCAAATTTTTAATGCCCTTCAGTACCACATACTTATGTGAAACTAGATTTTCTGCTATGGCAGGGATGAAAAACAAATACTGATCATTGCTTAATACTGAGGCGAGTCTAGGGTTTCCAACTCTATATAATCCCAAAAAATGACACTCCTTACCAAAGCTCCCTGAGCCAAGAAATTTTCGTGCCAGGTCAAAATGTTTCTCCTGAAATACATAAATTTTGATAGTCTGTCATTATAACCATGAAAGGCAATTTATATCTCCAATCATTATTTATCTCTGTCATCATAACAAATTAAGCACAAATAATTTGAAGTTTACTTTATTTAGCAACATAAAGATGTATACAATAAATATGTACATAGAACAAATCATGATTAGTTTTCTCTTTTAAAATATACATTTTGCTGTTAATGGCGCGACATTAAGCTAATAACAGAATTGTAAACATTCGTTTTGGCGTCAATGCCGAACATGTAATCCAAATGGTTCCATTTGGAGTCGGCGTTCAGAAATTTGCCTTGTACATTTGGAAGTCGTTCATAAGCTTTCAATACGTCGACTTCCGCCGACAGCCAATCGTTGCGACTGTACAAGAAATATATCGGTGCGGTGATGCGACTCAGATCGTAATCTGGGGGACCTACTGAACCATAATGTTCCATATTTCCAAGCAAACCATAATCCCATTTTTGAAATTTACCTTTAAGTATAAATTAATTTGTATGTATTACTTTTATCAACTTCTATTACGCAGAGTGTATGTTCCAATATGAAGAACAACTACATCTCAGAATTGTTGCAGATAGAGGCATGGTTAAATTACAGATAGTAAAGAAGTGTGTTTTTAAGTGATCCAAGAAGGCTGACTTAATTTTAACAATGTCATGCGATTAAGTCCTTTGTTAACCAACAAATTGTTATGTTGATAACAGTTAAAATTTAATAGCATTTTCATCAGGATATACCAGATGTATTAAATACAGATTTTTAATTTATATTGAAAACACACATTTCTTTTCATGTTACCTTCTATCCTTAACAGTTTCCTACATCCCCATGTTTTCATATTGAAACCAAATACACCATGTGCAGGGTGTTCCAAATTCGATGGGATTAAGCGAGATACCCATGTAATCCCATCGAATTTGGACCACGCTGCACATCGATATAACACAATACAATATTTAAACAAATTGAACTCTCATACGCATCAAAATCATTACCAGAATTTATTAGTTGCGCGTAATGCAGTACTTGCTTTGTCGATGCACCTGCAGGAGTATGGCCCATCATTATAGGCAGAAGAGTGGTGTTCATTTGTTCTTGACTGAAGCCACAAATTATAAAGAGTGCGTTGGTACAAAGAGCTTGGGTAATTGAACCATCGCTGCAGAAAATTTCCCCAAACTGGGCCAAAAAATCGTTGCTTGGTAAAAATTCATACATTCCAATTAGACTTAGTATGAACTAAAAAAACACATTAGCAAAGATTTCCTTTTAAAATAATTATGTTCTTACGTCAATTCCTCCTTCAGCTATAGCTATGATCCGAAGTAAAAAACTTGACATGTGGTTCATGTAAGCGATTGGAGCCAAACTGAAATGTGCTTTAATCTTGGAATTATATTCCGGTCTCTCCGAACACATAATGTAGAAAGTGGTTGTTCCTTGAGAGTGTCCAATGTGAAACAAACTGTCTTGGCCCGTATAGCCCAGGACATAATCGATCATGTTTGGAATATCTGAAACTCCAATCTCATGCCAGCTAAAATCCCAAAATGCTTTTTTGTCTACATCGGGGTTCAACGACGTATGATTTCTGGAGAGTTTGTTTCCTCTGGCGTTTCCCATCCAGACATCGTAACCCTCATCGGCCAAAATATATCCTACACAAAAACAGTGCGATATTTATTGTTCAAGTTAGTTTCGGTTTAGACCAATCGTACCTAAGCCCTTTTCAGTGCCGGCTATGATCCAATCAGCGGAAGATGACAAAATACCGTGTTGTAAAAACGCTATGGGTTTATTTTCAGCAGGACCACTCTTTTTACCGTACGGTATTCGATGTATAGTTAATATGTAATTGTCAGATAGAACAGTGTGGGTTTCAACCGGGTAACCATACTTGGTAATAATTTCAGGCTAAAAATGTAAATACCATGATAAAAATATTAGTTAACAACAATTAAAAGTATTAGTTACCTACTGAGTGCGGCAAGTGTCACGGTACATTTTAGTTTTTAATATCTTTTGCTGCCAACAAAATATTGTTTTTGTTTGATTATGTTTAATTAAGGTTCAAAATTTAATTTTAATATATTTTGAAATTTTCTTTTGACAAATGCAAGCCATGCGTAGCTATGCAATGTTCAGCTCTTTTTGTCCCAGTTTTCTTAAGATCTTTTAGCATTTCTGGCGATATTGCTTCGATACCATTGCGAAATTTTCTTCACATGGCCCCACAAAAAAAAAACAATCTGGTTCAGTCAGATCAGGAGATGTTGGTGGCAACTTTGAATCACCAAAACGGGACTAAACGACAAGGAAACATATCCTTTAAAATTCGTATTGTTTCTTGGGATGTGTGTGGCTTGGCACCATCTTGTTGAAACCACATATTAACCAGTCCTTGTTCTTTTAATTTTTCAGCCAAAAAGTTCTGAATCGTTTCTCGATAGTTCTATTGTGCTTGTTGTTAACATAATCACTAAAATGAAAATTGGCCTCATCGCTTATTTTCGGTTTTTGTAGGAAATTGTCAATTTCACGTGACCAATTTAAAATGGTAAAGTTTTCTTGGCGTATGTATGTCCATATTAAAATATACGAGTTACCTCTACTCAACCCTTAAAACCAAACCGGCATAAATGTGGAAATAACGACATACCGTCAAATCAAAATGGTATCGTGACACTTGCCGCACCCGTGTTTATCGCAGTCTACTATACAACTTTGAAAATTACAGGGCCACAGTGTAGTCGAGTTTGGACTAATTTGAAAATTAAGTTTTTAATTAATTACTTACAACTGTCAAGTCAGCGTCTTCATTTTCACCAAATAAATTCGGGGACGAAAACGTTGAAAGTTTTTGCTTTAGCAGTTCTTCTGGATCATTTAATTTTGTTAAAATTGATGCGCCATATGCGCCCGTTACAAAAACTATGAAAATCAACTTATCAACTTGCATCTTAACCGCTGAATATTATTACTGAGGTGTTCCGTTCGTCATGCAACACATTTATCAAACTTTTCTCTGTGTTATCGCTTTATCAAATAGACACAGATTAATTGTCTTTGACAGTTTTGATTAAATTCTATATTTCTAGAGAAAGAAATATTTATACTTAGTATACAGGGTGACAATAATCTACATGTGCTGTATGAGTATCTTTGTTAATATGAGAGTAACATAGTCGGTTAACTTAGCAATTGGGCAGAATTTCAAGACGAATTTAATACCGTTTTGATATTTAACGTACACCTTCAACTGTTTTTAATAATTGAGAAAACTAAAAACCGACGCTTTTTTTAACGGTAATTAATTCCATAACCACCTACATTAAAATCAAAATGTCAAATGATTCCTGTAGATAATTTTACGAAGAATTAGAAGTCATGGCACACTTGATTTTTGAGATATGAGCCAAACTTGGCTTTTTTAAATGGAAACCATAGTTGGTTATTGATGTATGGGTTGTTAGGTTTATTTTTAACAATAAGTAAATTATTACAATATCATTGTTTTTGTTAAGTATAATCAAAGTAACCATTAAAAAAAAAAAACATTGCCTAAATAAACTAGCTGTATTTTTTTAAACACACAAAATTGAAAATTTAAATAATTTAAGATATTTTTTACGTTTCATAATTTATGATTTTTCACAGACTGTTATTACTAATAAATCTGAATTATCAAATGTCTTCAACAATTCATGGGTAGTACAAATGTGAGATCTGCACTTTGTAGATAACAATGTTTTCGTAAGCATTTTTTTTTAAGTTGATGAATTGTCTATAAAACCGTCAATCTTAAAAATAAACAGACAATTGAATACAGTTGATGACTTAAGATTAGCTATTTTAAGGACGATTCATCAAATACAAACTAAATTGGTTAAGAAAACATTATCTACAAAGTGCAGATCTTAAATTTGTATTGCCCATGGAAAGAGGGCTACACCTCCAACATATATAATTCATATTTAATAGTAACAGTAAGTGAAAAATCATAAATTATTATAAAATGTAAAACATTTCTTCAAATATTTCAGTTTTTTTTGTGTCTTATTAAGGACAGCTAGTTTATTTATGTAATATTTTGTTTTGTTTTCAATGGCCAATTTGATTAAACTTAAAAAAAAACATTAATATTGTAATAACTTGCTTATTTTTAAAGATAAACCCAACAACCCATACATCAATGAAACGAGAAAAAATCTCTTTTTAATGAACCCATGCCCAACTATGGTTGCCATTAAAAAAAAAGTCAAATTTGGCTTCTCTCTCAAAAAGCAAGTGTGCCATGACTTTTAAGATATTTTTTTCTAATTCGACGTAAAAATATCTACAGGAAATATATCACATTTTGGTTTTAACGTAGGGGACTATGAAATTATTTATCATTGAAAAATACTTTTGTTTTTAGTTTTTTCAAAACGTTGAAGGTGTAGTACAAATGTAAAAATGGCATTAAATTAGTATTGATATTCTGCCCACTTTGCTAATTTAACCGACTATAATAACAAAGTTACCCATACTACATATATGTAGATTAGTATCCTACACCTAACAGCATGACTAAATAAATGTATCGACTTTTTGCAAATTACATTATGCTGATAAGTTTTTGTGTAAACTCGTTGACTTGAGTATTATATGGCGAATTTATTTGTAAAATGGTACGGTTTTACTTCTTTGCTTACCCATTGTTTAATTTGACTACGGGAAATGAACTGAAACCATTTTTATTGTAATCGATTTAGCATTTTTTTACCAACGAATTTTCAATTAGCCACAGCATGTTGATATTTTAAAATAATGAATTGTAAATTGTCTACAGATACAAAGTTCACACTAAATTGTATGTAACTTATTTGTCTTCTCAATTTTTCCAAAAATGGACTTACACTGCTTTCATAAGGTTTGTTCCAACTAGCGATTTAAAACCAATTCATGGATGAGTACATGACCTGGTTTATTCGCATGCGTGAACTATGTACTAATAAATGTTTTATTCTTGAGGCTTTCGCGGCCGTTATCCATAATACAATCTTGGTTTCCGGGTTTGGAACCGCGTCTTCTATATTTAGAAGTAGTTGACGTTTCGACCATTGTGTCTTGGTCTTTTTCAAAACGACGTTTATAATACAATCTTGGTTTCCGGGTTCCAAACCCGGAAACCAAGATTGTATTATACTAATAAATGTATTGGCCAGTATAAGCCGTTGTTGGAACGCTTTTACGACTGGCCCAACTGTAAATGACATTTGTGTCTATTGGGTTCATAGAAATGTGCGCATCGCAAAGGCAAACGCCTTAAGAATCCAGTACTAAATGGGATTGGGAGGGTGATGCATAGCTACCAGAGCTCACGTTAGTTATGAACAGCGCATGCGTCTAAAAATCCAAGCGCTAGTACATGCCTTCATTCGCGTACTGTTTTGACCATACACTGACTAGTTGACTAGTTCATGTATTAATTTTATAACAGTTGGAACAGCCGACTAACCGTCCGGTGAACTATCAAAGACTGTGCAGAATCCTAATAGTACATAGCCTTGCTGAAACAAACCTATTATAAACGGTACATATCTGCATTTCATTTCATTACCATAACGTAGACTTCTGAACTTATTGCGTGCAAAAATCGCTTCTTTAAAAATGGAAAATTTAATTACGCCACGGTAACCGACATTAAAACAATTATTGTTTTGTCAGTGTAAGCAACATCAATCACTGACGATAATGCCAATCTACGCAAAAGTTCAACACCTATTGTTGATTTATACGATAAAACAATCTTAAGAGACCTTTCATGTTGTTTTATTTTTTCATTGGCTTATCTTTAGAACTAGCGAACTTTTTTTAGTCATTGAAAAAATGGAATGCTATTATAAGATAATGCACACAATTCATCAATTTCAATGGACTAAAACCATTAATTAACGGTTCTACACGCTTCATTCATACAACACCATTTACGTATGTGTCTATAAAATATTGCAACATAAAAATTGCTAAACTTTTTAGAGAAACTACACTTAATATTCTATTTTTTATTTATTTTTGTCCCTAAGCATTTCAGTTTTAAATTTACTAACCATTTTGCTTAAATAATTGACTGTGGAACACTTAACAACGCAATATAATCTACTAAGTATGTTTTTATTTACAAAATAAATAGTAATCACATTTCAACATTTCTACTGGTATGCACCTATTTACACTTAAATATATTCTAGTTATCGATATTTATTCATTAGTGTTAACATTTGGTCGTATAAAAGTGTTTTCGCGTCTTTAGCCCACATAAAATCCACGTGATTAAATGATGGATGCGGTACTCGGAAAACTCCAACAACGTTGGTCAATCTATTGGCTAATGCTTCGGTGTCCTGTAATGTAAATGTATTTTATTAACAAATTCAAAACATAGATAGTTGCACAAAACTACGTAAAAGTTAAAAGGATTATCAACAACAACAACAACAATCTACAATTAGAAATGTATTGCCAAGGGTATTTTTAACGTTTTCAGAAAATATTGAGAACATTGCAAAATTTTCGAATTTTTGCCAAAGGAAAATGCAAGCCTTAGTACTTTTTTCAAAATTTTGAAGCGCTTTAGAAAATTGTTTTAGGACGTTTTTAAACAAACTAGAAATAGAAATGTATTGCCAAGGGTATTTTTAACGTTTTCAGAAAATACTGAGACCCTTGCAAAATTTTCGAATTTTTGCCGAACAAAAATGCAAGGCTTAGAACTTTTTCAAAATTTTGAAGAGCTTTAAAAAAAAGGTTTTAAACTGTTTTTAAAAAACGTAAAGTTAAAAATGCATTGCTTTGGGGTCTTTAACATTTTTAGAAGATATAAAAACTATTGCACAAATTTTGAATTTTTGCCAATAAAAATGCAAGAAACTTTTTTCAAAACTTTGAAGAACTGTAACAAATTGTTTTAGTCGGTTTTTAAAATCAGCCCTAGACCAAAAAACAAAAACTGGTGAAAACTTGGGCAACCTATGGTTAAAGCTTGGTAAGTCTGAATAAATTGTTTGGTTACTTTTAATCAACTTTAAGACTTGAAGAAAAAACTGAAACTTTTCCACTAATAAAATAAAATAAATCCTCACTTCTCTGGTAATTAAAACGTCCCCTTCTCCGTAATGTAAAGAAACAGGCACTGATATTTTTGTTAAATTATACTTGGACACTGGTATACTGTTGTTATCGGGAATATACGGCCCAAAGTTTCCTGAAATTCAGTAAAAATCGATGGAATGATAAAGAAAAAATTGCGCCAGAGTAAACTATTAAATGATCTACCTAGACGTGAAAAAACGATGTAGGGCTAAATCAAATTAATCAATTCATCTATTTTAAAATAAATAAGTCGTTAAGCAAAAACTTTTTGGTCAGAGCGCATCCTTTGCAAGTAAAATGGCGCAAAGTTTTTGAAAAAATTCCAAACGGTTCCGAAGAAAAACGCGAAAATGGAGACCCTTGTAGAAACTGTTTTCCCTATGTTAAACGCCTATGCAATTCGCATAGATTTAGTTATAAAAGATATACCACAACTTATCAAATCATAGCGCTTTTGCAGGAGTTTTGTTTTTCTCCGGAACTGATTAAGGTTTTTTCAAAAACTGCACCATTTTACTTGCAAAGGATGCGCGAATTGGTAAATAGAAGAATTTAAATTTCATGGCCAACGCGATCGCAAAAACTACTTTTATTATTCAACTTTTCAGTTTTTCCCCTATTTTTCCGACGGAAATGGCCAATGGCACGTATAACTCTGCAAAACATTTAGTTTTAATGTTCTTGATGCAATAAACACAGCCTTGATCAGATTCTAGTGACCTTCCCTGGTAAGAATGAACCTTTCCTGTTGCAGAACGATTTGCAAATTTTGGCAAGTGTTCCCCAATCACCGCAGTCTTTTTTATTTTTCACGGCAAGGTAGATTACTCAATAATTTGTTTTCGTATCGAATCACGAACGCACCTGTAAAAGTTTGATATATATGGGAACATGTACGCACAGACGTTCCTGAAGGATAGTATGAATATGCCACGGGAAATAGAGTCTAAAATATGAAACGAATTAAAATTCACGACTCATTAATTAAGAGACAACTTACAGAATTAAACTGATCATAATTTATTCCCACTATAAGGAACATCAAGGCGATGCAAAGTGGTTGGGTGATCGAAGCATCGCTGCATAATATTCTTGCCATTGTCCCAGTTAAATCTCGATGAGGAAATACCTCGTAGGAATTTCTGTTTTCCAATATCTTCTACAATTAGCTATATATGTTAATTCAAATTTATACCCTAGTTTTTATAAGTAAATGTAAATTACCTCGAGAGGCGGAACTAACGACAATAACGTTTTTGTTATCAGCGGTAACCGATGGGTTATTAATGCAGCAGGAGCCAAGGCTGTTAAAAGACGGATTTTTGTGTTATATTCGGGCCTATGCGAACATAAAATAAACGCCATGGCTGCGCCCATTGAATGACCCGATACAAATAACGATTTTTGGTTTGTAATGTTCAGTATGTAGTCGATTGTGGCTGGTAAATCATAAACTCCCATTTCGTGGTAACTAAAATAACCAGTGTTAAAATTGAAGGGTATGCTTCAAAAAGGAAGTAGCTCCAATTTTTGTGTTTTGAGTTATACAATCCTATCTTGTACAAAACAAAACTTAAATTGGTGCAAGAAGCACGTTGCTCCTAGCAGTATTTCCTGCGTTCTTTTACAAATGGAGCTCACTTTCTTGCTCGTCTTGGGCAAGAAAGAGGCAGCTCCTGGAGCTGCCGCCTATTTGCAAAAAGTGACTGATGTGGTTTGTTGACATGAAGTTTATAAATGATAGCTTATGTTGTTCAGTGACGTGTGGTATTTTGCTTCCTTCAAGTACTTCGTTTTAGGGTTGCGGCAAATTGCTCGAAATCAGTTGCTCGAAAAATTGTTCCTCCAATGGACAGTTCCTCAAAAGTCTAGTTGGTCGATAAACAATTTCTCGAAAACAAAATTGCTCGAAATAATGAAATAAGTTACTTAAAGAAAATTTATTAAATTTATATAAATGCAAAATAATTAAATGTACTAGAGAAATTGTTATTGGAGCAACTAGGCTTTTGAGGAACTGTCCATCGAGGAAAAAAATTTTGAGCTATTATCTTTCAAGCCTCTGACTGTAGGTTTCTTGTTCTGACATAATTTCTTGTATTTCTGTATATGGGGAAAATAGCTTTTTACTAATTCCTCTTTGTCTAAAACTATTCCATGCCTCTTTTCTTGAGATGCTGTCAAATGCTTTCTCGACGTCGACAAAAACTACATATTTGGTGTTGTTTGTGTTCTTTTCTATCAGCTGAATCATAGTAAATATGTGGTCTTGGACTCCTCTTCCCTTTCTGAAACCACCCTGGACTTCTTCCAACTGCGCCTCTGTTACATTTTTTAATCTTTTTTCCAGTATTCTCTCATATATCTTAACCATCGTACTCATCAATTATACCCGTATAGTTATTACAATCTTTGTTGTCTCCTTTTTTATGCAGAGGTAAGATTACTCCCACTTCCCAGTCTATGGGTATTCTTTCTTCGTCCCAAATCTTGTTAAATAGTTTGACTAGTACTTCTATTTTATTGTTGTCAAAGTTCTTTACCATTTCCGTTGTTATTCCATCATGCCCAGCCGCCTTACCTAGTTTCAGCATTTTTATAGCTTCAATTACTTCTTCTGACTTTGTTTTCTCATGTATCATGTTCTCTGTATTTCCTCTGTATTCATTATTTTCTTCCGTTTCATTTTCTGTATTATCTTGCGTTGTATTTAGCATATCTTCAAAGTATTCCTCTAACTTTTTATGTTAATAGAGCTTAATCATGTGACAACCTACGTACAACAAGTGAGACAAAAAATTTGTCATGTAACTTCAAACTTGAAAATTTAAAACTTTTTTTTTAGTTTTCCAAAAATTTATAGCTACCTCCTTTTTGCAGCAAATCCTTCAATTTGTGTCTTCTTCGGATATCAACAAACTTAACAAAAAGAAAGAAAAAAAGCAACACATAAATTTGACTTTGTAAGGGTTTTTTGTTTCATTTAATATTCTGTTTGTCCCAATTAATTTGCGCCACACTCTAGCACTAACCTGAAATTCCAGTAAGCTGCATCTGCATCAGGATCCAGCCGTAAGTGTTTTCTGGAATAGACATTACCTCTTGCATTTCCTATCCACATGTCGTATCCAGCATCAGCAAACACGTATGCTATAAATATTGAACATATTTTAAATTCGTACACCAATGATACATATTCAAAATCAATATGACGTCTTTAACCCTTTCAATACGACTTTTGGCCAGAAGTAAATTATGTGTCATTGATAAAAATTTGTTGCTATAGCTTAAAAATGTATACAGGGTGAGTCACGACAGACGCCACGGAGTTTTATGGCGAAACGGCGCTCTTTTTTTAAGTTAAAAATTAGCCAGTACCTATTTTTTTAATCAGCGTCTTTTTCGGATACCTAATATGCAGTCCTGATAAGAAACCCCCATTCAAACGTAAAATTGTAAAATTACATCTTCATCGTACATAAATGTCAAAAATGCGTAGGCAAAAGATAAAAATATAACGTTCTTGTTTTTTTTCTTTCAATTGTACCCTGTACATGCAAAGTTTCAAATTTTTAGCTCTTACTTTTTATCACAAAAGCACATAAGTACATGGCCAGACAAAAGTCGACTAAGAGAAGCCCCATGTATTCGTGATACAAGTTTTAGTGTGAGCCCAGAACTACTAAAAAATTCTCTCCCAGGGTATTATAAAGCTACATATTATAGTAATACAGAATTTTACTAACATTATTTGGGACGCGTAGGAGGTCCACATAGAAGGGCCACTATTGGGATCTCGTAAACGGTAAGAGCTACAAAGAATTAGATATAGAACAATTAGATATATTGTTCCCTTTTTGAGACCTATTCAGAGATGCTTTAATATTTTAAAAAAGTTCCATAGCACGCTACATAATAAACAAAAATCAAAATGGACATTTCGTTTATAAATTGGTATACTTGATGGTACAAATTTTTTTTTTGGGGAAAAGTTGTAGATTTTTTTCACACTGTAAAATTAAACATTCATTTGTTTTAATATTTTTTAAATTCTTAAATAAATTACAAACTTGTATTTTTTTAAATGGAACCATAGTTGCTATGACCTCATGAAAAGGCGTTTTTTCCCTCTTTTCAATAATACAAGTTTTAATGGATTTATTTTGATATTGAGGCTTAAAAGTTCCTATAAAGCTACATAGTGTCATGAAACAAAAGACCATTTAATATTGTCATTTAGCGCAAATATTTTTGTACCATCAAGTATAACCAAAGCAGGGTGGATAAAAATCATGTTTTTTTTTTTTTAAATCAAAAAAATCGATTTATTTGATTTAAATCAGATTTTTTTGATTTAAATCAAATGTACCATATTATCGAATTTAGTGACATATTCACATGCTATTTCTGTTTTGTGCTAATATATTTAATAACCAATATATTTAATTCATTGGTGAATTTTTGTCAAAATGAAAAATTAAATATAATGATTAAGAATTTTGAAAAAATCAGTGCTAAATGGTGATGTTTAATTAATTATATACATTAGTGCGGGATCGGTCGATTGTGGCTAAACGGCTTGAGATATGAAGTTGATTCAAATGCTATTTTATACAGTTTTTTTTAAACAACACAATAAAAATATTTTCAAATATACAGGGTGAGTCACCTTTCTGGAACTAATAGCAACTTTTATATTTCAAATACAACACCCAATTTTTTATTTAATATTTTTGACCGCCTTTGCATCAATATAAAATACTACAGGTTTTTATACGGCGTTGTAAAAAAAAAATAATTTTCTAAATTATTCAAGGTTTTAAGTCTTTATTTAAAAAATTCTCCTGAAGTTATTTTGAAGTACAGAGTTGTAATTTGGTATGGACATGCAGAAAAAATTTCTCTGTTCGCTCGATATGAAAAAATTTGAATCACACATACAGGGGTGTTTATAAATAGGTGGCAACTTCCATGATTTTCAAAAGCTTGAAACTCGATTTTTTCAAATGCAAACCCCTGTATTTTTTTATGTCATCGAATTCGTCTTTAAAAGAGCTTCATATTTTGTTAAGTATGTCCTATACCCAAAACTCATACTTTTCGAGATATTCGACATTTTTCTTTAAATCGTTATTAAAGCAATAGAGTGCCGTGGAAATTGAAAAAACTGACTGTTCACTTCGCTAACGTCAAAAACTTGTCATTTATTTTTTGAATTATTGCATTTCCACAATAAATATTACTTTACAAGAGCAAATTGATATGGTTTATTCACCATTTCGTGTATTTAATTACTAATAGTAATGCAATTTTGTTTTATTATAAATATTATATCGTACTCATATAATCTGTGATTTAAATTGATAATTTTTTTTAAAATCACTTGATTTAAATCAATTGATTTAAATCTGCTCAACCCTGAACCAAAGTATTAACGATTTATAAAAATGTCCATTTTGATTTTTGTTGATTATCTAGCGTGCCATGGAAATTTTTTAAAACATTAAAGCATCACTGAACACGTCTCGCAAAAGGGAACAATTTGTTTAACTAAATACTTTGTAGCTCTTACTGTTAACGAGATCCCAATAAAGGCCCTTCTATGTGGACCACCCTGTATATCCCCGCAGTATTAAAAGGGTTAAGACATTAGAAAAGTTGATGATGGTACTAAATAGACAAAACTTTTAATACTAAATATAATCACATAAGCATGTAGAAATTAAAAAGTTACTTCAAGAGAGCATTTTTCGTTTTTTTGATTTCTCAAATTTTTTTCCTTGAATTATTGTTTAACCATGAAGGCTATAAAAAAAAATTCTTGAAATTTAAGTTAAATTAAGTCGGCTGAAAACTAGAAACACATTACATTCATTCATTCATAATTACTAACGTAAATCTTTATCCGGTCCTCTGAAGAGCCAAGTGGTAGATGATGCAAATATACCGTGCAACAACAGAGCTATCGGTTTTGGCTTGTTCGTAATTGTACTATGTCTTCCTCGGGGAATACGGTGAATATTTAAAATATATCCATCTTCTGTTATAACCCCATGTGTTTCGCAGGGATATCCAAATCCTTGTATTAGATTTTCCTTGAAACAAACATTAAACATATTACATGCAATCCGCTAATAATAATTTACTTTTATTTGTTCCGATAATAATTTGCAAGTATTGTCATTTTTAATTAAAATTTAAATAAGTAACTTGCTTTTTATGGCTTTAGTGTCTTGCGGTCTTAGTAATGATTAGTTACTTAGAATCTATGGCTTTAACAAACCAAAAAAAAGTAATTTATTTACAATTTAAGTACCTGTAAAACAAAACAAAATACTAATGAATTTGTAAAAATAAATTAAAAATCAGTAGCTGTAAATCAGTTCTTTATATTTGTGCTTATTAATGCACATATTTTTACATGTATGTGTGGATATGAAGAAAATAAGTTAAAAACATTCTGTTACATAATAGTAATTATAAGTTTCAATATTACATAACATATTGCTACTTTTTATTTGTGTAACATTGGTGATGAAATTAATTTAATGCTTCATATTAATTACAACAAAAAATTCGTTAAATAGTTACGATAGAATTTCAACGCATTCCAGTTATAATTGTGTCAAAAGGGTTTTAACACTACATCGCTAGCGTGTTTAACAGCTGAAAAAATTAATTCCTGCCACTCATTGATGTAGGTAGTTTCATTTTCTGAAGAATTTTCATCACACACCAAAATTAAACTAATTACTTAATAATTGAATAACAGCAATCAATCGTGTTCAGATATACAGGGTGTCCCCGTTGTCAGCGCAAATATTTTAAGTGTATAGAGGACCTTTTTCTAAAAAAAAATGCAAGTAAAACTCTCTCATAAAATCAAATGCTAAGCACATATCAACATTTACTTGATTTATTTACACTTCTGCATTTAAAAGACTCTGTTGCCGAAAATATCAATTTTATCGTAAAATATCTTAAAGCTTTTTAATAGATAGAACATGAAATTTCCTACAAAATGGGTTATAAACATTTTTTTGTCTATAGGCAATGGTGTAAAAGTTATAAAGCAGTTTTTACAAAAAAAAAAAAAAATTAAGTACTTTACTTGTTTCTTAGACTTTGCAACCGCTGTATCTTTAAAACGAAAGGTTGTACAAAAAAAACGGGCGGCCCATTCCGGATAGCAAATTTTATGGGCCACAACTTTGGTCCAGTGAAGGTTTCGCAAAATCAACCGATTTCCCGGAAAAGCTGAAAATAAGGAACTGAGTGTAAAAGAAAATTCCGAGAAATAATGTTTTGCATTTAAAATTACTGTAGCATCGGCATTATCCATAATATTATGTACATCGTCATCAGTTTGCAGGCGTTTTATGAAGTTTGAAATTCTCTACAAAACCACCCCTAATCATTTTTTTTTAAGGAGCTAACTAGCAAACATAAAAATAAATTGTAAAATTGCATATAAATAAGTTATGGAAATTTTTAAAAACTTTGGAACTCTTCTTTGAGGATACATCCTTTGGTATTTCCTTCTCGCTGCCAATACACTATCATTACAAAATTCATACAAAAAATGAATATCACCGGATTCCTGACTTGAACATAACATGTTTTGACAACAAAGTGGTGAGAAAACAAAAGTTATTAAAACGATATTTGGTGTTATTAACAACACACAAATAATAACATTAGCCAGTAACCAGTAACACTGAAATATTGACGCTTAAGTAACACAAATTCAGTTTTCCGGGTGGCCATCATAGCCACCTAACTAAAACTGGCTATCAAAAGAGTTATAAAGTTACCCACGATTTTTTTTACGTTTGCTGGTTAGCTCCTTAAAAAATGATAAGGGGTAGTTTTGTAAAGCATTTCTAGTTTTATAAAAAGCCTTGAAACTGATGACCATATACATAATATTATGAAAAGTGCCGATGTTATGGCATTTTTAAAAACTAAACATTGTTTCTCGGAATTTTGTTTTACACTCAGTTCCTTATTTTCAGCTTTTCCGGGATATCGGTATGATTTTCCGAAACTGTCACTGGACCAAAGTTGTAGCCCATAAAATTTGCTACCCAGAATGGGCCATCCGTTTATTTGTACAACCTTTCGTTTTAAAAATACAGCGGTTGCAAAGTCTAAGAAACAATTAAAGTGTTTAAATTTTTAACATTTCTTGGTACAAACTGCTTTGTAACTTTTAAACCAATGCCTATAGAGTCTATAGTATAGACAAACAACAATTATAACAATTTTTATAAAGAATTTCATGCTCTATTAAATATCTTCAAGGTATTTACGATAAAATTGACATTTTCGGCGACAGAGCCTTTTAAATGCAGACGTGTAAAAAAATCAAGTAAGTGTTGATATCTGCTTAGCATTTGATTTTATAAAAAAATTTTACTTGAAAGTTTTTCTTAAAAAGATGTCCTCTATTACCACTTAAACAGGGACACCCTGTATCTCCTTGTTGTTTGCTATTCGCTTCATAAACAAATTTCGTTACAAGTTACAACAAAAATGTTTCCTTGTCAATTACATAGCAAGAGTTATAAAAACAAACGCGGCAAGGATGTATTTTGTAATTTGCGGTACATGAATACATTGTTTGACAATTGAAATAGTTGCACATTACCACGCATTGAACAATATTCGGTTTTATAGTCATCTAAGAAATGTCTTCCAAGGTTATGTTAATTGTCACATCAACCTTGACACTTCATTTATGTCCTCTTTTTAATTATGATTTATTCACGTGGTTCTTGCAAGTTACTTCAAATAAATATAATGTGATTATTAATAGTAAATTAGGTGTGACTTTCACCAATTCAAAATATAATAAAAATACGAACTTGTAGGGAATTTTAATGATGGATTAAGAAACAGTGCAAACTTCACAGATGTTACACAGCTTCTACAAATATAATGGAAGTTATTTGACGCACTTTTATTGCTTTGTAGTTGGAGAAACGATTTTGACAATATAGTTGCGTATACCATCTCATTAAAGGTCCATTCGACCTTTAATTTATCGATTATTAAAATGGAAATCGTTTTGTAATAAAATATAACGCAATACAATTTTAGACTGTAAACTTATATAGGTACTTTAAATGATAGAACTTTTTGTTTGACTTTACAAGAGAATAAACAACATAAACGTTGAACATCACGGTCTATTAATTAATAATTATTATACAGGGTGTAGACTCGGATCACGCAACATAGCAATTTCAATGGTAAAATTTTAAAAGTCGTATTCTTGCTCCCCTAATTATTTTAGAAAAAAAGTGCAAATACGTTTTTTGCAGAGAAAAAAATTCTGTATCCATAAATGAAATTAATATTACTTTTTCATTTTCCAATAACTGAAAATTAAGCAATTAAAAAACGCGTTTTTACAAAAATCTATAGTGCCTTGGAATTATGCTATGACAACTGCCCCGCCTAATGTCACTTATACTGTCACTTTGACGTGAAGTTTATTCATAATAATCATTTTTATTATATCTTGGAATGAAAACATAACTTAACTGTGTAAAATAAATGTTTGATAAAATATAAAGGATTTAAGAATGAATTTCGCGTCAAAGTGGCAGTATAAGTGACATTAGGCTGAGCATTTGTCATAGCATAATTCCAAGGCACTACAGATTTTTGTCAAAACGCGTTTTGTAATTGCTTAATTTTTAGTTATTGAAAAACGAAAAAGTAATATTGATTACATTTATGGATACAGAATTTTTTTCTCTGCAAAAAACGTATTTGCACTTTTTTTCTAAAATAATTAGGGGAGCAAGAATACGACTTTTAAAATTTTACCATTGAAATTGCTATGTTGCGTGATCCGAGTCTACACCCTGTATATAAATATAAATAACACAAATAACGCATCTTTACACGAGTGCTACTATATTTGACATTGATGATGTAAAAAACATTTTGTGCTCTGGTACAATTACTTCAAATTCAGCTCTCAGGAATTCTATAATTATTTATTCACTAACAAGCACACATGTAATAAAATCTATTATTAATTAATTAGTCTATTGCAATATTTATTATCGAACCTTAACCTAAATTTAAGCAAATCTCGTCTTTTCGTTTTATTTACAAACAGTGGGGTTTGTATTTGTAATATAAAAACTGCTATTGGTTCCAGAGAGGTGACTCACCCTGTGTATTTAAAAATATTTTTATCGTGTTCGGAAGAAAAAAACTGTATGAAATACCGTGTGAATCAACTTTCTATCTCATACCGTTTAGCCACAATCGACCGATACCCCACTAATGACTCACCCTGTATATTTTAATTAAAATAATGTCATCTTCGTTATCAATAAATACATTTACCGAATTAATTTACAAAAGCCTTTTTAATTTCATTTATACGTAGAATGATGTTAATAAATTTTTAAAAATATCTTTGTAAGTTTAAAAGTTATGAAGTTATGATGCAAACTTATGTTTTTTTAATAGCCTTTACGTCTGACTAGTTCCACATCTAGATTGGTTTTAGCATGAGTATGAAATTTATTAGTCTGCTGTTTTGTTAACATCAAAAATAACACAAAACTTATTTTCAAAATAAAGTACTTCGTGTTTTTATACAAATTTCGAGATACAAAAAATTATTAAAAAAAGATTCATTTCAAATGTTTTTATTATTTTAGGTGAAGGGCAAATTTTAGCACAGTTTAAATTTAAAGCACCGCTGCATGTATACTAATTGTTTCGTTTTCGCAATAGCGGATCATTCTCATGCATTCATTCACAAAATAAGGCACGCACCTATTAAAATGAAGTGACAAAGGTAAAAGAAGTGGCACTACCGGAATTTTAATTTGAAAACGTCTGTTGTTTATATTTGAAATATAAACATGAGATTCCATTACCACGAGAAGCTTGAGTGAGAACCAGTAAACCGCTACACATTTTTTACTTCGCCCAACGGAATATTTCAAAACTCGTGTTTTACCAATTTTTTTGGCGCACGCGACGAAGTATATACATATTTATTTTAAACAAAAACCTTATGTGGAATCTAATCGTTTAACAGTAGACAAATACTGGAGTAAAAGAATTAGTATAATTAGCTTATACAGGGTGTTTCACTTTTCCTGACTATCTGACTATCGCCATCTTATAGCAAACAAAATTTGCAAAACATTTTGCTTTTGGCGTTTTTGCGTATTCGCAACAATAGCCGAGATATTTAAGTTTAAAAATGTTGATCGATTTCAGTTTTTTCGTTATATCACGCAAGCCATGGAATTTTTAAACAAAACAAGATCTTGTTTAAAATACACCTCTAAATAGCCAAGTTTTGTCCCATTTAACCAACCTTGTATTTTCATTATTTACGGAGATAGCAATAGTGTCCCATGGAAAAGTGATACACCCTGTATTTAATCAAACCAATTTCCTATTATAATAGTTAAATACTTTTGTTACCAAACTTTTCTTTTGAATCATTTCGCTTCTCTCTGATCTAAATTATCACTATAAAAACTATTAGCAATAAAATAATTTAATTCGTCCGCCAAAGGCGCCAGAAAATTGCTAGCAGCTGTTAATTATGCGTAAGTGTAATAAACTTCCAACTAATTAGGTATTTGTCGATTGAACCCATGAAAATTAACAATACCAGTTGAAAACTGGCATTAGAAAGGTACCACCTATATAAACCTCAAATAATGGACCGTCAAGTTACGCTCCAAAATATAAACGTTGGAATTTATCTCGCGTTAGAGATTTCGGAGTACAAATAACCATAATCACACTCGCTTTTAAAACGCCACACATTTATATGTAGGTAAAACGGCAAAAACTCAATTTCTCTTCTTCTGAACTTGAGAAGTAATAATGGGTAAGTAGGCGCTGAGATGTTCACAATAACGTAACTTCCACTCTCGACTGTATTTTAATCTGATTGTAATAAAACCGGTACCGGGTTCTCTTATTCACTCCAGAGGAATTCGGTTGGTCCGTCGGAAAATACCTCGTGTAGGATGAACTTTCATTAATACACAAGTTCGTAATTGTTTCATTTATGTATTTAGGCGAAACGGTTTTTGATAGCACGCCCCATTGTTGTGATAAGAACATGCAAATTTACAAACAAATTTAAATATGTCGGACCGTTATATTCGAAAGGCAATTATAGATTTGTTTATTTAAATGTTAATAGCGTTAAGATATCGTATTCAAATCCAGCATTTTTCGTAATGCAATAACGTATAAGCCTCTGTGGACCAAAACTGTTAATCACAATCTTTACAAAGCACATTCGCTAAAAGAATAACACATCAAACAATTTTCACCCCACCCCAGGCACTAATAAATCATTAGATTAAATAAATCTGATCCAAATTTACCAACTGTTAATTTTAAAATATAATCAACTGTCATATAAACGATACAAAAAATATTTTTTCGCGCAATTCCCCCGCATAGAAAATGAAATTTAACACTTAATAAAACTTCAATTAATATTAATGGCGTTTTGTATTTCTCGTAGAATGCGTAAAAAATACTACATAATTACCATGTACAGGGTAGTCCAAATTCGATGGGATTACATGGGTATTTCGCTTAATAGTGATAGAGAAACGATTAGATTACCAAAAACGTGCAATTTTTTGGGACAAACTTAAAACCGTTTTCAAAAATATTCTATCATTTCCGGTTTTTGAGTTATGAGAGAAAAACTGTTTTTTTTTTGTTATATTTATAATGTGTCATATCATTCTTATTGTTGTAAATATCGAAAAAGTTTATGAAGATTATTTTTAGATATCTTTATGTAGATTTTGATAGTACTAAAAAAAATATATATTTACACTCGCCTGTAAAAAGTTATGACACAAACTCACCCTTTTTTATATAACAAATAATAAAATATATTTGAGAACTGTTCTGAGTTTGTCTCAAAAAACTGCACATTTTTTGTAATTTAAGCGTTTCTCTATCTTGACTATTAAGCGAGATACCCATGTAATCCCATCGAATTTGGACCACCCTGTACTGTGTTGACTAATATTTACAATAATAAATACATTTTAAAGCCACCCATTATTAATTATAATGAACAGTACCCGCGCGACTTTTTTATTTTCTGTTAAAGCTCATGATTTGTAAAGAGTCACAATTTTTGCTTCAAAATTTGAAATCGTATTGCTGCTCCCACGTCACACGACTTTTTTGAATACTGTTTTATAAATTACTGGTAGGTAGTTCTTGGTAAATATTTCGGAATAGGCCAGTTAAATGCTATTGGTGTGATCGTACTCAATCGAACTAATAAAAAAAAACTTTGCTACTTACTGCGTGAGACACTGCTGAATAAGATGATACTAATTTGCTGCGCGATTGATATCGTAATCTTGGCGCGAAAAAATCCAAAATGTTAAAATTATGTGCCCACTTGACGAAACTGAGTAATAAAAGCGCGCATAGCCATATAGACTTACTCATTATTTTTAAAGTCCACTAGTATTTACACACAGAGTTACACCATGAATGACACATGCTGGAAATGTTTGCTGCCATTAATATAGCTGGCTTGTGTTTGTTGCCACCAAGTACAGTAGCTGTATGCTGTGTGCTCTTGAGTGCCGAGTGCGTGATACTTTTTGGCGTCTCCGTAATAAGTTATAACTACCTGAGATCCGTCAGCCATCCAGGATTGAATTGGATTTCTTATGCCTCGTGACGTACCGCCTCATTTTTCATATCAACCGCATTCTGGCATGTGAGAGTGAAATTACGACTTACAATTTTTACACTATGCGAGCTTTGGAGTCATAAACAAAATAATTAAATTACACAAATATAATATTGGTTTTGACGCTATTAGATACTATTTTTAGAAAATTGTTAGATAAGGTATCTAGCAAGCATATTCGAAACGTAAGTGATGTTCGCAGTGGCGTAGCTAGAGTTTGTGCCGCCCCTCTAAATAAAGGTGTCGAACTCCAGATTTTTCCTAGAAAAAAAATAATAAAAATGCGCCACAGGCGATTTTTTTTAATTTTTAGATGTTCAAACGTGTTTTAACGCAAAGTTTAATGCAAAGTTTTAATGCAAATGTGGAGTACTTTACCATCATCCAAAATTACAGTTTTACGGCAGAACCTTTTCTGATTTTTATTTGTTTTAATCAGATGGCCCCCATCCTCACGAAATTATTTTTAATAAAGGTAAAAACTTTCACTGATAGTTTCCATTTAGGTAAAGAAACACATGCATTGTATATTTAGCAATATTAGCCTTGCCTAGCCACGACCCTAAATATAATATAAGTAAATGATAAAGTATTTTATATACCAGTAAAATTGCACTAATTATCACACACTTAGTTAGGCCAGTCGCGTACGACCGATATTTTTATCAAATACTTAAAAACTTTATAAAAATGATTGTATTTACATACAAGTAATGAAAAATCTTTTTCTGTTGACCTATGATTTAAAAGTTGTCTTACCACTGTTCGAAACTTTTGTACATCTCCATTGTTTTACAAATGCAAATAATTGAACGAATGTTATTGCTATGCGACGATTGGTTAATAAAAAAAGGGATTTATACCACAAACCAAATGTTTGAAATAGCACGGAACGGAAGTGAAATATCCCTGTTACAATAGAATTTAAAACTGCATGGAATTTAACGCCCAAAATGTTAAATAATTTTATTGTATGGTTGGTACCCTATCATAAATTTTATTACTTGGAATTTCTGTCGTTACAAGGGGGCGGGTTTCCAGTGAAGCCCGTTTTATCCTCTAACTTCGATAAGAATTGCTTTTTTTAAATTAATTTTTATGAATTTAATAGCGCCAGTGCCTGTACTGATTATTATATCTACTGATCCTTCATTACCCCTGAGATTTTCATTTTTACCCCATTTGGGTAGACTAAAAGTGCCGCCCCAAAAAAAAGTCCGCATCCCCCCCCCCCTGCTACGCTAGTAGATGTTCGGCTAGTAATTTGTTACACTAAGAATTTATTACGAACGTTTTTTATTTTTATTAGTTTCGTCATACCTTAAACTGCTTCTCTGCATAGTTTCCATTACGGATAGTGTTTCTTCTCGGGAATTCTTTCTCAAGAGACTCTCGAGAAAAAGTAATTTTTTTGATTTTTCATTTCTCGAGAAATTTAGAGTTTTTTCTCGAGAAAACAAATTGTTTCTTTTTTCGCTGAACAATCTGTACATTTTGATGCAGATCCGGTCAATAAAAATGAAGAATTGTCTCTTCAAGTTCGAAACTTTTTTCCGCATAATATGCGCCCTTTCCATTTTTCCTGTAGATTCTTTAATCGTGATCAAAACGAAGTAAGGGCGAACAAAATTTATTTAAAACGAGTTTGTGGACATTTAAGTCGTTAAAAAAATTTAATGATATACAAGGTGTGTAAAAATTGGCGGAAGCGCTACACGTGGCGATGTTCTTGGTAAAATTCTAAGTCGAAAATCTTAATACGAAAATGTTGTACCATGCTTGCTGTGTCTGCAAGAGGTCCTCAAAGTTTTAACATTCAATCCTTTAATAAGCGTTATTATTTAATAGTTGCAAATGAAAAAGCTGCAATTTGGAATAAAAATAAATTTCGAATAGTATTTTTTCCTAGATATTGTGTTGTTCCTTTTAAAACATCGTCACGTGTAGCGCTTCCGCCAATTTCTACACACCCTGTATATATATACAGGGTGTGTAAAAATTGGCAGAAGGGCTACACGGAGCGATGTTCTTCGTAAAATTCTAAGTCGAAAATCTTAATACGAAAATGTTGTACCATGCTTCCTATGGCCTCAGGAACCATTTAAAGAAAAAAAAATTGGCAACATTGCTTACATTGATTTGTGTTTGGACATTTTTTTATCAGCAATTATTCTTATTTAGGTATTTACATTTTTTGTTCGAACTGAAAGCCTTCAGTTCGTAAACATAGCTGCAAACTTTTGGGTATCGTAAAACACAAACAAGAAATAATTACGAGAAAAACACAGATGACAGCTAAGGACAATGTTGCCATATGTATTACTGTCATTAAAATCAGTGATTTACATATTTTCAACACCAATTTTTGAAAGGAAGAACACAATATCTAGGAAAAAATACTATTCGAAATCTATTTTTATTCCAAATTGCAGCTTTTTCATTTGCAACTATTAAATAATAACGCCTATTAAAGGACTAAATGTCAAAGCTTTGAGGATCTCTTGCAGACACAGCAAGCGTGGTACAACATTTTCGTATTAAGATTTTCGACTTGGAATTTTACGAAGAACATCGCCCCGTGTAGCCCTTCCGCCAATTTTTACACACCCTGTATATAAAGTAAAAACTATTATTTGTATATTTTTCGAAAAAATCGAAAATTTTCTTAAATAAATAAATTTGTTTCAAATTTGTTGGACACATTATTTACCTACAACCAAAATCGCAGTTATTTACTCTTAGTTGGTTCAAAATGTAATTCGAAAATTTTACGAAAAATTGGAGCTTGGCTTTCATACATTTTTCGGAAAAATCGAAATGTTTTAAACGGTTTCCAAACAAACTAGTAAATGTTATGCAGTAGAAAAATTTTCGAATTTTTGACCAAAAAAATCGAAGAGTGTACACTGGGCATATTTTTAATCGGTTTTTGAACTTATAACTTATTGCATTTATTATTTATGTCCTTCATAGAAATTACAATTCTCAAATTTAAAAAAAACATGCGAAAAGTTTTAAAACTACTCTAAATGCATTAAAACTACTTCCACACGTTCTTTATGGCCTAAATAATAATCATAAACCCTCAAAACATTTAAATTACGATTTTTAAAACTCATGACTCATGAGAAACCAAAAAAATTGAATTAACATTTTTGAAAAATGGAAAATAATTACACAGTTGTGATCTTTAAATAATTACTGGTGTTCCTTATACATGTTGTTTGGTCATTAGTTGCAAAAAATAAAATTAATTTCATCTACAAGTGTTCAGTATCCACGTATCTTTGTTATTTTATATACAACACCCTGTATATTTTGCGTTATTTCGATTCCAAATTTATTTCCATTTCGATATCGTTTAATTCGCATCCAAGGTATATTCAAGTTTTTATACGAAAACAGATTTTTGCCAATAATTATTTCTCCATTTAGATTAACCAGAGCAAAAAGTTGTGTTATAACAGTTGTTAGCAGACAATCATAGCATCAGTACCTCTAAAGGCGTGGTTAATGACTTAAAATTCGAAATTATATCATTTAAAAGCGAAATTACTTAAAATTATCCGGTGCTAACGTTGTGTATAATGTTGTGAGGTGTTAAACCTATTATTTGTGGTATTTTTAAACATTTCTTAACGCTATAAGTGAGTGATAAACTTGTAATGTTTCTTTTTGAAGTGTTAATTAAATGGAAAACTGAAAGATTATGTGCAATAAGGTAATGAAAAATTTGCTAGGTATAACAAAGTTCAACAGTATTTTAATATCTAACAATATTACTAGTTTAAAAAAATTGTATATGCCCATAAAACATATGACTCCAAATTAAATGCAAAGGTAATTGTGGCTCTTAATTTTTTGCTCATGATTCTAGAAACTTTTCTTAAGGTAGCTGTTGGGTTTTTTAAAGTTCTCACATTTTCATTAAAAAAGTTGTAGTTTTCCATTGGACCCAGGGGCGGAACTACATAGGGACTAATAGGGCTTAAGCCCTGGGCCCCCAAGTGTCAAGGGTCACAAAAATTAAATTATCATAAATTTTAATACTTTTTCATTAACAATGAGCACTTATCGTATAGTAAAAAATAGTTCATATTAATAATATAATAATAATAATGATAATTTATAGCAATATTAGTTTTATTTTAATCAATGAAAGATAATTCAACACCATCTCAAAAATAATTATATTTCAACTCTGATTTTGATGTTATTAAAAATGAATTTTAAACCCCAATTTAAAAATTCTTAATCTAACAAAAAATGGGGCCCCATTGGACTTCAATAAGCCCTAGGCCCCCGAACAACCTGGATCCACCCCTGATTGGACCCCAGTATGCTGCAGATTGTTTCTTGTTGTTTTGTTGCTAAAGTCGGAAATACAATTTATCTCGTAATCAATTATGCAACACAACATTATTTGAATTAATATAAGGGCACTTGCAGGCTTTTAGGAGTCTATTTGTGCATGTATTTTATTTTTGTAACATTTTGTTCTTTTGCAAAACATCAACTATCAACTTGTTCAGAAACTGTTTAAAATATGTTTAAAACCTTTCCAAGTTTAATTTTTTTTTGTTTAATTAATTATAAATGACATTTGCCAATCAATTATACTGGTGTATTGGCCAAAATCCAATATCGATTTTTTAATTTGTTGCTAATGCTTTATTTTGTTTTGTTTATAGAACTTACTATGCTGAGATTGCGAGAAAAATAAATAAAGTGCAAGATTATCATAATCTGCAGAAACAAATACTAGTTCTTAGAGATGAAGTTGCCCACTTTCGACTCCCTTCCCAATAATTCTTTGAAAATCACTTCTACTGACACTATCAATAAGGAAATCAACTATTACTCGGTAAGTGCTTTAAAAATGTGTTATTTATTTTCATATCTTCTTCTTATTCGGTTCCTCTTGTACCTTTCGGTGTCAAGGTATGCTTTTTTATTTATGTATAGTTTCTCCATTCATGTCTATCGTTAGCTAGTTGTGGCTCATCTCTCCAGTTCACTCCTTTTTCTTCCAGTCTTTGCCTCACTTCTTTTTCCCATTTTATTCTTGGTCTTCCTCTATTTCTTTTTTCCTCCATCTTCATTTTCCATCTTATTTTCGCGGGTCTACTTTCTGGCATGCGTAGTAGATGTCCAAGCCATCTTAACTGATTCGTCTCCATCTTATTCTTAATATCTGTGACTCCTAGGTTTTTTTTTATTACTGATTTTCATATCTATAATTGTTTTTATGGCATGGATGCTTGTGTAAAACCGCGACATCAAAAAATTAAATGTAATGGACAGCTGCAGTAAAAATCATCTTAAGTTGTTATGCACTTTGAGCTGCATATTTATTTTTAAATAAACTGAGTGCTGAGTTTTTAAGAACCGTTATGCAATTTTGTTATTTTAAATACATTACCCCGAATAATTTTACGTTTTTTTGTAGGTAATTCAATTTCCTATTAAAGACTTTAAGCATGTTTTATACCTTAAATCAATATTACCTACACAAGAAATGTGGCCGTTAATCCCTACACAACCAGTAAAAATTACACATGGGATTGTGATGGACAACTTTCAGGTGTTGAAACACAGGAACCTTGAGGCTTTCGATATGATGACGATGGAAATATGTTATCATTGACATATTGGTAAGTTATAGATTGATTTGGTTCCTATAAAAAAAAATATTTATTTATTCCAGAAAAAGGCTCTTCAGTAAAGTTTTTTGTTGTAATTTAATTTCACTGTCTAAAATCCTTGCAAAAAAAATATTGCTATCAAGATCATTTTGGAATTTATTTTACAGAAGGAATATAATTCCAATGGAGTATAATCAAATGGACAGAATAATCAAATTGGGAGAAGGATAATACAAATATGATACAAGGGGTCTTGTGGTACAGAACGCCAGGGAAGAAAGATTCCATTATAATGCCAAATCCCTACTTGGAAGGGCAACAAAAAGAGGAAGATTTGATATACGATATTTCTTTGATCACATGGACAGGTAAAAAGTAAATTTATTTGGCTTATCAGATTTATTTAATGCTCTACCAATTTTAGATTGATTACCAGGAAAGACAACTTTGGCAATGTGACCCAATTTTTCTACAACAACCAGCATCGACCTAAAGAAGTCGTTCAGCTATACTCACCCAGAGATGAAAAATTAACTTCGCTTGTATATGATGATAGAGGATATATGCACAGGTAATTATTCAATTTTTAATGTGCCAAATAATATTTACTTAACAGTCTCAAAAATTTTATTATGTTGGCCAAACACTATTATCATTATTCGCACCCATACACTCATCTACTTACATTTGGGGGTAATTAATTACACTTTCCGTATGAGAGACGCATGTTAAGTCAATAAAAATAACAAAAAATTTAAATTTTACAACAATTTAAATAGCGTAATCACTTTAAAATATTAAAACTATTGTATTTACTTCATTTAAGATACATTTTATTCAAGCGTATTATCATTTGACTGATGCAAATGTGTTTTTCATGTTCGGTTTAGGAGTAAATCGGCAGAAGCCTGCGGTAACACCTAAATTGATCATTACATACTTGTGCAATAGATTTTCATGTTTATTTTAATTGTTGTAAACAAATAATAACTTGTTTAATCATTTCCTTACCATAAATTTGTTTAATTTTGCGTAATTATTGTGTTATACCAAATTAACAAGAATTTTTTGTGACTTAACCTTATTTACGTTGTCAATTTTCTCAGCATATACCACAAAATATTAATAAAAACGTTGCAATTGGGTACTTAAATGATCATTTGAATTGGATTAAATAGTTTTGAGCATATATTTTGCCTTTAAAAAAGTTTTTTAAAAACGCTTTGACAGATGATATTCGTTAAATTATTTTGTAGTTGCTGGGCAAAATGCAATGAATTTAGTGCTCTATAATGATTAATATATCATATCTCTATACATATTTTACCCTTAAATAGATCAGATATGGCATAATTATGGTTTTTGGGGTCGTAACGACTTCGTCAAACTTTCAAGGTGTCCCATATTGCACGTTTAACATGGAATCTCGCTTATCTTAAAAGCTACAAAGTCTGTTAAATTGGGAAAAAAATGCAAAATTATTTGTTGAATTAAAATCTGCCAAAAAAATTACCATAAGCCTTTGAGTTCCTAAGTTATTCAAGATAAACTTTCAAAAAACTATTATTTGGTCCAAATTAATGTAAAAAACTGCATAGAAAATTATGTATTACGAACAAAGATGGGAAACAATTGCTTATTAAGATTATTTGCACCCATACACTCATCTACTCACATTCGTTGTTGACTAATTACACTTTCTGTATTAACGACGCATGTTTCATCGATGAAAATAATAAAAATGATAATTTTGCAACAATATAACTAGCGTAATCACTATAAAATATTTAAACTATTGTATTTACTTCATTTAAGATACATTTTAAGCAAGTGTATTTTCATTTGACTGATAAAAATGTGTTTTTCATGTTCGGTGTAGGAGTAAATCGGCAGAAGCCTGCGGTAACACCTAAATTGATCATTACACACTTGTGTAATAGATTTTCATGTTTATTTAGATTGTTGTAAACAAATAATAACTTGTTTAATCATCTCCTTACCATAAATTTGTTTAATTTTGCGTAATTATTGTGTTATACCAAATTAACAAGAATTTTTTGTGACTTAACCTTATTTACGTTGTCAATTTTCTCAGCATATACCACAAAATATTAATAAAAACGTTGCAATTGGGTACTTAAATGATCATTTGGATTGAAATAAATAGTTTTGAGCATATATTTTGCCTTTAAAAAAGTTTTTTAAAAACGCTTTGACAAATGATATTCGTTTAATTATTTTGTAGTTGCTGGGCAAAATGCAATGAATTTGGTGCTCTATAATGATTAATATATCATATCTCTATACATATTTCACCCTTAAATAGATCAGATATGGCATAACTATTGTTTTTGGGGTCGTAACAACTTCATCAAACTTTCAAGGTGTCCCATATTGCACGCCTAATAGGGGATCTCGGGGGTATAAAGCTAGGGTGACTAATCATTATGTTTTTTTTTAATT
The DNA here is from genome assembly GCA_947652605.1 of Elmis aenea. NCBI lineage: Eukaryota > Metazoa > Arthropoda > Insecta > Coleoptera > Elmidae > Elmis > Elmis aenea. Next base: position 47,762,026 of record OX393581.1, read on the forward strand.
TTCAGAACACATTGTTTCAGTATTCCTTCCTGGAAAACTGTACAGCCGGATCCAAATTCGTGGCGAATTATTGATGTTGATGGAATAAATAATGTGTGTATAAAGTTTAATTTAATTTAATTTTTTCTTTAAAAAAGTTCAAAGTATAATCTTTGCACAAATATAAAAACGTTGAGAAACACTGCACGCTGCAATAATTACACTTTTTTTTCTTGTTTAATAATTGTAAGTTAGCATCCGTGTTTGAAGTCTGGAAATGATTTTGATTCAAAATTTTTACCCAAGAGCGCAAAAATTATACCTTATTGTTAGTGGTGAAATTTTTTTAAATTCCAGTTGCCATTTAATTTTCTCTAGATCACGTTTATTACTTATGTGTATCACAATATAAGTCAAGTCTTTGTTCAAGTTCGTATTTTATCCAATGCTTTGACAATGTCTAGCGTCTATGCAAAATATTTAGTGATGTTTTTATTTATAATTACTTTGGATTGATTGCCTTCAAAACTAACTTAGGTGTTGTAAAGTTTTTGGATAGTAGTTTCACTTCTTGAAAAGGTAAAATACGTTTTTGTTGCATGATTTAATAATTTCAGCTATTACAGGAACTTTCAGTAATTTTGTTAAGATAAGGTATCTAACGGAATATCATCTGCGCCTGTTAACATAATTTTCCTTAAAAGGTTGTTTCTTTAATTAGGATTTACTTTTAAAAAAAAGAATGAAGTGTCTTTACACTTTGCACGTTTTTCGTGGAAATTTCAAAATTGTAATTTATATGATTTAAGATGTTATAATCATCATTAAAAATAACAACTACCCCAAGTTTTAAGCAGGCCGTAGTTTACAAATTTTTCAAATTTTCTAGAAATAGGAGCCAAGACTATAGACTTCGCATTTTTTCCAGTTTTCATGAAACTTTAAAGGCATATTTAAATGATTTAGGATATTATATTCATTATTGAAGCTGTAAATAATAGGAGCACCAAGTTTTGAGCCATTTGTTGTAGTTTACAAATTTTTCCCAGGCTAAAGAAGATGAGGAAATGGAATGAATGTATTCTTGTGGTGGAACTATATATTTCTGAACATATCTGATCGACAACTGCTTTAGTTTCGCTATATTTTTGTTCACTTACTTTTCTATATCTATGTTTCTAATACAGATAAGCTTATTAATGTCTATTAACCATTTTCTCAACTTATTTTATTACTTGTGATGTAATGTTATTGAGTTATTATTTCTTACTGTATTTTTTTATTTTATTAGTTTTCAGGTGACCAAGCACCGACTGTTCTGTTACTCGAAAGAAAATTCTATACAACAACCTCCTGATGCACCCCCGAACACCTTAAAGGACAAAGAATGTGCGTGCAAACGCATCCTACCATTGCCACAGGAGATCTTACAAAATCAAATCAGGTAGGCTACCCTAAATTAATTGTAGTCGAAGTAATTCATTTGAGAAATGCAATACCAGTTTCATTAATTTAAATAAATAAAATTAACTCAAGGAAACTAAAAACTGATACTGCATTTCGATTAGGAATCTTTATTTTATTTATTTATGTTGAGAATTGCATGCATATGGTAATAATTTTTAAGTGGTCAAGAACAATATATGTGCTTTAATTTATTTCTAATGTTAATCTTGGCTAGTATTTGCATGTACTTTTTTTTGTATTGATATTAATTTCAAGTTTTTATATCAATATTTATATTTAACATGGTTGGTTTGCACGCGAGCTTTGTTGGTTTGCACGCACGGTCTACTACACAGGTTGGGAAACTCCCATATAAAACAGACTGAGGCCGGTAACTAGTTCCGTAAATTATCCCACAGAGGCGATAAGTCTGAGAACCATTCGCCATAAATGATCACTAGATGGCGATACGTCTAAGAACCGGTTCGTGCACAAGATTTTGACATAATCAGCGAGATTTATAAGCTTTCGCTTAAAAAATTCGAATTTAATCAATCAGATAATGTATATAAAAATGTTTTAATTGAATTTTTAAGTCAGGTTTGTTTAAAATAGGTTCTTAAACTTAATCGCCATCTAACGGATTTTTATGGCGAATGGTTCTTAGACTTATCGCCGTCTAGCGGAAATTTATGTCGAAAAGTTCCAGATTTTTTGACAGGCTTCCTAACCTGTGTAGTAGACCGTGTTTGCACGCGAGCTTTGTTGGTTTGCACGCGAGCTTTGTTGGTTTGCACGCGAGCTTTGTTGGTTTGCACGCGAGCTTTGTTGGTTTGCACGCGAGCTTTGTTGGTTTGCACGCGGGCTGTTTGTTGGTTTGCACGCGGGCTGTTTGTTGGTTTGCACGCGGGCTGGGCTGCAGGTTTGGTTTGCACGCGGGGCGAGCTGCAGGTTTGGTTTGCACGCGGGGCGGGCTGCAGGTTTGGTTTGCACGCGGGGCGGGCTGCAGGTTTGGTTTGCACGCGGGGCGGGCTGCAGGTTTGGTTTGCACGCGGGGCGGGCTGCAGGTTTGGTTGCGCCTTTTTAAAAATCTATCTTTTGTTACAGATCCCAACAATAATTGAAGAATCAACTAGGTAGCTTATAACAATGTAAAATAATACAACTGTAGATATATTTGAATTGTTTATTAAAATGTAACCATAATTGTACAATAAAGTAAGTATATAATACAGTAGATTTTTATTAATTAACACACTAAAGTAGATAAATAACAAATTAAGACACTAAACTAGGAGAAGATAATAGTAAATTAAGACACTAAACTAGGAGAAGATAATAGTAAATTAAGACACTAAACTAGGAGAAGATAATAGTAAATTAAGACACTAAACTAGGAGAAGATAATAGTAAATTAAGACACTAAACTAGGAGAAGATAATAGTAAATTAAGACACTAAACTAGGAGAAGATAATAGTAAATTAAGACACTAAACTAGGAGAAGATAATAGTAAATTAAGACACTAAACTAGGAGAAGATAATAGTAAATTAAGACACTAAACTAGGAGAAGATAATAGTAAATTAAGACACTAAACTAGGAGAAGATAATAGTAAATTAAGACACTAAACTAGGAGAAGATAATAGTAAATTAAGACACTAAACTAGGAGAAGATAATAGTAAATTAAGACACTAAACTAGGAGAAGATAATAGTAAATTAAGACACTAAACTAGGAGAAGATGAAAGAAACGACAGTCCACCCGTTTAAGGTGTGATCTAGTCTACCTTCAAGCAAGAGGTCAGTCCTGTTGCATGGAGGTTCCAGCATACATCAAGTATAAGGGTCAACACCGACGCGGTCACGATAATAAGTAACATTGGATACCAACTAACGTGACCGCGTACAGATCCGGTGTATGTGGACCTAAGACTTCGATGTAAGTGTACTTCATATGCGGATGACCAGTGCCCCCTTGGCCACCAATTAAGGTGCTTATTGAAGTAAGTCTGACCACACACACATTTAGGTGCATTGTTGAATAAGAAAGATGCATTCAAAACAAGAAAGCAACTATCCACCTGAGGTGCGATCAAGTCTACATTCAAGCAACCACCAATTAAGGTGCTTATTGAAGTAAGTCTGACCACACACACATTAAGGTGCATTGTTGAGCACATTCATAACACAAGAAAGCAACTATCCACCTGAGGTGCGATCAAGTCTACATTCAAGCAACCACCAATTAAGGTGCTTATTGAAGTAAGTCTGACCACACACACATTTAGGTGCATTGTTGAGCACATTCATAAAACAGGAAAGCAACGATCCACCCGAGGTGCAGTCAAGTCTACATTCAAGCAAGAGGACAGCCCGGTTGCATGAGCGTTCCAGCATACATAGAGTAAAAGAGACCTCAGTCTAGAAAGACCTCGGAAACCACCAATATCAAGTCATGGCACCTCTATGCAAGTGCACGTCATGCGGATGAACAGTGCCCCCTTGTCCACCAATTAAGGTGAATATTGATGTACGTCTGACCACACACACATTTAGGTGCATTGTTGAATAAGAAAGATGCATTCAAAACAAGAAAGCAACTATCCACCTGAGGTGCGATCAAGTCTACATTCAAGCAACCACCAATTAAGGTGCTTATTGAAGTAAGTCTGACCACACACACATTAAGGTGCATTGTTGAGCACATTCATAACACAAGAAAGCAACTATCCACCTGAGGTGCGATCAAGTCTACATTCAAGCAACCACCAATTAAGGTGCTTATTGAAGTAAGTCTGACCACACACACATTTAGGTGCATTGTTGAGCACATTCATAAAACAGGAAAGCAACGATCCACCCGAGGTGCAGTCAAGTCTACGTTCAAGCAAGAGGACAGCCCGGTTGCATGAGCGTTCCAGCATACATAGAGTAAAAGAGACCTCAGTCTAGAAAGACCTCGGAAACCACCAATATCAAGTCATGGCGCCTCTATGTAAGTGCACGTCATACGGATGAACAGTGCCCCCTTGTCCACCAATTAAGGTGAATATTGATGTACGTCTGACCACACACACATACAGGTGCATTGATACCCAAGAAAGAAAGTACAGCATTGATGTACAATTTAAATGTAAGGAAGGTACAGTCCATGCATAAGAATAGTAATACAGTAATTAAAAATAATTCACCACACTGGGAGTCTCATGTAGCAACTGCTCCGGGGATCTTCCAGATGATGTCCTGTGATGTCTGATAGAGATTCTGAAACAATCATAAAAAATAAATATTTAATTATTTATTTTAGGTATAGGACATGCTTAACATTAATTTTTTAAAGGCAATTGAATTGTCTAACAGAAAACGTAAAAATATACAGGGACATGCATGTCGGTTCTCAAAAACTAAACACCCTGTATATTAAATAATAGTGCAGGTTTATGCAGCTCGTGATGCCAAAAAATAAAACGAGAATATAAGCAAAAACCAATGGGACACCTATAATGACATATCGGGAAGGTGGAACAGGCATTTCGCTTAGAAATTCAACAGCATTGGTTAAAAAACAATACAAAAATTACCTTCAATGTTAATTAGCAAAAACGCTTTTTCCTCGCTGAACCACGACTGGTAGTACATGTTCGTTTAATTATAAGTGCGAGTTCCAAAACATTCCCTGAAGATTTCTGAGCAGACGACTGATGGGACGACAACGACGAAATGTGTTAAATTCCGACACGCCTGAAGTATGTCTGTGAAAACAATATACATCGGAAATAAATAACCATACATTTAAACTTCAACTGTTAAAACTAATAAGCTATTATTACAATAAGCACCGCAAAGGCAGCTTAAGATAAAACGACATAAAAAGTGACCTGCCTCATTCATACTACTGTTTTACGGCAAATATTAGAACATTCAACCACAAAGATGTTGAGAAAATACTCATAATTTCATATATTTTCACACCAAACTTACAAGATACGTCAAAGTTTTGAGGTTAAAAATAGTACTGGTCGTGATCGTCAATGAGCAAGGCGGCACATCAACTAACATATAAAAACATTAAGTTTAAATTAATTCATCCATTGTGTAATTTTCATGTGCCGCCTCGTTTATTTATTGATCAATACTAAGTTACTGCAACTTGGGTTGCCTAAATTTCAGGCGCTTTGTCACCTTTAAATGGTTAATTTGATTTTTTACCTTTAAATTGTGCATTTAAACTTTAAAACTGATTAACTGTGATGCAAGTGAACTTGTTAAACTGATAGAAAACAGTTAAAGATTAAAACAACCCAACACTTGGAAATGTCCATGAAAAATTGTAAACTATAAAGTATAGACTAAAATCATTGCACTTTTGTAAGGACGCATGCAAAAAATATTAAATCAACGAGCATATGTTAATTACAAATGAAATTTTATAACAATTGTTTACTCTCAGACAGTTTTATAAGAAATGGATAAAGTACAAGGACTTCGATCTATTTTTTTAAATTATAAACCAATTTCAACCACTCACCCTTTTGGTTTTTCACTAGAAGAATCCATGAAATCCTGTCGTCATTCCCTCATTTTCATCAAAAAATATCTGTAACAACAATACTTTATTAATAACAATTAAAATTAAGTGTACTTGATTTTATTAAAAAAATGTATCGCATTAATAGATCGGGAGATAAATTGTAACAATTACCAAGAGATTAATTTACTTATTTCCACCTACAAAGTGCACTCGAAAATAAACAACGAGAGACTTGGGGATTTAGTGTAGGAAGATCGTCTGCAGACAACACCTTTAAATTAAAAAATGGCGACATCCATTTAGCACGCATCGATTTTAAAAAAGCTTTTGGTGAAGTGGATAGGACGAAGCTTTGGCAGATAATAAATTTAAGAAACAACCGATAACATTAAATACGGGTAGAACTCGCAACATGGACCTTGCAGACTAGGATGTAACACATACATCGACCACGAAAAGTGAAGTGAACTCCGAAAAAAAACACACTTCACGATAACACTGTATATGAATTACAAGTACTAGACATCAAACAATAATAAATGTTTAAGTGTAACAAACAGTCTGATGGGTCTTAAGCAAATTGGTGAAATACTACACCCTTACAAAAAAAACATCAAAGAATATAAGTAAAAAACAATTCAATAGGGCAGATAAGTTTAAATAACAGTAATAATGAGACAGACATTAAAGTTAACTGAAAATTTTCCAAATTTTATACCTATAAACAATACCATTCATGAAACAAGCAAGTAAATACATTTAATAATAAAATATATAATCTGAAATTTTTTATTATTACATTTTTCCCTAAAACTAAGCTCATTTAATTTTAGACTCTAGAATCTAAAAAGAATTGTTTCATTGCATACTCACAGAGATTTTTTTCTTTATTTGAAGGTATAGAATGTAGATGAGTATCTACAACCATCTCCTGGTATTCAGCAATTGCACGTCCAACATCTTGGAATCCAGATTAGATTTTTTCCATGTAGGGTTTCTTTCTTCAGCCCATTTACGAACATACCAAACACCTGATGGTCAAAAAAACTCATTAAAATGTAAAGTTTAATTAATTGAAAAGTAATAGTAACAGATACATTTAAATATTAGTAATTACATTAAAATTAATTAACGTAAAATACTGTATAGGTAAATAAAGATTGTTTTTATACTACAACTGTATTTCTTACAATATCTATATCCATAATGAACACAATAAACATTTCTTAAACGTGCATAAACACCAAAATGAAAAGAAATCCATTTACATTGAAAAAAGTAACAACGCTGTTGAAGGGCTAATTTTAATTATAAACTATTTTGAAATAATTGTACTGGTATGATCATAAAAATTTTATTTATAGTAAACTATTATAATAATGGGAAAGCAATACATATTGAAAATAATTTATTTAGTTCAAAAAAGTGTATTTCAAATATTAAGTTTTGTTTCATATGAAATTCACAATTAATGAAACCGATTTTGTTAAAAATCTAGCACATTGAAAAAATGTGATCATTATTATATTAAATAAAGTTTTTAGACAAAACAGTAAACTACAACAATTTCTTACCGTTAAATTTATTTATTTCCTAAAAACAATTATTTGTCAGGTGTTCATTTAAACTGTGGTTTAAAAATATCGTTGCTTTTTTGGAAAAAGACTAGCAAATGGCAATATATTTTTATTAACAAAAGTTTCACAAGCTAACATAGTACCTACCTATAGCAAAAACTTTGAACAGGATGCATTTTCTCGAAATATATATGAAATAACTCAAGAAATATTTATTTTAGGTATAGGACATGCTTAACATTTTTTAAAGGAAATTGAATTGTCCAACAGAAAACGTAAAAATATACAGGGTGTTGTATTTAAAATAATAAACTTGCATGTCGGTTCTCAAAAACTAAACAACCTGTATATTAAAATATATTGCAGGTTTATGCAGCTCGTGATGCTTAACTTTTGTATTTAACACTTTTTTGTAACTACTCTATTAACGACGCTATTAAATAATTTGTGATACATTTTTATTTTTTCGAAAAAATATAAAAGTGGTAATAACTCGAAAAATATTGATTTTAGGTAAAGGACATGCTTAACATTTTTTAAAGGCAATTAAATTGTCTAACAGAAAATGTAAAAATATACAGGGTGTTGTATTTAAAATAACAAACTTGCATAACGGTTCTCAAAAACTAAACATCCTGCATATTAAAAAATATTGCAGGTCTATTTAGCTTGTGATGCTTAACAACTTTTGTATTTAAAACTTTTTTGTATCTACCCTAATAACAGATATATTAATATTTTATTTTACAAAATGGTGGAGGTGCCGGGCTATTTTACCAAAGTAATACAAATTAATTAATATCTCTGTTATCAGAGTAGATACAAAAAAGTTTTTAATACAAAAGTTGTTTGCATAGATGAGCTTCGTATTTCAAAATTATTTGCAAATATACCGAGTGTTTAGTTTTCGCGGAACGACATGCAACTTTGTTATTTTAAATACAACACCCTGTATATTTTTACGTTTTCTTGTAGACAATTCAATTACCTTTAAAAAACGTTAAGCATGTCCTATACCTAAAATCAATATTTCTCGAGTTATTATTAAGTTTAATATTTTATATTCAAAATGGTGGAGGTGCCGGGTTATTTTACCAAAGTAATACAAATTAATTAATATCTCTGTTATTAGAGTAGATACAAAAAAGTTTTAAATACAAAAGTTGTTCGCATAGATGAGCTTCGTATTTCAAAATTATTTGCAAATATACTGAGTGTTTAGTTTTCGTGGAACGACATGCAACTTTGTTTTTTTAAATACAACACCCTATATATTTTTACGTTTTCTTGTAGACAATTCAATTACCTTTATAAAACGTTAAGCATGTCCTATACCTAAAATCAATATTTCTTGAGTTATTATTACCTATAAGTTAAATATTTTATATTACATGTGCCGGGTTATTTTACTAAAGTAATACAAATTAATTAAATTCTTTATAACTCGAGAAATATTGATTTTAGGTGTAGGACATCTACAAGAAAACGTAAAAATATACAGGGTGTTGTATTTATAATATCAAAGTTCCAGGTTGGTTATCGACTACCAAACACTATATTTAAAAATAAAAGCAGCTTGTGATTGTCAAACTACTTTTGTATTTTTAATTTTTTTATAACTACGCTAATAACGACGCCATTTGTTGGATATTCATTTTTTTGACAAAATATAAAAGTTAAAAAACTCGGGAATTATTAGTTTTACATAAAGGACATGATTAACGGTTTGTAAAGGCCAAATATTATGTATTTAAAATAACAAAGTTGCATATTGTTTCACATAAATTACACGCAAAATATTTCAATATGCAGCCTATGGTGCCAAAACTTTTTGTATTTACTCTAATAAAAATATTTAGTATCGGCTTCGTATAACGGCTGGACAATTAGCTACTTATGTAAGAAATAGAACATGCTTAATATTTTTCAAAGGTAATTAAATTACCTTTATCTACAAGAAAATTTAAAAATACAAGGCAGGGCGGCAGGGTGTTGTTTTATTTATGTAAATTTTGCATTAAAAATTAAGAACTATGCCATGAAGCGGTCTGTAGTTGTGATCTTTATATTGTTTAACATTTCTACAAACAATAAAGCTAATTGCATACACGCGTTTAAACTTTAAAACAAACAAAAAACTGGTAACTCTTTGCTGAAAATTATCACATTTTCTCTACAACCTATCATTTTTAGTGGTGGTGTGTGTCTTTTCACGGCGTTAATTCAACGGGTTTACAAATAATACAATAATGAGTAATTAATTACAAAAAGAAACACAATATGTTAATCAACTCAAAACAGCGTCATATGGAAACAAAAACTCGCGAACATGAGTGACAGACATTTTCTGATACACTGGAGTTACTAAATTAAGTTAAATACAAGTTTCAAACAGTAACTGTATTGGCATTTTTTGCTAGCAGGAATGTACAGATATCTGAAATTAAATGCAATTACCTGAATAGCTGAAATTACTGAATCAAACAATAAATACATTTTACCTTTTTAAGGTGTGCAACTGCTAATATCCAAACACTATGAGTTATGACACCTAAGTTAATTATTAACTATAAATAATAACGTCACACAAACACGCGGGAAACGTAAGTCCGGATATCACCAAAAATTGTTAAGACTGGCAACAAACATGGCGTATTATCTATTCATTGATGACATTGAAAATCGTTTTTGCTGAATGACGTATTAAAGGAATTTTAAAGCGTTTGAAAATGTACGAACTTGGACAATCACATTGTGATAAAAGATAACAGAGGTGACCTAGAATGAATAATGTAGCTATTTGAAATAAAAGTGTTTTAAATGCTAAAAATATTTGAACGTTAGGACTTTTTTTAAGTAAGCCAATTGTAAAATTCTTATGTTTTGACAAACAAAAATGTTAGGGTATACATTTGGCTAATGTTATTTAAAAAAATATGAACAAATATTGGAAATTCAACACTATAGTTGAAAATAATTTCATATTATGCAACTTATGACCGCGAACAACTTGCTATTTAATATTGTTTTATCTTAACTAATAAGCTGTGTAATTAATTTTTTATGACTAAAAACGCAACATTTGGTAAAAAACACATTAATTTTGTTTATACGTACAAATCATTTTAAATTTAAGTTTTGAACGACAACATGAAATGTGTTGTTAAACATTTTTGAAAACAATTGGGTTCGAAGCTAAATTTTTGAATATTCGAGGGCGTATACTTGGAATTATTTTGTTATTAAAATTGCAGCAAAATCAAACGGGTTTTTGATAATCAAAAGCCTTAAAACAAATGTACCAAGGCGCGAGCGATTGTAATATAATATATTGCAAAAGAATTTTACCTTTTAGAAAAAGCATTTGTTCCTCCATCTGTTTCTGAAGTATCCCACTACACTAATTTAATACAATAAACAGTTTTTGAAATGTAGTTTTAAAAACAACACTCACAATAGTTATTGTTGGATATGTAATTAAGTTTATTTAAATAACCGAACGTCTTTTCTGTCTGATAGGTGATATCTAACTGGATGAGTTTGTGGAATGTGTGTTTTAACCTTGTAATTTAACCTTCAGCTATCCAATTGATTCTTATGCCTATTTGAAACGATGATAAGATGCGGCTCCATAGCAGAGTTGGTGTAGCGGCTTTGTCCGGTACAAGTAGCCCTCGGTTCGAATCCGAGGGGTGCTACCTTCTCTGTGTTGGACTCCCGCCTGGGGTCGGCGTTTCGGCCGGCTCCAGTCGAAAAAATTTGAATTTTTTTAAAATTCCTCCCCGCCTCCAAGTGTCTTTTTTACACTTGAAGGCGACTGGATCCGAACCTGGGATACCATGTATGCTAAGCCATTATCTAAGCAACTGTGCCACGACGGCATGTTGATTGCGGGGAGTTATTTGGTATATATGAATATACTAAATATACTGTAAAAAAAATTTTAAAATATATTGTATAACCATAAAAACACTTTTTTACTACTGTAAAAGGCTTTTTTATAACTTTTCTTATCCGTTCCGCTAAGTATAGCTAACTTATAGATTTTTGGATGCGAAAAAATCAAATTTTAAGCATCTTTGATGATTTTTAAAGTACACAATAATTGTTAAACTAACTTGCTAAACAAATTGCTTTTATTTAATGTTTACTAACACGAATAAAATTCACACATGATACAGTATGATCACTTCTTTATAGATAACGCGCGTCATATATACCTACTTCCCTTAAATTAAATAAAAAAATCAATTGCAACATTTAAACAACTTCTCCCATTCATTCCACGATGAACTCAAACAACTTTTATAGCAACTATGTTTATTATTAACAAAGCTATGGAATAATTTGTCTTAACTAGAAATGTGACATTTGTGAATATTTTTTTTTTTGAAAATTGTTAAATTTAGGTATAAAATTAATAAACTGTCTTGAAATTTTATACATATGTTATTTATACACTTTTCTATGCGAAAAATTGAAATATTTTATTTATAGTTTTCTTCATTTACTTTCAAATTAATTCAGAAAAACCAAATAAAATATTTTACAATAAATAACTTTAAATTTCATATTCATAAATTTTGATTGTAGTTTATTAAGGACCTAAAACATTTTTAAAAGAGTAATAATGTAAAATATATACTGTATGGGGGTGTTCCATTTAAAGTAACAATGATTTATATTGTTAAGTGAAAACTGAATGCTCGTGGTTTAGTTAAAAATAATTTTATATTATGCAACTGATGACCTCAAACAACTTTTGTAACAAATATGCCTATTAGTAACAAAGCTATGGCATAATTTGTCTTAACTAGAAATGTGACATTGTGAAAACATAAATTTTTTGAAAATTGTTAAATTTAAGTATAAAACACATTAGCGAATTAAAAAATAAATAAATTGTCTTGAATCTTCGTACATACATTCTTTTTACAAACTGCACCTTTTTCTATGCAAAATTGAAATATTTTAATTAGTCTTCTTCAATTATTTCGAATGAATTCAGGAAAAAGCAAATAATGAAATACATTTTATTGTAAATAACTTTAATTTCATATTTATATATTTACATATTTGAAAAATATATTAAATGCACATTACTTCGACATATCTAAATGAAATAATTACAGTTTTTAATTGATAATAAATCAGTTACCAACAAATTCACAAAAAAACCTATAAGCTATACAATATATATGGAAATATATTGAGCAAAGGTACAAATTTCGTACATATACTTTGTGAAATATTAGAAAAAGGCAAAGGTACTTAATATATTTATCATAGTGACACTAGTCTTCTTGCGGACTGACTCTGGGAAACAGCTGAAATAAAATAATTTATCATTTTTAACACATAGACTGGATATGGGCGATATGCAAAGGAGCATGGGAAAAACAACAAATACTTAGGGAATGGAAAAATAATTTACTAATACCAATATACAAGAAAGGAGAACACACCCAATGTGAAAATTACAGGCCAATTTGTTTAGCCCAAACTAGCTACAAACTATATACAAGAAAGGAGAACAGACCCAATGTTAAAATTACAGACCAATCTGTTTAGCCCAAACTGGCTACAAAGTATACACAAAAATTCTAGAAAAGAGACTAAGAAAGCATGTAGAATTAAAACTGGGAGAAGAACAAGCAGCTTTTAGACCAGAAAGACAGACAAGTGATAACATATATATTATAAGGAATATAATAGAAAGAAAAATAGACGAAGGAGAAGAACTCTACTTAACATTTATAGACTTTAAAGCAGCATTCGATGCGATGGACAGAGAGAAATATGGAAAACCCTGGGAGAAATGGAAATACTTAATATTTTAATAAACGCAATTAGAAGCACATATCAGACAGTTAGAGCTATAGTACAAATTGCAGGACAACGATCAAAGAATTCAGAATGTATAAGGAAATAAAACAAGGAGATAGCCTAAGCCCATTATTATTTAAAATTTTCATGGACAGGATAGTTAAACGAATTAAAGAAAAACATAAACAATTGAACACTGGAATTGGAACCAAAAATCTAGAACTAATTAAATGGAATAGCCTATTATATGCAGATGAGGTGGTACTAATAGCAAATACTAAAAACATAATGCAAAAGTTAGTGAATGCATGGACCGAAGAAATCAAGGACATAAAAATGGAAGTGAACCTAAATAAAACAAATAAAAAATCAGAACAACAAAATTAAATGTAAAAACCAATATAAGGTAAGTCTGAGATAGATGCCCCACCGGCGAAGATGCCCCATCAACATAATTTCGTTATTAACGGACAAGTTGCGCTGGCTTTTTAAGGGTAGGTTTGTATTGCGTATGTGATTGTGTGCAGTGCTAATTTTTTTTAAAAAAACCTGATTCGGGCAAGTTATTTGCAAAAATTCATTTTTAGAGCTTCACAAAATTTATCACTATGGTTTGCTTGTACACCCATATCATGATAAAGTACTTTTATCATTGTTTTTGTAGTGCAATACATTTAGGCATACAATAGGTTAGTGCCAAAATACATATTCTGGTGCAAAATTTAAATTTGATATTTGGCTGGGGCATCTATACCGGACGATCGGGGAAGATGCCCTACATGTGTTGGGTGTGGGGAAATGTACACAAACACAAAATGGAATGATGAGTGGGTTCAGTGCATGCATTGCAACAAATGGTCCCGTGAAGGCTGTTTTAAATATGAAAATCTTTGTAATTTGTGCGGAAAAATAATGACATTTAAAAAGAAATAAGTACTTAATTGTTAATATGTTTACTAAACATTTAGTTTCTGTTTATTAATTTGTAATTACATAATATTTTCGTAGGGGCATCTATACCTGAGTAGTGGGGCATCTTTGCCCGACAGTTTGGTGAAGATGGCAAATGCTCATATTTTAAGTTTTTAATTATTCGAATCATATAAATTTATAACAAAGTAAATTTTCAAGTTTAAATAAAATAATATACATAGAGTTGTCATACAACGTAGTTACAACCATAGTTTTTACTCTTTTGTCCAGAAAATATTAGCATCCAAAAAGGTGGGGCATCTATCCCGGACTTACCCTACTGGAAAGAGTAACAACATAGGAATACTTAGGAAGCATAATAACAGAGGATGGGAAAAAAAAGTTGAATTAACAAATAGAGCAAACAAATCAACAAAAATATATTTTTTATTAAACAAAACAATACTAGGACACAAAGATATTGACATAAAGGTGAAAATGAAAATAAATAATATGGTAACATTACCAACAGTTACCTACACATCCAAAAACTGGATACTAAGGAAAAAAGGCGAGACTAAAATTAACACCATCGAAATTAAATACCTCAGAAAAATTGCGGGGAAAAGTAAATGGGACAGAATAAAAAACGAAAACATTAGAGAAATAACAGAACAAGAACCAATAGAAAAAATAAAAAACAAACAACTAAACTGGTATGGCCATATAGTAAGAATGAAACATGACAGAATCACAAGAAAAATAATGCAAATTGGAAAACCAGCTAAAAAACAAAGAGGGAGACCAAGAAAAAAATGAATAGATCAAATAAGGGAAATGTAGTTAGAAAAAGGAAAAACAGTAGAAGAAATGAAAACACTAGCAAAAGATAGAAGGGCATAATGGAAATGGACTCAGAACATGAAACCATCCTCCGACGCCTGAAAGGGCAAAAGGAGTCGAGAAGAAGAAGAGGAAGAGGAAGAGATAGAGGAAGAGATACAGAAAGAGGAAGAGGAAAAAGAAGACATTTGGTCACGGAAATATGGGGATTAAAATGAAACTCAGTTTATTAATAGTAAAAACATTTATGTGCTTACCCCGAGAAGGTTTCTGGGAACATAGCCTTCCTTATCTTCTAATCGTGACCACCACCACTCTCTTTCACTCTCATCGCCCTTTCTTAGCACTGTCAGTTGCTGACCAGCCTGAAAGCTTAATTCGTCTGGTTGTTGAGCTGCATAATCAAATACTGCATAAACTGCACCACCAGATAATATACCTAGTTTTTCCTGTACACCTAGAACAAACGTATTACATTTCATGATTGAAATCAAAGTTTTTGCTTTACTTACTATACAAATATTCTGAGCAACCATCAAAACCTTCTTCATCTTCTTCGCATTTCTCTGCAGCTGTTTCGTGGTCGCTTAGTGTTGTGGCAAAAATGCAAGCTCCATGTTCAACTAGAAATTTGACCATGGACACATTGTTACAACTGGCAGCGCAGTGTAATGGGGTCCAACCATCGCTATCCTGGGCGTTAACATCACAACCGAATTCGACCAAAAACTTGACAATTTCAATGTGTCCTGCACATATTGCGTTATGAAGAGCCGTTATGCCTTCATCGTTTGCTGCACTTGGGTTCGGTACTTGAGTTGCTGTTTTCTTAACCAATTCTAATTCTCCTTCCAGACTTGCATCCAGCAACAGCGCCAATGGATCAAAGCTCACCCTCCTAGACAAATTCGCTTTTCCGGTTTGCTTCAAATTTCCTTTCTTACAACGCCTCACCACATTTTCGTGAGTGAGTTTGATTTCGTCTTTGTCTTTAATATCTTTAGTAAAATCAGTTTCGTCTGTTGTAATTTTTTCCACCTCCTCAGGACTCTTATCCGCATTAGCCGTGTCTTGGGCGGTTTGGTTGTTGCTGTTTATGTCCGTGACTTTTTCTTTATTTACTTCTGGAAAATGAAAAGCGGGTGGTATATCGATTCGTCTGTTGTTCGCAATCATGCCGTTTAGTTTTGATATTGAATTGATTGTTCGAAGTTTCGGTTGTTCACTCAAAGGCTGCTTTTTGATAGTTAATGGTTTAGCTTTGATTATTTGCATGTTTTCCAGGTTATTTGGTTGATGGTTAGCACCAACCACTGCCGGTTGGTTAATATTTGAATTTTGGTTATTCGGCTGATTGGAAACAGCTAGTTGGAACGTTTGATTAGTCTGTTGCTGGGTTATGGATTTCTGGTTAGCTGTAGCGTGCTGTTGGTTAAGTGTACCTGCTATTTGTGGTTGAACACTCCTGTGATTATTGACGATTAATTGTTGAGACTGACTAACAGCTGTTTTGCTAATATCATCAGGTGGTTCTGTAAGTGGAATCGGAGGCGGTGGAGAATGCTCATTTTCATTTAGCACGGTTTGTCTTGGTGGAGGTTTGATAGCCGGTTTGGGCGGTAAGGCAGGACGTGCTGTTTTATCTGTTGATGTTTCTGGAGTTCCAATTGGAGTGCTATTGGCTTGTGGTGGCGACAAAGCAAGCGACTGTGGTGAATGGACGTTTGATGTTTGATTTCCGGGTTGCAGAGTTGGCAACTGCTTACTTACTATAGTCTGCGGCTCAACAGGTTGAACTTTAATGGACGACGATTGATAAATATTGGAAAGCTTGCCAGAATGATGGACCGATGTAGGAGCCACACTGCTAATTGGTTTCTGAAAAAATTCAAACAATACATCTCAAAACTTTGCACAATTCTCATTTGTTATTTATTTATATGTATATTATTTATACAGGGTGTCCTCCTGCATGTATTTTTTATACAGGGTGATTGATTGAGGATGTGCATTAGAAATATTTATGAAGAACGAAAAAGGGTAATGATCTGAAATTTTGGTTATGACCGTAATGGCATATGAACAGTTTAATGAAAATAATTTTAAGATGGCGGCACTTCCGGAAATACCGGAAGTCGACATCTACTTTCTTATTTCAAATACAATGACCTAATTTTTACTGCATTTGTAGATTAAAGACTTTATTTTAGAGGGACTTTTGGTAGCATTCCCTATACCTAAGTGCAGTCGTTTTCTAGATTTTTGGACTTTTTTGATACATTTTTGATTTTTATCGTGATGCTTAATATTATCTACTGCCGCCATTTTTGAAGCGAAAACGCTCAAATTGGGACTATGCATAGAAGAAGCCTTGGAATTCATATTGAAATTTTTGCGATCGATGTATTACTTACAGGGTGTCCAAAATTTAATTTTCTTTTAATGCAACTTCAGACCACCAAAACTCGTTTTTTTCAAAGTAATGTCCAATTTTTTTTTCATTTTCTAAATCAAAATTAAATTCTGCGTCAATCTGTATTAGCATTTCCTATACCTATCTGCAATAGTTTTCGAATTATTAAGAATTTTTGAAAGGTCAAGAGTATTCAGACACGAAAATTTTGTTACAATTTTCTCTAAACTCTATCAAAAATTCTTAATAACTCGAAAATGATTGTAGATAAGTCTAGCAAACGCTAATACAGAATGATGCAGAATTTAATTTTGCATTAGAATAGAAAAACAAAATTTGGGCATTGTATTTGAAAATAACGAGTTTTAGTGATCTGAAACTGTATAAAAGAAAATTAAATTTTGGACACCCTGTAAGTAATGCTTCGATTGCAAAAATTCCAGTATGAACTCCAAGGTTTCTTCTATGCATAGTCTCAATTTGAGCGTTTTCGCTTCAAAAATGGCGGTGGTAGATAATATTAGGCATCATGGTGAAATCAAAAAAATTTCAAAAAAGTTCAAAAATCTAAAAAACGACTCCACTTAGGTATAGGGAATGTTATTGAAAGTACCTCTAAAATAACGTTTAAACTCCAAATATGCAATAAAAAATAGAACATTGTATTTGAAATAAGAAAGTAGATGTCAACTTCCGGTATTTCCGGAAGTGCCGCCATCTTGAAAATATTTTCATTAAACAAATCAGATGCCATTATGATCATAACCAAAATTTCAGATCATCACACTTTTTCATTCTTCATATATTTCTAATGCACGGTCCCAATCAATTACCCTGTATATACAGGGTGTCCTGCATGTATTTTTTATAAAGCTGATTTATAAGTCATTGTAAAAAAGTTTGGGTCAAAAAATTGTTTGAGATCAATAATTTAATAATTAAACTGATAGATAATTAGAAAAACTTAGCAAATCTACAAAACAATAGAAAAACAACAAAATAATTCTGGTAAAATAGTTTGTTTCTTTTCAAACACCTTAAATGAATAAATTCGGTTATAAATTTCAATATTTACCTGATATGATGAAGAATTGGTACTCGATGTAGTAATTATCGATTGGGGTAAATTTTCATGACCAGTTTGCTTAATGCCATTTGGAAAATTATTTCGAATATCACCATTTACATTGTTATTTGAGGTAAACTGATTATTGTTAGCGATATTTGTATTCTGTTCTTTTGGTTGAAACTCGGGATTCTTCCTGTTAGCTAAATATGTCTGATTCAACGGCGTCGCTATATTTTTGTTAATTGCACTTAATGGTGCGCTATGTACCGTCATGTGGGACTGCATGTTCATATTACCATTCACACCTGATATGTGTTGCACAGCATCTATATCTTTAATATCGTTACTATTTAAATTATTGTCATTATTTTCTGGTAATCGATTATTAACCCTATTAGACATTAGGCTAACTGTAAATTTCGTGTTATAAGGTAAAGTCTGATACTTTGGGTCCGATTTTGATACGGAAAATTCTTTCAATGCGTCGTTGTCTTCTACTCTCGGTGCATAATGGTTTACTATTTTATTGATTTCTTGATTATTTTGTTGCTCTTGTATTTGTTGATCTTCACTTTTGTTAACCATATGATGACTCTGTTGATATACAGGATGATATGTTGAGGTCTATAATTAAAAAAATAAATTGTGTATTCTATACATACAGGGTGTCCAAAAGGTATGGAATATGCTATATATCTCAGTAAATATCCACTTTAGGAAAAAATATTTCGAATAAAAGTTGTTTGGTACTTTGTTTTCCACCATAAGAAAGTTTTTTTTTTTTTAAATAACAAAAGCGCACTGAAAAACAATTGAAGTTTTTAAATGACAAGATACCCCTATATCTTGTTAAGAATATTAGTAAGAAAGTAGGGTATCTAAGAAGAATTTCACAATATACTTCAATTTTCAGTAGATTAACCATCTACAACACAATAATAAGGCCTCATTACCAATATTGTTGTACGATACTGTATCTGTTAAACGAAACACAAAAAGCAAAATTGCAAATATTACAAAATAAATCAATGCGTATAATATTACAATGTAACCGTTATACACCAATTAAGATTATGCTGGATTCCTTAAAATGGCTTTCAGTTGAAGAATTTCTAAATTTTTATACAACGCTGTTTATTTTTAAAATAAAAAACAAAGAGGCACCGAACTATCTACGCTTACTCCAAAATAACGAGTACCATTCGTATTCAACTAGATCGAAGGATGATTTTAGGTGCCAACCGGGCTCAAAGTCATGTACTAGACAAAACGTGTTTGTGGATGGTGTTTCCCTGTTTAACGCACTGCCCAACGAAGTGAAGAATGCAAGAAATGTTAAGCAATTTAAAAGGCGGTATTTAAGAAGTCTCATGACATAATCTTTTAATCGTTTTGATACTTCATTGTTATTATTTGTTTTAATATTTATTTATAGCTTGCATTAATTTAATTTATCATGCAAAGAGAAAATAATGTATGTTTGAAGACATTGTAAACTGACGATTTTGTCAGCTTTATTTATTGATTGATTTGTTTTAAGCATTTTGTTTTAAACATTTTATTACGTTGGCGCTCATTCATTTTATATAGTATTTAAATAATCTATTATGTTGCGTTTTTGTGTACTGTTTAGACTTACGCTCATTATTTAAGGAAAAGTTTTAAAATGTTATATGTTAATATGTGTATGCAATATAATTGTAAAATTGACAATAAGAAAAAGTTTTATAAAATGTTATATGTTAATATGTGTATGTAATATAATTGTAAAATAATTAGCCAAGCGCTAAATAAATTAAATTATTAAATTATTATTATTATATCAGTGTTTCCCAAAGTGTGGTTCGCGTACCACTGGGGGTACGGGAAGAGTTTGGTGGGGGTACGCAAATTATAATGAATGTTATTTATAAGTATAACTTTTATTTGCATTTTATTATGAATACATTTTATTTTTCGTTAATAATTTCAATTTTTTTAACGAGGGGTACTCAGTGTTACGAAAATTATAGAAGGGGTACACAGATGTCGAAAGTTTGGGAAACACTGCCCTATATTATACTTATTTAATAAAGGTTTTTTTATCTTTTTAATGATGGGGTCACCTTAAAAATAAAGTTCAACTTAAGAGGCCAGAGAATAAGGAAAATTTAAAAGATCATATTAGAGAAGAGATGAGGTCTATTACACCTGAAATGGTTGCAAATGTTATTAACGGGTTTAAAAACCGAGTTTATCATTGCCAAGCTGTAAATGGTTCACAGTTTGAATACTTATTGTAGATTTCGTCAAAAAATTTTAGTTCTTATGATGTTTTTGTTAGAAATAAATACTAATCAATTAAAATTATTTGAGAGTATTTTTTGCGTTTTTCTCAAAAAGTTGCTTAAGTAAGGGTACCTACTAAAGTTTTGCATCATTAAAAAGGGAAAAAAATTCTCTATCAAATGAATATAATATAGATAGGGGTATCTCGTCATTTAAAAATTTAAATTTTTATTCATTGTGATTTTGTTATTCGAAAAAAATAATTAAATTTTGTCTTATGGTGGAAAACTAAGCACCAAACAAGTTTTATTCAAAACATTTTTCCCTAAAGTGGATATTTACTGAGATATATAGCATATTCTAAACCTTTTGGACACACTGTATACATATATACTAGGTGTACAACTGAATTGGGGCCACTATTTCACTTAATTTAAAAAAACAGACTTTCAATTTAATCAGCAAAGAGTTACAAATATTAGAGGCAAATCTGTATTTGTGTTCAGTTGTTTTGAACTTTTTGCTAATTAAGTAAATCTTCAACTTCTATTACATAAAGTATGATTCTTATACAATACAAATAAGTAGTGCAGGAACTGTAGGGATTAATTTTTATTTTAACTCAAATTTAACCTACCTCTTGTGTTCCACTGCGTGCATTTCTAATTGAATGGCCGTTTGGAAGAGGAACATGATTATACGGTTCAACCGCAGCTATATTGCCCCTTGATAAACCGTTTGGGGGTTGATGGCCTGTTTGTTGTGGCTTTCTTGTGTAGCACTGGTTTGTTTGATCTGATGAACCTGTTAGCCTAAAAATACGCAAATTCATTAAAATTTCTCCTCCTTCCAACTTCAGTTCACTATTATTAGAATCATTAATTATTATAACGTACCTAACAAGTTGGTGATACGCAGCTTTGTTAGAGGCAGCACTGATTTGATTGGCAAGTTGCTGGTTCAGGAGACGTTTTCTGTGCAGCCTTTCTTGTAATTCAGATATCCTTTTATCAATGCTGCTCATTTCTTCTTGGCGAGCTGTGAGGGCTTCTCTTTGTTGATTGAGTCTATGATTTTGTTGTTCGTTAAGTTTATTTCGATACTAGGGAGACAAAAAGAAACATTTAAGATTATCAATGTAAGAAGAAAAATTTATATGTATTTTTTTGTAAAGCAAAATTTTTAACTGACAATTTTGGGTGTTTCAAATTTGATGGAATCTATGAATATCTCATTTATTATTCAAGATAGAGAAACGATTAAATTATCAAAATTGTGCAGTTATTCAAGAAAGCCATTTATAAAAAATGTTTACATTTTTGACTATAACTTAAAAACAGAAAATGGTATCTGTTTAAAATAAATTGCACATTCTCGGTTATTTAATCCTTTCTCAATCTATAACGATTTACTGATAGTGAAGATATACATGTAATCCAATCAAGTTTGAACCAGGGCCATCCTTCTATAGGGGATATTAAAAAAAAAACTCTTTTTATTTGCGTAAACAAAAAATAGTTGTGATAAACCACAGTTTATAATCGAGCAAAAGAAAATAAAACATTCAAAATATTTTTAAAATTATTCTTAACAAATAACTAAAATTATTTAATTCGCTATTTATTAATCAAGAATTCTCCCAAATATTTATTGTCTTAGACTTAAATTAAATAAAAAAACTATTAAAATAATTTATTTAAACTCTGTTCTTTTAAATTCACAAAGGAACTGCTAATTACTTCAAACGATATTGAAAATACCACTTAATTTAGGTCACTATAGGGATCTTGCTTAATAAGAGATAAAGATTCGGTAAAATAAACAAAAATATAATATATATACAGGGTGGTCCACAAGGAAGGGCCACTATTGGGATCTCGTAAACGGTAAGAGCTACAAAGAAGTTTAAATTAGACAAATTGTTCCATTTTCGGAGACCTATCCAATAAGGCTTTAATGTTTTAAAAAAGTTCCATGGCACGCTAGATAATAAACAAAAATCAAAATGGGCATTTTTTTAAAAATCGTTAATAACTCGGTTGTAATTGAGTACTTGATAGTACAAAAATACTTTCGGGGAAAAAGTTGTAGATTTTTTTAGGCACTGTAAAATGAAAACATTCATTTGTTTAAATTCATCGCACTCTATAACTTCGTAGGGACTTTTTGATGAATTTTATTAGTTTAGAGCCTAAATATTAAATATAATACATTAAACTTTATATTATTGAAAAGAGGGCAACAAATGCTTTTTCATGAGGTCATAGCCAACTATGCTTTCCACTTACAAAAATTTAAGTTTGTAATTTATCTAAGATTTTAAACAATATTGAAACAAATGAATTGTTTTCATTTTATAGTGCGTAAAAATATATACAATTTTTTCCCCAAAAATATTTTTGTACCATCAAGTATAACCGAGTTATTAACGATTTAAAAAAAATCCATTTTGATTTTTGTTTATTACCTAGAGTGCAATGGAACTTTTTTAAAACATTAAAGTATCACTGAATAGGTTTCAGAAAGGGAAACAATTTGTCCAATATAAACTTCTTTGTAGCTCTTACCCTTCTATGTGGACCACCCTGTATTATATATAAAAAAATTGACCAATTTATTTGGCCCGTGAAATTATTACAAGTCACAAACATCAGGTTTTAAATTTTAATATGTGCTACAAAATAAGATTGTTTTTTTCTATGGACAAATTGAGCTTTATTATCTACTAAATGTAAGTTTTTGTTAATTTCTATCTCTTATATTTAGCGAGATCGCCATAGTGGCGCGAATTATATGGTACACCCTGTGTATACTCTACACAAAAATGAATGACTTATTTTTGAGTATCATCTGCATTTTCCCCTGAAAAGTTACTTAAATAAAAAGCATTATATGCAGGGCCACTTTTGTTATTTTTGTTCCTTCCGCATCGATCTTTTGCAGTAAAACTCGTATAAAATATGGCCTCAAGGAATTGCTTTAAAGCCTACAATTTATGTAAAAATGAGGGGAGCGCAGCTTATGAAAGTATTTGCTTATAAACACTTAGTCATCGTACCATAAGTTCGCGTCGCAATTTGTCAAGTTCCAGTGCTGAAGCCGGAGGAGGCTGATCTCGTGAACGGCCGCGTCGGAGCTCCTCCAGCTGCCTGGTGAGTTCCTCCACCTTGGCGACCGCCAGAGATAATTCTTTTTCCTTTTCATTGAACAAGGCTCGAATTGATTCAAGGTCACTTGCTGAAAACAAACAAAAAAACAATGATGTTAATTGATAAAAATTACTCTGCTAAAACGAAAAGACAAAAAAACATGTTTATAGAAAAAAATTACTCTGCTATTTAAAGTTAAATTTAATGTGTTCTTGTTATATACCAAAAATAATCAAGTGCTACGTGCTTGCTTTTATATGTTACCTAAATGCGTGAATATTTGTAATAATTTCAAGTACCTTAAGCCCCTCTTACGTAAAATATTGTTTCCTTGGGTTGCGCTTTCATGCGACCGTAATTTATTAATTTCAAGTACAGGGTGCGTTTTTCATGAAATATGTAAAATCGCGAGTCCGAGAGAAAATACGTAAGAAATTTCTAGCGAGAAAATTTATCGTTCAAAGGTATAAGTAAAATTCAAATTTAGCTAATTATGGTTTTACCTACTTTGTTAAAATCGATCATTTATTGCTTAAAATAAACTGGTGTAGTCACACTATGTATAGCGAAAGGCAAAACACTTGTAGCAGGAATTATTAATAAGAAAATAAATACCGAAAAAACTAAAACATGATCGTTACAACAGAGAACAAAGGGTATAACATCACTTTAAATGGGCTTAGGTTGGAACAGGTGGAAAGCTTTAAATATTTAGGAGTGATCATAGAGAAAAATCGAGGAATGGACAAGGAAATAAGCGAAAGGACCGGTAATGTGGGAAGAATATTTAACAGCTAAGAACAACATTATTTGGAAATAGAGAAGTCCCAAAACGAACCAAAGTGGAAGTGGTAAAAAAGGTAGTAACTCCGGCACTTTTATACGGAAGTGAAACGTGGACACTCACAAACAAAAATAGTAGCCGAGTGAATGCAGCAGAAATGAGATTTCTAAGAAAAAGCCAAGGAGAAACAAAAACAGATAGAATCAGAAATGAAACATAAAGAGAACAATTAAAGGTAAAATCAGTTAAAACAAAAATACAAGAAAGACAGCTGGGATGGTTGGGACACATTTATAGGATGAACGAAGAAAGGTTAACCAGAAAAGCCTATGAAGCAAGATCACAGGGAAAAAACAAAAGAGGTAGACCGAGAAAAACCTGGCAAGACGAAGTTAAAAAAGCAGCAACGGATAGAAACATCAAATAAAAAGACATAAAAAGGCTAGCAAAAGACAGAAAAACATGGAAAAAAAGTCAGCACAAAACGACTCAACAGTCCTACAGCTAAACAGTAGAAGGACACATGACTAAATAATAAATATTTGTATTATTTTAGATACAGATTGCCCATAGCCGAAATAAAATTTACCAACCAGTATCAACATTTTAAAGAAGAGTTTTTTTTTTTTTAAATCGAATGTTCACAATAATCTTTTATTGAGCTTTTATCACCATAATTTCAAAAACGGAATTTTTATAAACAAATTGTAACTGTAGCACTGTAGGGTAGTAAAGGGTGCTTATGTGAAAAATCTAAAACACCGGTTTTAAAAATATCTTAGGAATACATTAAACATTACTTTAAAAAAAGCTTCCGATTTCTTAAAAAATAATGACCACCATCTTAACTTTAAGAATGTAATTACACTCCAAGTAAAGCATTGCAACTGTCTGCAAATATAAACGTGGTTCAACATAAATAATTTACTTCGCAAAACGCTGGTAATTAGGTTTCGTTAATTATGCTATAACAGCGAAATTAGCGTGCTCCGATACCTATCCTCGTTGTATTTTTTTACCGGTTTGAAACTTTTTGTTTCGTGAGAACACGGTGATTTACGATTCTGGCAAAATCAAGTCCATGTTTTACATCACCTTGCCTGCAGCGAACTGTAAAATCCACTGTTATGCTTCAACGCTGCAGAAATTTAGGTATTTTGCCCATCAATTTTCGCGACTAAACTTAACATACGAATAGGCGTCGACAGAATTTTGGATAGTTCAAACAGGTGATTTGTTTATAAATGTATACAATGCACGAAACTTTGTTATTTACCCAGATTTTTGGCTTAAATTTATAAATAATATTTAAAATATGAAAATAATTACATCTTTAATACATAAAAGTAAATATCTTCATCAACGAAGGTTTTTTTTTATTGGTTTGCTGTGATCTAACCAATTCGCACATCGGCAAGAAAAGTGACACAACTCAAAAAGCTTACCTGTATCTACCTTCAACTTTACTACACTGGTGAGGAGTGACTGGCATTTGCAATACTTTTTTGTAGTGTCTAAGCCAAATAAAGAATCAAGGATTCGTCTCAAACATTCATCGATTCTTAACCATTTCAATCTTAAGTTTTTTTCGACATACTGAAAAATTTCTGTTTTTGAGTTGTGTCACTTGTCTTGCCGGGGTGTGAAATATAAAAATATGGAACTTTTCAACAGATCATCAAGTGATTTAGGTAAATTGTCGATCGTTTTCTGTTTATCTATTTCTCTATGCTCTAATTCACAGTGTTCGATTTACCAAATTTTTTTTTTGTACCATGAGAGAATTAGCATTGCATAATCAATTCAGTTTTGCTCGAAGTTTAAAAGAAAAACTTAGATTCTTCAGTAAAATTGTTTTTTCTTTAAAAATATTGTTTAAGTAATACTAACGGAGATTCGACGTTTTGAAATGTCCGTTCGAATTTCATTCAACAATACCTAAGCTTAGCTGGTATTATAAATTGTTGAACGTCCGTTGTTTTAAGGTTTAGAAATTAAAAACTCTGGATTTACAGGACGGTTTTTATTGATTTTGGTTAAAAATCCGACGTTTCGCACTTAATGTTTTTAAGGCTTCTTCAAGGGAATTTTAACAATATTCATTGATAATTGACAAGGCTAACATGGTGCACATAACCATTTGTTTTTTGAATGTGTAGAACAATTCGAAAGTCAAAAATAATAGTGATACAGTCGCACTAATTTATTGTAAAATGTAAACAGTCTTTTTATTAAAAGGATTTTATGTGTAAAAATGTAAATTAAAACGGATAACATAAAATTTTAAAAAAGACAGACACAAAAGCAAACACTTTAAAAATTTTACGTACAACGTCAATGAATATTGTTAAAATTCCCTTGAAGAAGCCTTAAAAACATTAAGTGCGAAACGTCGGATTTTTAACCAAAATCAATAAAAACCGTCCTGTAAATCCAGAGTTTTTAATTTCTAAACCTTAGTTGGTATTTTCATTATTTAAATTGTTAAAAAAGCAAAGAAGTATCCCCTCGATTTTCAATAAATTTATGATATATTTGCTGAACTTCTCTACAGCAAGTTTAACAGGTTTCAAGACATTTAATACATCTGCATTTTAAAATAAAAAATAAAATATATGAAAATATTAATAAAAAGGTATTTAAAAAAAGAATTTATCGAGAAGAAAGTGATCTTTACGAGATTTAACAAGAGTTATTAATTCGCTTTGATGTACTATCTTCACGCCTAGTGAGAAAAATCTCACTTTTTCCTGTATTTGCATAAATAACTATTATATAGTTTGGACAGTCGCTGCAATTTCATTACAACTACTTTATAAACAACGAATTGTTTCGAACAAACAATTTGTGATTAAATTAGCATTTCGTTAGGAACAACGAAAACCGTTTCATTCGCGTTTAAAGAATTACAATGCCGTGATGGTAATGGCCAATAACGGGACAAATTGTCCAACCCCGCGAGCTTTAAAATCTATAAATATTGCAGGCACGTTCCTCACAGAAATGGAAAAGTATCTATCGATAAACAATTTACATGCAGTTTGTTGTAAGGTTCTTTAAATTCACGTGTAGCACTACACCAAAACGTTAGCAGACGTGAATTTTTTTATTGTAATCTATGCCGTTCGCGATCAGTCAATAAACTTTCGTTTCGACTGATGCGCAATGAGAAACAAACGGATAAAAGTTTTCTTTTTAAGTTCGTTTCGACATTTACTAAGTTTTAAATGAAACACAATGGACGCTTTAGAGACAATCATTACGGAATATTTGCTCGGCTGAGTACTTTTAAATGTGTTAATTAACACGAGAGTTTGTATTTAAAATTCCATACAACATATTGTATTAATGGTAATATTATGTCCAAACTCCTAAATCTTTATAATTTGTTAATTTGTTGGCAAGGATATTCATAAATAGGAAAATGACTGCGGAAGAAAGAAAAGATGTAATGGTCAGGAAAAGAGCTGATACCGAAAGAAAAAATGGAAATGCGGTAAAGTTAGGATATGAAAGACCTATAATAAACGGAAACATGGGAGTGGGGTCAATCTGAACAGAACCTAATATATAAACCCAGGACAGACCCAACCCCTATACAAAACTCAAAAAACTAGAAGATGGCCGAGGGGGGAGGGAAAACTGTAGACGAAACAAGGCAACGAAAATGGACGTGAGTAAGAAATTATATGCAGAGGGAGACTACGTAGAAGCTGGAACCAAGAAGTGGGACAAGTACTGTCAAGGAAAAGCACCACATGGAACGAGGCTGCAAAGTTAGCCAAGAACAGAGTTAAATGGAAAAAGTTCTGCAAATTAGAACACCTCGTCGCCTAACGGCAAATGAGAAACGGATAACTAACTAACTAATTTGTTTGTTGTACTACTACTATCATGGTATGTCCACACACGATGACTTTACAACGATCGTCATTGGTAACGACTTTCAACTAATACAATAAAAATAATTATAATTAATCAGCTCTTCAGGGCAAGTTGGCCCATGGCTTTGGTACATGTTTTTCGCCTTTTTTTTTATTGTGTCTGTTTTTCTACTCTCTAATTCCTATCAACTTTAGGTCCTTTTCAACTGCCTCTATCCATTTTGTCCGGGGTCTACCTCTCGTTCTTCTTCCCGTTACTCCTCCCTCCAGTACTTGTCTTGTTACTCTCTTCTCCGGCAATCTCGTTACATGACCTAGAAGTCTCATTCGTTGCGTCTTTATCATAATGACTACGTCATTTGTTCTTCTTCTCCATTGTTCACCTTCCCTTTTTTCCCCAAATATCTTCCGTATTACCTTCCCTTTTCAGACCTGTACTGTTTTTCCTTCACTTTGATTCATTTTCTAAATCTCACCCCCGTACGTAACTGTTGGTCTTATGATTGTTTTGTATATTTTGATTTTTGAAAGCTACATTGGTTCTGTTTGTCAACTTTAGAAAAGATAACGTAAAAAGAGAGGCACTGTATAAAACGTTGGAAGAAATGGGAGTAAGCAGTAAATTTATAAGAATGGTAGAAATAACCTTATGAGGAGAACGGAAAATTTGGTTAGAATAGGCAACAGAACATCGGAAGTTTTCGAAAGCAAAAAAGGAGTTAGGCAAGGAGATCCAATGTCGGCGAATTTGTTCAGTATCGTACTAGAAAAAGTAACAAGAGAAGCGAATATTAACAGAAATGGCGAGAAGTGAAGAGGAGCTGAGGAGTAACGAAAATACTAGACTAGAAGTGTGGGAAAGGAAGGTGCTAAGAAAAATATTCGGCGGAAAGAGAAATGGAGAAGGGTGGATAAGAAGAACAAACGACGAATTAAAGGAGCTCTACAAGGAAACAAAAATCATAGGTGTTATAAAAGTGCAAAGACTAAGGTGGTTAGGGCATCTGGAGAGAATGACGGAAACAAGCGTACCGAAACTGCAATGACGAACACGCTAGGGGGAAGGAACGAGACGAGGGCGACCCAAATCAAGATGGAGGACGGAAGTGGAGAGGGATATAGGAATGTTAAAGATTACCGGATGGAGAAGGAAGGCCAGTGATAGAGAATGATGGAAGAAAATAACCAACCAAGAGATTGGCCAACTTGGCTCGCAGTATATATTTTGATTTCTACCTTCCCCAAGATGTTTTTAGACCTGATTATATGCACCAATGCTGCTAGGCATCTTGGGCCTTTGACAGTTATTTCTTTTATCTCAGCTGCTTATTCCTTCTGTTCTGATAAAGTTACTGCCAAGTAGTTAAATTTATCCTGTCTGTCAAATTTATATTTAGTCCCGTCCTCCATAGCCAGTTCAAATTTTGTGTCTCGTCCTGTTTTTCTGCCCAACTAGTATCATTAATTTGGTCTTCTTTTCATTTATATTAAAGCCTTTCTCTTTTGCTCTTACTGTGATTTTTTTTATTGCTTCTGTCAGATTAGATCAATATTGATTTAATTTTACCCTTGTACTGTATATTTAGTTTTTTTTTAAATCCAACATTACATTTAAAAAAATCTAGAATCATTCGTTTTTGAACAACTAACGTTTATTATAAAGAAAATAATAACAAATACGAAGTTCAAAACAATATTGATATTTTTAAACTTGAATACATTCCATTAGAACTTGAATTAAAAATATTGTTACAGTGATTGCCGACTAGTTAAGCTTTCAAAATAACACAGGGTGCATATTTTAAGTTTCAAGCTTAGCAAAATGAGCTGAGCATAAGAAACGCCCTATAAATTAATTTAAAAGTTTAACCAAGCAATCACTATGAGATTATTGCCAATTTAAGGTTCATAAAAACGTGCTCTGCCATTGTTAAATTGTTGGATATTAATCATTTGTAAAAGTTTGGGAACTACGAATCAATATTTGCAAAAAAAATCCAAATTACCCAATACGATAGATTATACGTTCAAAAGACTTTTCGGTAAAATACTTGAGTTGGACCCTAAAAATTTTGATATTAAACAGGGGGTTTTATTTAAAGCATTAATGACCACAAAACATTTTATTTTAATTTATTTTTAGTATTCCTACCAGGGACTGAGAACGGAACGAAAACGAAAACGTTAAACGAAATTAACCGAATTTTTTTTAAGAACGAAAACGAAACCGAAAACGAAATTATTATTTTTCGTTCAAGAACGAAAACGAAATAAATATTTTCTAAAACCGGTTTTAACCGGTTTTAACCGATTTTGTCGCTATTACAATTTTATTTGTTAAACACAAACGCGAATTTACCTTCTGTGCTGGGGAGACTCCACGAGGCAGTAAAAAATCTCACTTGAAATAAGTGAGCTTCACTTTTCTCCATATATTTACGTGAATATGTATTAACAACTTTATTGTTTATACTTGCAATTTCGTGTAACACAATTAACGGTACAGATATTCTCTATTTCTAATTTGTTTTTTAGATCATCAATATAGAATATACACTTGATTGGATATATATTATCAATGTGTATGTTTTATTTGCGTTTAGACATAATAATAGTAAAATTTATTCTTACTTCGAAAAGGACTAATGTTAAAGAAGATTTATTGTAAGATGTGTTGCTAGTAAGATTTAACGGAATGTGAAAATGTATATTGTATGGTATGTACAAACTATAAAGTTAAAGTATATTTCAAGTTAATATAAGTTTTTTTTAAATATCTTTTTTATTCATAACATTTAGTAAATTATCCACTTGAATTCATTCTTTTGTCTTTTTAAATAATTACAGCAGGATCTTATTTAATTCAAATGCATAGATTTTTAGTACTAAAACAAATTTAAAATAGCACTTGCTATATTTTCATATTTTTAGATAAAGATCGTGTGTCTAATTTAACCTAATCACGTTGTGTTTTTGCACCTTACGGGTGTTAAACTTAATAAAATGGTTAAATGTTAATGTGTTTAACGATTTGGTAAATTTAATATGGCGATGGTTCGCCAGTCTAAAATATGCTTTCCGTGAGCATCAAACCTCATCGTCATCGTTTATATTTTAGTTGAGACGCAAATATTGTTATCGTATTTATAGAGGGTTGTAGTGACTAGAAAAAAAAATGATTTTTTGACGACAAAAAAAATATTGTAAAACCGGTTTTAACCGTTATTATTTCGGTTCACAAAAACGAAAAAAGATTTTTTTCGGTTAGAACGAAAAGAACGAAAACGATATATTTCGTTTTCGTTCCGAACAGAAACGAACGGAATTTTTTTCGTTTTTAGTCCCTGATTCCTACTACTAATAGAACTGTCGAATTATTCGTTTTGATTGGGATACACTGTATTATTTGTTCTGCCTTGTATGCTATTAAGGCGAAAAATATTTGAATTTACAAGTGTATTCTAAATTTTTAACTCTTTCGTATACAAAGCACATATCTTTCACGATATAGGAATATAAAAATCCATTGTGTTTTTTACGTAAAGAAAATTCCATAAAATTTTAATTTAAATACATAGATGTTCCACATAGATAGCAGTAACCGTTACTGCAGGTGGAGGATAAAATTTATTTATTAACCGCATAATACTACAGAAGGTATCAAGGCCCTTATTGGAACTTCAATATCTAATAAGAAAGTTTAAAACTTTTTGCTTCTCTTTTGTAACAATTTAGACAATTTAGAGTTGATGAATGAATAACGAAAACTTTGTCGTACTGCTTTACGTTTGCGTAATGAGTTTATTTAGATCGAGGCATTTTAAATCGCATCTGCTTTCGCTAAACAACAAATAAAATATTCGTCATTTAAATTTTTTAATTCTGTTTTAGTTCGTAGCGGTTGGGTCTGAAAAACGTTTTGTAATTCGCAATGTGCAGAGAGTATAACAGCGCTGTGGTGTGTGTAAGTGCAAAAAAAGCTAATCGATAAAACAGAACATATTCAAATTGAATTACAACTTGTCACGGCATATGGCTATTTTATATTCCTACTGGAGTTCGTCAAATGTGTCAATAATTTTGTGCCATACGCTAAATCAGCGATTCTCAACCGCCGGTCCAGCGGACCGGCACCGGTCCGCGGAGAAATTTGACCGGTCCGGGGAGAATTTGTACCTGTCCACGTTAAAAAAAATTCTTTAAAAAAAATAATAATTAAATTTTAATTTATAAAATTACGAAATTAAAATATTTTAAACTAATTTTAAATTTACATAATTTATGATAACACGGCACTGAAGACAAATTCCTGTAATGCATAATGTTCAGGAAAGGAGTGTGCTCCATTCCTGACAAATGAATTTTACCAAACATACGTGAAATTAGTAACCCGATAAAATGTCTCGCAGTGGTGTGTTCGTATATCCAATGATTTTGTCTTTTTTTTTCGTGGATTATAATTTTGCAATTTAAAAAATTTCTTTTAAAAGCTTGATTTCTTCTTTAGAACCTTTTTTTAATTATTAGTTTTTCTTGTAAAACCTACCGTTTTTGAGTGAAAAATAAAATAAGTAAACATGCACAACTAAATATTTCAATATAGGTAAAACGATTCATTTTGGTGGTTACACAGTTTGTTTATGTTCATATTGGATAGAACTGACAGATGTTATTTATTTTGACGTTTACGTATTTTATTTTTTACTCAAAAACTGTAGGTTTTACGAGAATAAAATAATAAAAAACGTTTCTAAATAACTCAGTATTCAAAAAAAGTGTTTTTTAATTGCGAAATTTTAACTTACCAAAAAGTTCTAATAAAAAAAACAACAGGGGTCGCACATTTCAGCCCCCTGTGAAGGTGGGAGATAATTGAAAATTTTACCATAGGAAACCTTTTAATAAGTATAAAACATCTACCAAATATCATCCTCATAAATTTATTCAAATTTGGGAAATAAAATAAAAACATAATTTTACCGCTCCCCTTTAGGGGGGTGTAACTCCGAAAGGAGACGTCTAAGGAAATTTTTTTAGATAACAGCACCCCCTTAGTTTCGATAAGGAATCACCTCCAAAATTTTTTTTGCAATACTTAAGAAACACTCTTTATAATAATTACAATAATTACCTACTCATCTTTACATTTAAATATTATTGTAAGTAGGTAAATGATAATAAAAATGTTACAATTAACTTATAAAGTAGTTCTTTAATATCAAGTAATTTTTTTTTGGTAAAAAAAACACCGGTTCGCGAAATTTTTTCACAAATTTTACCGTTCCGCGGGACAAAAAAGGTTGAGAAACGCTGCGCTAAATCTATATACAGGGTGTAGACTCGGATCACGCAACATAGCAATTTCAATGGTAAAATTTTAAAAGTCGTATTCTTGCTCCCCTAATTATTTTAGAAACAAAGTGCAAATACGTTTTTTGTAGAGAAAAAAATTCTGTATCTATAAATGTAAACAATATTACTTTTTCGTTTTCCAATAACTGAAAATTAGGCAATTACAAAAGGCGTTTTGACAAAAATCTGTAGTGCCTTGGAATTATGCTATGACAACTGCCCAGCCTAATATCACTTATACTGTCACTTTGACGTGAAGTTTATTCATAATAAGCATTTTTATTGTATCTTGGAATGAAAACATAACTAACTGTGTAAAATAAATGTTTGATAAAATATAAAGGTTTTAAGAATGAATTTCGCGTCAAAGTGACAGTATAAGTGTCATTAGGCTGGGCAGTTGTCATAGCATAATTCCAAGGCACTACAGATTTTTGTCAAAACGCCTTTTGTAATTGCTTAATTTTCAGTTATCGGAAAACGAAAAAGTAATATTGATTACATTTATGGATACAGAATTTTTTTCTCTACAAAAAACGTATTTGCACTTTTTTTCTAAAATAATTAGGGGAGCAAGAATACGACTTTTAAAATTTTACAATTGAAATTGCTATGTTGCGTGATCCGAGTCTACACCCTGTATATAAAAGAGCTTGTTTGTTTGTGTGTTTGTGTGTTTGTTTGTTTGTTTGTTCGCTATAGAATCCTAGGTCCGTTGACCGATCGGGACCAAATTTTGCACAGTTACTATTTAGGACCCAACGGATCAAACGCCGTATAAATAACGGCCGGAAATGCCCGGGAACGACCGGAAACGTCCGCCGGGTGCGAGCGCGGAGCGCGAGTAGTCTGACCAAATTTTGCACAGTTACTATTTAGGACCCAACGGATCAAACGCCGTATAAATAACGGCCGGAAATGCCCGGGAACGACCGGAAACGTCCGCCGGGTGCGAGCGCGGAGCGCGAGTAGTCTGCGATTGATAAAAGAGAATTATTATCACCCGTGCAACGCCGGGTAAATCGCCTAGTAATACATAAAACGAATTGAAGCTACAATACTGGTTGGTAATAAAAAAACATCAAAGATAGATTTGTGCTACATATCGTCGTTATAATATATTTAATAATCACTTATTTTTTAAATTTTATTGTCAAAATGCAAAATCAGTAATACCGATTAGGTAAGGTTTCTAAAAAATTGGTTTCCTCAATAAATTAAGTAGTGAAATTGCAATGTTTACTAATACACAAAAGTATTATAGCACCCCATTTTAAATACTGCTGTAGTATTTTATTTTTGGCAAATAGTAATGACTTAAATCAACCTCAAAAACTGCAAAATAAGGCTGAGAATTATTTTACACTGTTCCAGGTACACCAAAATGACTAATGCTAGATGCTTCAAAGTAGCTTAGTATCCAACAATGGATAGTTTAATACGATTATTTTCATTTTCAAAATTATAAACAGCCTGATTCCAAATTTTTTGTTAAAATATATAACCCAAAATTCTGAAAATCACAATCATCCTACGCAAACTGTAAAGATATCAAATTGCCATTTTGTAAACCAAATAATACTCACAGTTCTGTTTTATGATAGTATGTAACATAACAAGAGTTGTAAGAAGCATATTAAGCACGAGTGGAAAAGTTGCGCACAGAGAGTGCGTAATTGCTTTACAACTCGTGTTATGTAGCTTACTTTTTCTACGATCACATAATACCTACGATTTTAAAGGCTTTTTGGCTAATATACACATGTAATTACGTTGTCTTATCAATTTTGACGTAACCCTACTTTGACATTTCTAGACAAGTGTGCGTTTAGCTTACCGTGCGTAAGAGTCATTTACATTAGTGGTCGTAGAAAAAGGATTGAAGTTTATAACGATCTATCAAACTAGGTTAAAAATGATACTAATACTGTAAGGTTTAGACATAAGTCCAGTAGTTTTATAAAGGAAAAGTTTTAATGTGATATGTTAATATGTGTATGTTATATATATATATATATATTTGTAAAATAATTAGCCAAACTCTAAAAGAAGTATCAATATTTAAAAAATTATGTAATTGTTGCCACATATTCAATTGGTTCCACCAATAAGTATGTTGATTAAACTGTATTTTTTTGTGATGGTGCATGATTTGAGTGTGCATGTAAATAAATACCTGTGGCTGTGTCATAGTTTCTTATAAATTTTATGTCCTTAAGTACCTTCATTTTTGTGAACTAGAACATCTAAAAGAGGCAATTGGCTTGTTTTTTTCAACCTACTGTAAATTTTATTTCTGGGTGAATGATAAAGATTTTTATTTTATTTGTATTAGTAAGGGAATCAGTTAAATAATACAACTATTTATCAAAATATTTTTAAATAAGTTTTTGATAGATTTTTTTGACGGCAGTAAATTATTTAAATGTTCATTAAAACAATTCATCAAATCGTTATGTGTGTGTGTTTGGGCGTAAAATCACTTGTTGCAATAAACGTTCCACAAGCACTAAACTTCGTTAACAGTTCCCGTAAATTAATAGGGAACAGAGACGCCTCATTAGCACGCGCGAGTTTAGCTCATATCGGGTCGGAGTTACAAACATTTTTAACGTGCCAATAATTAAAAAAAAACTGAAAAACCAATACAGGCGATAAATATTTACAAATTAAACATTCCGCTACATCAGAGAAACGCGTTAAAAATTCTATACATCTGGCTTCACAAATTAAATATATTAGTCATATATTGTTAAAATAAATTACCAAAAAATAGTTTGAAAAAAATAAACAGGAAAAATAATGACGTTGCACCCAATTATTAATGAAAAGGGTCAATTCATTTATGTTCCAAAATAGCAAAGGTCAGTTATGAGCCTACAGATTCAATCGAAAAATTGTAGTTCCGTTCGGTAATCTAGTGAAATTTTAAATAATTTTATTATCATTTGTGAGAACTATGCTAATGTTTAGCAAAATAAACTTCCAACTTCCAACAAAACAAACATTTTTATACAGGGTGTTTGAAATTCGAGTTTAAACATGGGGATCTCGCTTATTATAATTGCTACTATTGCTAGAGCTTAGCTTTAAATCTAGAAAAGTTGCTAAATTCGATGCTCCTTGATAATCCAAAGAGAAATTGGAAATATCTCAAACATTTTATCAATAATAGTAAAGTATTGTAAGTATGTGTTAATGAAAAAAATGGTTTGTCGACTTTTCGTTTCGTTTAGCAATGTTATTAATTTCTAACTCATTCTATTTCTTAACCCATTCTACAAAATTTTGCAAAAAGTTTTCATGTTGCAAGTTTGTTATTGGTTCTGCATATTGATCACGAAGACGTTGCCCTTTATATACATTTTTGCAATTTGCAGTTTTCCACCAATTACAAATTAATTGCATAAATGTGATTGTACACAAAGCATTCATTTTTAAATCATTTAGGAACATTTTCAAAGCAGTAATGTTCTTTTCGTCAAACAATTTAACACAAAGTAATACATGTTGTCGTTGAATTCCTATGGGACTTGAGACTAGCTTGCTTAAAGCAGGTGCAGTTTTAATTACATTAGAATTTTCTGAATAATAAAGTCGCCTTAGGTGTGAAATTTTAGCTTCTAAATACCTATCGATTGTTACTATTGAACGATGTTCTCAATGAAGAACACAGTATGATTATAGATGTTGGAGATACAAAATTTTCTTTAATTATCTCGTTTTAGAGACCAGCAAAGACATTAAAACGTACCGCAAACATGAGCAAATAATGAACGGTCGGCTTTATCCCCCACCACTTTTCTCGCATTTTGCTGTAAGGAGTCGGCCCGCTAGTATAACGAAGGCCCCGGATATTCCCATTTTTTTAAAGATTATTTATGAACACCAAATATAGCAGTTTTGCCAAATTTAAATCTATGCTCTAACTATTTATTATAATAAGCGAGATCCCCATGCTTAAACTCGAATTTCAAAGACCCTGTATATTTGTTCCAGTAAGAACTTCTCCCAAGTTTGCACAAAAACCACATCATAGGGATTTTTAAGGACCTTCAAAAGATACTTGAACACCATTTTTAACACAAGTAAAAAAAAAAAAACATTTTAAAATCGAAAATCTCAAAAACAATTAATATTCGAACTGATTTTCAAACAGCCGGATACAACCAGTTTTTTATAATTATAATAATTATTCAACAACACTTGATGGTGATTAATAATAACTAATTATGTTTCACTTACTGAGAGATATATTGTTTTGTTTATGGTGGTCCACTTGTCCTCTAAGTGCACGTAACTTTCGCAGTTTCAGTTCCTGCGCGTCTACCCGATCCCTTAGCCTACGCAGTCGTTCGGTTTCAGCTTGAACCCGCTGTTGCCGAGCTTCTTGATCCTTCAGGTACCTCAGTCTTTGTTCCTTCGCAGCCAGCAGCTGATGCTGCGAGTCGATCTGCGCTTGTTGTCTGCAGGCCATCTCGCGCAGTTCGCTCAGTGTTAGCTGCACTCCGTCTGGTAACTGCAACAACCAAAATTACATAAGTCACAGGTTTTACACACATTTTGGAAGTAAAAATAAGGGCTGGGAAGGGCGAAAATCGAATCAGCAGACCTGATTAAATAAATGAAGATAACGATACATCTATCACACTTTAAAATTGTATTTTATACTTAAGCAAACGACTATGTAGTTACGGGCGAACTAAAGGCACCCGTTAAAAGAGCTTTCGTAATTCAAATTTTTTTCTCACACTAATTACCAAGTACATGGGAGTAGATAGAAAGAAAATGCTGCTAAGAATAATAAATAAAGCATGGCAGGAAAAAGATATTCCAAAGGACTTAGAGGTATCTGTTATATTACATATTCAAGACAGGCGATAGTAAAAAATACGAAAACTATAGAGGCATGTCTCTACTTAGTGTAGTAGAAAAATTATATGAAAGAATTTTTGAGGAGAGAAAGGAAACATTTCGAAAAAAAATTGGAAGAGGCGCAATGTGGCTTTAGACCGGGTAGAAGCACGCAGGATCTAATTTTTACGTTAAGACAGTGAAGTGCAAAAGCAATGGATTCAAAGATGGTGTACTTGTGCTTTAACGATTTGTTTAAAACCTTCGATAGAGCGCCAAGGGAAAAGATCTGGAAGATATTGAAAGAAGAGTGGTAGAAGGACTATTAAACGCCATCAAGAGTTTATATAAAAGAAATAGAAATTATGTGCGAACCCATAACAGCAGTTCCCAGGAATTTATAACAACAGTCGGAGTAAGACAAGGAGGCATATTAACTCCACTGCTGTTTATAATTCTTATGGATAAAATAATTAAAGAATGTAAGCAAAACACAAAGAAAGCCTACTGGGGTTGGAATAAACTAAGCTCAATATCCTTAACAGAACTAGCCTTTGCAGATGATGTGGTGCTATTAGCTAAAAGCGAAAAGGACTTGCAATTCAATCTAATTAGATCTAAGTAGATATAATATGAATATGAATATAACAAAGACAAAGGTTATGGTTATAGCGAAAAATCATGAACCAGTTACAATTATGCTAGACCAAAAAAAGATAGAGCAGGTAGCAAATTTTAAATATTTAGGCACAATAATTGCAGAAAATGGTAAATTGGAGGAAGATCTGAATAACAGAATAGGAGCAGAGACGAAGTTTTACTACGCCACTAATAAATGTTTGATAAGTAGGAAGAAAATATCAAAAAAAAAAAAAACGAAGACGCGAGTTTTAATGCAGTGTACGTACCAATTCTCACGTACAGCTCAGAAACTTGGACACTGACTCAAAAACAAAAACAAAGAATACAGGTACAGGAAATGAGATTTCTAAGAAGAATAAAGGGATGTCTGATCGATAAAATCAGTAACGAAAAACTTCGAAATAACCTAGGAGTAACTGATATTAAGAAAAAGATGGAGACGAATCAATTAAGATGGCTTGGACATTTACTACCTACGCATGCCAGAAAGTAGATACCCGAAAATAGGATGGAAAATGCAGATAGAGGGGAAAATAAATAGAGGAAGACCAAGAATAAAATGGGAAAAAGAAGTGAGGCAGAGACTAGAAGAAAAAGGCGTCAGCTGGAGAGATGTGCCACAATTAGCTAACGATAGGCAGAAGTGGAGAAACATAACACATAAATAGAAAAGCATACCTCAACACCGAAAGGTACAAGAGGAACCGATTAAGAAGAAAAATTATCAAAAGTATTTAAAAATGTGTATTAGAAGATCGAACTTAAAAAAAAATTAAAACTGTTAAGCATAAAAAAATATTGAAAACTGCTTAAAATTGACGACTGTTTACACCATCAATATTTGTAAACTATTAGCTAAAATAAAAAAACCATATAGGTAACAGCACCGTTAAGGGACATGTTTTTAATCATTATTGTTAATTTAAAATAAATAAATTCACAATCTTTTTAAAAAAACTCGAACCACGAAACCCATTTTTAAGGAAATTTCGCTTTTACCTCCCTGTCGAGGGCATAGGTCTGTTCTACAAAGTACAGCGTACAGCATTAGTAATACTTCTTAATTTGTTCGTGATATTGCAGGTAGAATTAACTTGTGACACACT
The DNA here is from genome assembly GCA_947652605.1 of Elmis aenea. Taxonomy (NCBI): domain Eukaryota; kingdom Metazoa; phylum Arthropoda; class Insecta; order Coleoptera; family Elmidae; genus Elmis; species Elmis aenea. The sequence continues at coordinate 47,802,663 of OX393581.1, forward strand.
GAATAATACAAGTTATAGTTATACATTTTTTAGTATGTACTCCTATTAGTTAAAATGGTTTTATCATATTCCTACTATGGATCCAAAACTTTTCCTAGTAGATAGTCAATCGTAATGTCAATTGCTACTTGTAGTTAAGGGGTTCTATTGTATATAACATTTTAATATAAAAAAAGAACTAATTCTAGTTTAAAGAATACATTAAAAAAGGTTAAAAAACCTACAAAAAAATCGGGCTATTCAGCATAAATTTCTAGAACGAGTAAAATACATTATCACAACATGCATATGAATATGCATGAATGTTGAAAAAAAATTGAATTTACGACTGTACTTCAAGTACAACAAATAGTACACCTGAAAGATAGGTACATGAAATCGGGCAGTCCAAACGCGTGTCGTGTTTTGTTGGGCACCTTCGCTACAACAAAGAGGGTAATAAAAGAACCGCGATACACTTCAATTGGTATAAACGCTGTCAAACTAAATAGCCTCCAGTGAAAGATCTAAATGCGAACCTGTAAATCCCATTAATTTGTGTGTCAGCCACTAACATCAATTAATGCGTACAAAGCACCTTATAAAGTACTCTGTTTAAGCCTAACGTACCCCTAATAATAAATAAGTGGAAATAAAATATGCAATGCGAATAATTAACGAAACAACAACTTGATAGCACTTGTTGCGTTACTTTTAATTTTCATATCTTTTAGAATGTTTTTAAATCGCTTTTTCTGTATTTCCAATAACAGTTTTTGTATAAATTACTTCTATTTGACTTTCGAAATGATCCACCACGAAGAATTAATATCCGTAGGTAAACCAGCTTTGTCGAGGGCTAAAGCAGTCCATCCTTATTTTGGGATGAGAAAGGTTTCGTTTGGTTGATGGTATTCAAAAAAGCAAAACGATAAATGGAGATCAGTATGCCAACTTACTTGACCAGCTGTACCAGAAAATTGGCGAAAAGCGGCCCGCATTCGCGAAGAAAAAAAGTTCTGTTTCATGAGGATAATGCGCCGTGTCACAAGTCTGTTATTGCGATGGTTAAAATTCAACAGTTGAGCTTTGAGTTGTGCCTAATGCATGCGCCCTACTCGCTTGACTTGGATCCGGTTGGCTTCAGTTTGTTTCTGAACATGAAAAAGTTCATGCGGGTAAAAAGTACGCGTGGAATTTCTGTCACAAACGAGAAGTTGGACGATTCGATCAAAATGGGTGGTATAAAATTTCCTGAATACAGAAGGATACTATGTTGAAAAATAATAATACAGGGTGTGTAAAAATTGGCGGAAGGGCTAAACGGAGCGATGTTCTTCGTAAAATTCTAAGTCGAAAATCTTAATACGAAAATGTTGTACCATGCTTCCTATGGCCTCAGGAGCCATTTAAAAAAAAAAAATTGGCAACGTTGCATACATTGATTTGCGTTTGGACATTTTTTTATCAGCAATTTTTACTTAGGTATTACATGTTTTGTTCGAACTGAAAGCCTTCAGTTCGTAAACATAGCAGCAAACTTTTGGGTATCGTAAAACACAAACAAGAAATAATTACGAGAAAAACAGAGATGACAGCTAATGAAAATGTTGCCATATGTATTATTTTCATTCCAATCAGTGATTTACATATTTTCAACACAAATTTTTGAAAGGCAGAACACAATATCTAGAAAAAAATACTATTCGAAATTTATTTTTATTCCAAACTAGCGATTCCGGAGCCCCTTCGGGGCTCCTTCACCGTTAGATCCCGGCTTGCGCGTAGAAGGTTCGAGCGTTTAAACGTTACGTCGAATTGACAAATTGTCAAATTTTGACAAATTTCTCGCTCCAGACGACCCGATTTAAATGTTGTGTGTAAGATTTTGGCACGTTTTCCTCAATATCTTTTCCGGACGATTTTTTTGGGAATTCTCATATAGCCTATGTTCTTTCCATGGTCCTATAGATTGTCTGTGCCAAATTTGGTCAGGATCGGATGAATGGTATAGGAATGCATAAAGGACAAACATCCATACAAACATCCATACAAACATCCATACAAACATCCATACAAACATCCATACAAACATACATACATTCATTTTTATATATATAGATTGCAGCTTTTTCATTTGCAAGTATTAAATAATAACGCCTATTAAAGGACTAAATGTTAAAGCTTTGAGGACCTCTTGCAGACACAGCAAGCGTGGTACAACATTTTCGTATTAAGATTTTCGACTTGGAATTTTACGAAGAACATCGCCCCGTGTAGCCCTTCCGCCAATTTTTACACACCCTGTATATTACATAACAAGAGTTGCAAGAAGCATATTACGCACGAGTGGAAAAGTTGCGCACGGAGCCGCGTAGCGGCGAGTGCGTATTTCCACGAGTGCATAATTGCTTTACAACGCGTGTTACGTAGCATACTTTTTCTACGATCACATAATACATCCGATTTTAACGACTTTTTGGCTAATATACAATACACATGTAATTACGTTGTCAATTTTGACGTAAGTCTACTTTGACATTTCTAGACAAGTGTGCGTTTTGCTTACCGTGCGTTATAACTCGCACTTACTAGGCATGCAGGAAGTGTTTGATGACGTGAGTCTCCTTTGATCATTTCTTTAAAAAACTGTGCTTTTTGCCTACCGTGCGTAAGGACCCACTTACTATGCATGCAGGCTGTACTGTAAGTGGTCGTAGAAAAAATCAATTTTCTACCAATATTCTGTTGTTTTTTTTCCTGTAGGGGAAATTGTTCATCCCATCCTCGAATTTACATTTCATTAATAGTACTAAATTAATGCACGCAATAAATATAACCTAATTTTGAACTGAAAGCACTCAACGTTATTGAAGCTACTTAAATATGCTCTCGAAAACTTAATCTTCTACTGAACAAGTTAGAAGTTCTGACTGTACTACTTAAGTATGTTTCGCTACCAATAAGCAAGAAAGCAACCTCCTCCATAATTCGCCTATAGGTGCTACGCAACAAGAATTTTAATCAAACTAGAGTCTTCTCATGGAATCACTCATTTGTGTTTTCACTCACATCGATAGAAAACTTCATTTAGACCGATTAAATTGACCATTACTAACACTTTTTAATAGCGTCTTGAATAAAATACTTTTGATTACATATTTAATGAATAAAAAAGTTATCTCGGCAGTCTAACCACGAAGTCTGCATGACTAACGTAGCCGGAATGAACCAAAGCAAAATTTCTATAGGCCGCTATTTTCAAAGAATGTAAATTACCTCCATACATTGCGCTTTCATGGTAATGAACTATTTGATGTTGCTTATAGTAGGCTGATTATGATTTTCTGGTAAGTATCTCGAAATTGCATAGAACTGTTTTATAAGAAAAACAATTTTCGAAATGAAAGAATTTACGTGCGATGCTAATTACAATTTTAGCACGAAAGTTGTTTTAATACGCGAAACTTGATGTGTACGTTAATAATATATACAAAAAAGCAAACAGAACTGAGCTAAATAAACAGTTTGAGTTGTTTAGATTCAGTCGTACAAAACGGTTTAAGCAAATTTCCGAGGGTTACCCTAACAGTATTAGTTATTTATGGAGCAGACGATTTTGGGTAGGTATTTTTGGTTATTAAAACGGGATATCGGTGCCCGAGGTTATTTTATAGCAATAAAGGGATGAGTCATCAATCTTTAAGTATAAATGATGCTGGTGTATTTGTCGGGAGTTAGGAATGTGAAACGGAAGCAAGGAAAATCGATTGTTCGACGACTCCGCTCAAACGCCAAACGGAACACTAGAATAAAATATACAACCTTTTTTACATAATTTCCATTTTCCGAGCCACAAGATATTGCAATGCTAGCAGCATCCAGATTTTCCATAGACATAAGTTGCGACCACTGTTATTTAAAATAATAAAATATATCAGGCATGCGAGACAAAATGTACCTACACATGTACCGTCCTCATATCATTCTATAAATCAGTTAGTTGAAGAACTTAACGAGAACTTTTAACATGAAAACGTAAAAGAACGAGTCAGTTGGAGAAATTCAATCGATCTAGTCATCGACAAACCAGTGAAAGACATTTTCTATAAAAAGATTCAAAATATGTCGTGCAATTGTGAATGGATGTCTGATAAAAATAACTACGAGCTGTAGAAGTTCTGAATTGCAAATATATCAAAAAATGCAACTACAGGGTGGGCCATAAGTCGCTTTTTGTTTTTTTTTTATCTATAGGTTTTGTAAAAATTAATAACTTAATAAAGGAACTTCAATTAGAATTTTCTTATGAGATGAAATAGCTTTTTATTTGAATCGCTTATTGCAAAAGCAACCTAAGCCCATTTTCATCCAAAAACAGATTTCGATATTTTACCTTTCTTAGGAGTAAATCCAACAGTTGGTTGTAAAAAAGAACAGGTCTGAAGACCTTTGTTGAAGTTTGAACGGGAAAAAGTTTATTCCATGTGAACATGGGTCCAAAAACGCTTCATTTGAAAGATTTTCGAAAAAATATCGACTTTGGATAGAGTGTTTTATTCTTAACAAAAAGTGTCTCTTGATTTTTATTCGTATCTACCACCGTTTGGCGCGAAATTTGATTTATTTTACTATTATCGCGAAAAATTTGCTCATAAGTTCGATCTGAAAATATCGCGAAAAGCCGAAAATTAATTGCAAATTGCAGAGTAAATGCTCTTTAATCGTTAATTTTACCGAACTTCTTCTCTTATTATTAGCATGTTATGTTATTAAAAACGCAAATATCGGTAATTAGTACTTCTTTATATCGAACATTAGCGATATTTTTAGATCGAATTTATGAGCTAATTTTTCGCGAGAATAGTAAAATAAATCAAATTCCGAGCCAAGGTGGCTGTTACGAAGAAAAGTCAAGAAACACCTTTTGTTTAAAATAAAACACTCCACCCAAAAACAAGTTAAAGTTTGATTTTGAACAGGGCTGTACTAGTTTTTTATAAAATTTATTGAAACCGAACCCCCACAACTCCGCCACTGGTTGCTTATAGGGCTTGACATTCTCACTGAATGTGGTAACCTGTAAGGTGGTGTTGTATACCAAATTTGGTTTAAATATATCTACTGATTGAGAAACGGTTAAACATTATCGATATTTTTTCGAAAATTTCAACACCCTGGATCTTTCAAATGAAGCGTTTTTGAACTCATGTTGATATGGAATATTCGCTTTAAAATAAATTTTTGTATTGACTGTCAAAGTACTGCTACAAAAAGTGGACCACGCTGTATATTAACTTGAAATGAAGGGATTCTCAAAACTGAAGTCACATTGATTGCAAAAACAACCTAAGTCCATTAATTATTTATTGGAATCATTAAATGATTTAAAAAAATATATAATTGAAATGAATCAATTTTAATAGCACCTCAGCAGATCTTTAAAAACACATGTTGTTTGATTTTTTAGTGAAACCTTAATATATCTAAACTAAACAGTTTTTTCAATATTCCTAAAAGTTCGGTAAATCGGACTTAGGTTGTTTTTGCAATCAGCGATTCATTTGAAATTAGGTATTAAAAAAATGCATCCATTATATGGCCGTATTCCAGTTATTCATAAATTTAAGCTCTTTATACTTTAACTTCACTTGAATTTTCAGATTGTTTATATCTTCAGTGATGTCACCTTTCAAATCTAAAAATTGGGCGATTTGGATAAAGATTATCATGATTTCTGACCTAAGCACCCTCTTTTTAAAACCATATTTCGCCTATGATTAAATCCTCTAGAGATGCAAGTGACTTTTGGCCCACCTTGTAGTATAGTAGCTGCATTGTTAAATAAAATCACAAAACGCCAATTTATATCCACTAAGACACCTTTTGCAAACGAACAATTTCTTTTCGATTTAATCCCAGTAATATGTGGCTGATTTTGAAACTTTTCACTAAAATCTCACATAAAAATATCAAACTTAACGACATGTTCGTCGAGTTTAGTTTTAATTTTCGTTTACTTGCAAAATCCTCGCTCTAGTCATACTAAAATGTTTTTATATCGTGCTCATGTATAAAGTAATAACTTTTAACTCATCTAATACGTTTAGAGCCACTGTAATCCAGGGATTATTCTTTTAATTCGTGTCCGTTACGTAATTTATTGTGGACGGATATAAAACGGAAAAATATGCAAATGAGTTGTTAGTATATTTGAACATGTAGCAAGGACACTCGAGAAAAATTACTAATTTCGGGAGAATTTTAGTAATGCAAATTTGCGAAGTAATTAGATTATCAACCAATCAATATTTTCACAAGATTATTAATAAATGTAGTCGTTCATTGATGATTGTTGTTTCTTTTTTTAAAGAGTGCGAACAATGACGTCGTTACCGGTCATGTTGGGGATGATTTATGGTGGCGATATTTTTATTAAAGTCATTTCAAAGTGTCATTTTGAAAATGATGGGAAGAGTTATTGCTACAAACGACGGCTTGTGTATTTATTTGGACGTCAGGCGATAGTAACGTCGTAAATTTACAAAATCGTTTCGCTGGACAGGGATTACGTGTATGTAAAAATATTTGGCAGGTTCGAACAATTAACTGAACTCGAAAACAATTTAAAACTTGTAATACTGAAGATAAACAACAAAAGGGTTCTAATTAAGTAAAAGTGAAAAGGTATGAGTTATGAGTGACAACATACTGATGTTGAATGTATTTAATACGAGTAATTTAGTCATTGTCGCACGAAGGAATCTTAAAAGAATTCGAATTTAACAAAGGGGTCAAGCAACGCGATTGGCTACAGCGACGATATTTAATATTAGAGGGTATAATTAAAGACTGTGGAATAAATGGGACTATAATTGAAAAATCTGCACAAATAGTAAAATATGCCGATGATCTAGCCGTAATAGCAAGAGACAGGAACAGTTTAAAAGAAGCACTATCGAAAATCGAGACGGAGGCAAAGAAAAGGGAGCTTGAAATAAATCAGGAAAAACAAAATATATGGAAATAAAAAAGAAAGATACAGAAGGAGAAAACAGAGAAGTAATGGTAGGAAATTATACGTTCGAAAAAGTAGAAAATTTTTAATATCTGGGAACAGTAATTAATCGTCAGAACCACAAGAGGGAAGAAATGAAACAACGAATTCAAGCGAGTTATAACACATTATAAATATAAATCTTAGGTACCTACATGAAAAATAAGAAAATCAGTAATAACACAAAAATGCGAATCTAAAAAACAGCGATACGATCTGTGATGATACACGGAGCAGAGACGATGTGTATGACAAGGAAGAAAAAAATGTAAAAATTTTTGTGAGGAAAATGTATCGGGCGAGAAAAATAGAGGAGGAATAGGGGAAGGTGGTATATACTGGGACACTTTTTTTAAATTTTGCGTAACTTTTGTACGCCTTAATTTGCATACCTCAAATTGATATGAGATATTCATATTGCTTTAGTTTATCATTGCATATACAAAAAAATATGTTTTTAAATAAAGGTACACAAATAGAGGGACTGTCCCACTATACACCACTTGTCCCCACATAAACCACCCCGTGGTACATTGTGGGACAGCAAAAAATATATTTGAAATAAAGCATAAGTAATTAAAAAAAAACTTAATTTTAATTTTTTATTTTAAAAACTATCACTTTTCATGGGCATTTAGACATTGTACTTTGAAAAATCAAACTAAAATTGAAAATGTTTCTTTGTTTTTTCAGTGCCTTCAAACGTAGTCGGTGCGCTTAACCTACACAGAATATTTTCTTTTTCAACACAGTCTTTATCTCTGTTTTTAAAGAAAGAAAATCTAAAGTCGGAAGTCTTTTTCAGAAAATTTACCTGATTATCATCATTGTCCCACAATGCACCATGTGATCAATTTTTAAAAGCAACGATTTAATGAAAAACTTGTATGATTATTTTAAGTTTTAACATTGTACATACATTTAATATACTTTAAGGTACACCTACGCCAAATTTTCTAATTGTTGTTAAATAAATAAAAAAGTTTTAGCACATAAACTGAATAACCACAAAAAAACAATGCGCAGTTACCAAACATGCCTCACATGTGCAAGTCACTATGACATTGTTTACGACACATACTGTAGACAGGATATAATGGGACTGCTTAACCGCTATTTTGATGTAAACAAACTTCAAGTACGGGGTAACAGATGGCCAAAATCTCTGTTGTCCCACTATATACCATGTCCCAGTATATACCATCTTCCCCTACATAGTTAACAAATAACAAATTAAAACAATACTAAAAGGGGAAGATATAGCCAAAGTAATAAAAGCTGCAAGAATTCGATGGAATGACATATAAGTAGAAAAGACGAACAGTCTATTCTAGAAAGAATCTCGAAATGGAAACCACAAGGGACAAGATCGAGGGTAAGACCAAAAATACGATGGGAAGACCAAGTGATAGCTGAGCTGATATAGGAAAAATAGGAATAACAGGATGAAGAAACAAAATGCTTGATAGGAAAACAAGTCGTACAAGATGCAAAGACAAACAACAACCTATAGGAAGTGAAAGAACAGAAATAACGAAGTGACGATCCGAAAAATAATAGTCAGTAGGGCTCCAAAGAGCGGCTATAATTCCAATCTGAAATGCACAACCTTTTATAATGATAATTTAGTTATTTACTGTTGCGTTTCTGGGTCCAAGCTCTTTTATTATTGTACCGAAGCGAAATTAGCCGCATTCTAAAGAACCATACAGATAAATTTCAAATCTGCTTCATCATTTTCAAGTGGCATGCGTTTTACGCCAGCTTTACTTGCAAAGTTTGACGGTGGCATTTAAAACATTCTTTGTATACAGTTAAAGGATTTGCAGAGAGGGTATTTCTTTGTGAACTTCAGCAATTAAATTCAACTTTGTCGAAGCGAGTATAAGGCAAATCAAAAATATTAGATTCCGGTATAATTAAAATACGGACATGCCCAAATTCACACTAATTTAAATTTAATAGTTAATAAAATGGGGTTAAAAGTTTGGCTGTTGTTAGGTTTGTTCCAACAAGACTATGTACGATCCAATCCAATGTACTATCAGGATTCTGCGCAGTATCTATATCGCGTTCCAACACAGTATCGGATAGTTACGTTAGTCGGTTGTTTCATCTGTTATAAAATTAATACATAAACTAGAGGTCTTTCAAGATAAACTGATCTGTGACGCAGACACCAAAACTCGTCTAAAGCGATAATTATTGCACCACATAAAAACATACGTCTATTTCCACTACGGGGTTATAACATAATAATAAAACGTTTTTAGAAAGGTCTACATTTCAACCGCCATCTCCTCTTTTGCGCATTTCGCGTTTCAGTTTATCTTGAAAGACCTCTAGTCAGTGTATGGTCAAAACAGTCCGTGAATGAAGGCATGTACTAGTGCTTGGATTTTTACACGCATGCGCTGTTCAAAACTAACGTGATCTCTGGTAGCTATGCGTCGCCCTCCCAATCTCATTTAGTACTGGATTCTTAAGGTGTGTACCCTTGCGATGCGCACATTTCTATGAACCCGATAGACACAAATATCATTTACAGTTAGGCCAGTCGTAAAAGCGTTCCAACAACGGCTAATACTGGCCAATAGTACGTACGTAGTTCACGCATGCAAATAAACCAGTTCATGTACTGACGCATGAATTGGTTTTAAATCGCTTGTTGGAACAAACCTGTAATATTCAAGGTACATATAGGTCGTGTTGGCCGAGAAAAACGTATTTTAGCAAAGGTCCGTTAAGTTGGAGCTACAACATAACAAAAAACAAAAACTTTTAACGTCATAATTTTTTGCTCATTTTTTGCTAATTTTTGCTATACTTTTTAAATTTTTTGCTGGTCTCTAATAGGAGATAATTAAAAAAAAAGATATGTAACTCCAACTTTACGCTGAGTTACATTTGCTAAAAAGTCAAAATGTTTTTATGTCATAATTTTTTGCTCATTTTTTGCTAATTTTTGCTGTACTTTTTAAATTTTTTGCTGGTCTCTAATGGTAGATAGTTAAAAAAAAAGAATTGTAACTCCAACTTTACGCTGAGTTACATTTGCTAAAAAGTCAAAACATTTTTATGTCACAATTTTTTGCTCATTTTTTGCTAATTTTTCCTGTACTTTTTAAATTTTTTGCTGGTCAGGTATTGTTTAGTAGCTTGGTATATGTTATAATTATGTCGATTTGTTGTATTTTCTGTAAGAGACCAACCAAATATTTAAAAAATACAGCAACGATAAGCCACAAATCTTGATGTAAAAAATTTTTTGCATCTCAAAGTCAAATTTCAGTTTACTAAAAAAAAAAAACTATTTACGACTTTTTAGACCATTAAAGGGACACATATGTCCCACATCAAATAAGAATAAAAATTAGGTTTTTGTACTAACATTTTTTTATTGTTGTAACATTGTCAACTAAAAATGTTTATTTCTACAAAAAGAACCTAGTCCTACTTCTGGTGGGTCTTAAGCATTGTTATTTGCAGGTCTGAATTTATGTACCTATTGTTCAATTTTATTGGAGTGTAACAATGCCTTAACTGATAGTCATGTAAAGAAACTTTATGGTTTTTCAAAAACTGCAACAAAACTACTTTTAAATATCAATAAATTGAAAGTGTGTATATAAGTTAACTTTATAAATTATTATAAAGTTATTAGAACAAAACATTGACGTACATTTTGGTTATTCGAAGTTATTCGTGTTGTATATCCAAGAATACCACCTATTTGTAGCACATAATGATTATGAAAAAACTACATATCTTGGAAAAGCGACCAGCAAAAAATTTAAAAAGTACAGCAAAAATTAGCAAAAAATTTGCAAAAAATGAGCAAAAAATTATGACATAAAAACATTTTGACTTTTTAGCAAATGTAACTCAGCGTAAAGTTGGAGTTACATATCTTTTTTTTTAATTATCTCCCATTAGAGACCAGCAAAAAATTTAAAAAGTACAGCAAAAATTAGCAAAAAATGAGCAAAAAATTATGACATAAAAATATTTTGACTTTTTAGCAAATGTAACTCAGCGTAAAGTTGGAGTTACATATCTTTTTTTTTAATTATCTCCTATTAGAGACCAGCAAAAAATTTAAAAAGTATAGCAAAAATTAGCAAAAAATGAGCAAAAAATTATGACGTTAAAAGTTTTTGTTTTTTGTTATGTTGTAGCTCCAACTTGACGGACCTTTTTAGCAAGTCTGAAATAAATTGGACGCTTTAAAATTCACAAGACTTGGATGGTTACCAAATCGAACATACCTTTTCAAAATCATTCGATATCCGGTTTGATTTATCATCGAGTTTCACATTTCCTTCATCAGCTACAGTATCTTCTTTAAACCCTTGTTTTTCGTTTAAGTTTTTCGATGCAGATTTATCGGCACACTGATTCACATTCCGATTAATCGAGTTAGTATTTGTTACAGGTTTTTGATTAGATTTTGGCTTTGAAATTTTACTAGTACTTTTAGCTGGTTCGGTTTTGGTCGAAGATTCTTTATTGGAAGGGAGTTTAACATCCGGGGCGGGGGTGGATTTGGATTCATGATTGGTAACGAGGGATATATACGCACTTACACAGGGAGCAACGTCGGAATTGTCTTTTTTTGAGTCTGGCACTTTACTTTTAGTAGAAACGGAAGATTTAGCGTTAACTTTGTTAATTAAATGCGGTTTTGATTTCTGCGAATTCCTCGTGAGCGGTTCCCGGGTAATTACGGTTGTTTTAGTTAACGTCCGAGTTGGTTTGGGTATCGCACCTGTATTTTTTAAGGGCGGAGCACTTAGGGGAATCGGGGAACGTCTGAATATGCCGGTGTCTGCTGGCTGACACACGCACGCGAGCATATTTACCATTCGCACAATTTTAAACCACAAATTAATTATTCATTACTCGCAGAAATTATTGTCCGTTATGTTTCGAGCTGCACGGCACACTTGTTGCCCGCCTGGTAGAAAGTTCTGAAGGAAATATAACATTAGTATCCCAGACGTGTTCGTATGTCTACCGCCAAACTGATAAGCACAGAAACACCTGTTGGATCTCTTTCTGTTTGATGGGATTTTTATGAAGGTTTACTGTTTACATTTATGTTTACGTAGGATTTATGAGCATCAATAACAACCGGCAAAATAAAGTAATCATGCAAAATGCAGAAATACGGGCTAGACTTATGTACATATACGAGTACCTTAGAAATTCTAAAAAACGTAGTATTTTAAGCGTTTAGCAAAACAGACAACAAAGCTGAAATATTATTAATCTATCTATAAAACCTAGACAGAAACGACTCAATTTCTGGTGTGTTTAAGAATGAAAACAATAATTAAGTTTTATAGTTTTAAGCAGGGACTGAGAACGGAACGAAAATGTTAAACGAAATTAACCAAAATTTTTATAAGAACGAAAACGAAAATATTGTTTTTCGCCCAAGAACGAAAACGAAATTAATAGCCGGTTTAGTCACTATTTAATTTTTATTCATTGAACACAAACGCGTATTTACCGTCTATGCTGGCAAGACTCCACAAGGCAGTAAAAAATCTCACTTGAAATAAGTGAGCTTCACTTTTCTCCATATACATTATGTATTAACAACTTTATTGCTAATACTTGCAATTTCGTGCAACACAAGTAACGGTACAGATATTCTCTCTTTCTAATTTGTTGATTGGAGCATCCTTAAATTTGACGTTGATGATCTATGATTTGACAAACTAGTTGTGTTTTTGCGCTTGATACTAAATAAAATGCACAAATTTTATTTGTTTAGGTATATGTTAAATGTGTTTATCAATTTGGTAAATTGAAGATGGAGTAGGGTTTCTCATATTTGATCATTTTGCTTGTCCCGGGATTCCGGGGAAAAATAGGTCTTTGTCCCGGGATTTCCCGGGATAACGGGAAGTAATAAATTATGTCAATATTTTTAAATAAATAGCCGAAAAAAAGGAGGAAGCGCTTTATTACTTAAAAACAACTCCAAATCATATTTGTAATACATTTTGCGCCATGATTATTATGTAGGTAACTTGGTAATGAGAAGCAAAATAGCTTATAAATGAAATTTTATAGATAAAAACGAAGTTTCTTTGCTGTTAGATGCTCTCAAGACAATTTCACCTACATCAATAGAAACTGAGAGAGCATTTTATGCAGCAGGACTTTTGTTTATAAATTAAGAAAAAGACTAATTGACCAAAGCATAGATCACCTTTGTTTTCTTAAATCACATAACAAAAATTCATTGTAAAAATTATGTTATTGTGTTCATAAATATGAAACTGCCGATAGAAAGGTTATATTTCCCAAATGTATGTTTCTCTCACTAATATTATTTAATTATTTATAATAATCATGGAGCAAAATGTATTACATATATGACGGAGTTGTTTTTAAGAAATAAAGCGCTCCCTTGACTCTTTGGGTTATTTCTTTAAAAACCTTGACATAATTTAAATACATCCCGGAATCCCGGGAAATCCCGGGACAAAGACCGATTTCTTCTCGGAATCCCGGGACAAGCAAAATGGTCAAATTTGAGAAATCCTTGTGGGAACGTTAAGAACGAAAACGAAATATTTTGTTTTCGTTCCGATCAAAAACGAAGGAAATATTTTTCCTTTTAAGTCCCTGGTTGTAAGTAATTTCATTTAAATAGTAATTATTGGAACAGCGTATAGCAGTGAGCCTAATTTTATAATAATGTGTAATTGAACTCTTTATGCACGAGGCTTTACGAGTCAGATAAATATTAGAATTACTCTGCTATGGGGCCGGCAGCAACCGTAAATATTATTTCTAATTTCTAGAGGGCCGTAAAGAAACTTCGCCGTCCAATGATAAATCCACAGAGCGCAAGAAAACAGACAACAATAATGAGATTATCATAAATTAATATATCAACGAGAGATTTACATACAAATTACTAATAATTCATTTATTTAACACAATGTTTATTTTAATTTAGGCTCGTCATCCACAGCAGGGATAATTTACCCAACTAAATTATTTGCAGTAGGAGAAGTTTATGCGCCGTCTCATAATCTCCCAAATGGAAATGAGATTTGCGCTCGGACTTACTTCCTGAAAACGTGTTCTATTACTAGATTGGTCGTTATACATTCCAACACGGTTTTGTGCTTATATTAAACGTATTGTAACAGACACAACTGGAATGAGTTTGTATTAATGTGGAAAATTTAAAGACACTTTTAATTCCACACAAAATTTAACACGAAGAATTTTGAATAGAAATGTTCAGATAACATCACAAAATAAGCTTTTTAAAACAATACCGTTTTGTCTCATTTGAACAAACTTTTACCTATTGTACAGGGTGATCCACATGGAAGAGCCACTATTGAGATCTCGTATACGTTAAGAGCTATAAAGAAGTTTAAATTTGACAAATTTTTCCCCGTTCTGAGACCTATTCAGTGATGTTTTAATGTTTTAAAAAAGTTCCATGGCACGCTAGATAATAAACCTAAATTAAAATGGGCATTTTTTTAAATCGGTTATAACTTGGTTATATTTGATGGTACAAAAATATTTTTAGGGAAAAAGTTGCAATTTTTTTTGCACAATATAAAATGAATTTTAAATATTGTTTTAAATTTTTTGATAAATTACAAACTTGCATATATATTTTTTTTAGGAAACCATAGTTGGCTATGACCTCATGCAAGAGCATTTGGTTTCCTATTTTCAATAATATAGGGTTTATTGAATTTACAAGAACTATGGAGGATGAGCTGCAAGAATTAGATGGTATGGACATATAAATAGAAGACAAGATTACTCGATACTTAAAAAGATCTTAAAATGGAAACCACAAGAGACGAGATCGAGAGGAAGACCGAAAATACGCTGGGAAGACCAAGTGACCGCCGACATAGGAAAAATAGGAATAACGGGATGGAGAAAGAAAATGCTGGATAGACAAATGTGGAAACAAATCGTGCAAGGTGCAAAATCAAACAACGAGCTATAGAAAACGAAAACAGAAACAGCGGAGTGACTACCCGGACAATAATAGTCAGCAGGGTTCTAAAGAGCGGCTATAATTCCATTTATGGAATGTACAGCCTACTATAATAATAATGGAAGATGACAGAAGGAGATAAAATAGAAATAACAATTAAAAGGTGAAAATCGACTACAAGTATAATGAGACAATCAATGAATTATAGTGTACCAGGAAGGAGAAAGAGAGGAACACCACAAAATACATGGAAACGAACAATTCATAAAGAACTCAAAAAACATAGACATTACGTGGAATGAAGCCAAAAGAATAGCATGAAATAGAAGTGAGTGGAAGGTGGTAGTGAAGAAAATAGTGCAAGAATAAATACGTGGCGCGCAAGGGTAGCGACTTTGCCACAATTATGCCCACTGCTACAGAAACACCGAAGGTGCCCTTTGCTCCAATGGGAGCTATATTTGATATATAAAGATGAAAGGAAAACGATTTGTCTTATTTAAACTTCTTTGTAGCTCTAACCGTTTACGAGATCCCAATAGTGGCCCTTCTATGTGGACCACCCTGTATAGATCCCCAAAGTGTCCCACCTATTTGGCACACTCTATATATTTTAAATGTTATCCAAGAATACTAATAGCAAAATGATAGTAATTTCCATCAAGACAATAAACTTTTTCTTGAACTATTTCATTTAAAACTGCAGATATATAAATCTTGTTCGAAATTATTTCTCTGTTCTGTAGTTTCAAGACTATACGTGACAAAAAAGTTTCCGTGTTCTTTTGTATTTCAGATGTGTAGCAACAAAACTTTTATATATCACAGGAAACTCAAAATTACTTCTGTAAAAGAAATGTCTCTTAATAATTCGTCCTTCGCTTGAAGTTTATTAAAATGTATAACTGCGCGCAAATACAACTTAAATTTGTTTCTTTTCGCATATTTCATATAGACTTTCGTATTTATTTTGCATGCAGGGCCTCGGCGCACTTTTCTTCGTGAAACCGGAAAACTTTATTTTAGAAACAGACTCTCGCATATAGAACTGGGTTCTTTTCAAATGAAAATAATCTTCTTCTTCTTCTTAATCGTTTCCTCTTGTACCTTTCGGTGTCGAGGTTGCTTTTCTGTTACTGTATTATCTTTCTCCACTCCTTCCTATCGTTGGCTAATTGTGGCACATCTTTCCAGCTGACTCCTTTTCCTTCTAGTCTCTTCCTCACTTCTTTTTCCCATTTTATTCTTGGCCTTCCTCTAGCTCTTTTTCCCTCTATCTGCATTTTCCATCCTATTTTCGCGTATCTACTTTCTGGCATGCGTAGTAAATGCCCCAGCCATCGTAATTGATTCGTCTCCATCTTTTTCTTAATATCTGTTACTCCAAGTTTATTTCGGATTTTTTCGTTACTGATTTTATCGATCAGTCTACAACCCTCTATTCTTCTCAAAAATCTCATTTCCTGTACCTGTATTCTTTGTTTTTGTTTTTGAGTTAGTGTCCAAGTTTCTGAACTGTACGTGAGGATGGGTACGTACACTGCATTAAAAACTCGCGTCTTCGTCTCTTTTGATATTTCCTTCTTACTTATCAAACATTTATTTGTGGCGTAGTAAAATTTCGTCGCTGCCGCTATTCTGTTATTCAGATCTTCCTCCAATTTACCATTTTCTGCAATTATTGTTCCTAAATATTTAAAGCTTACTACCTGTTCATGATTTTTCGCTATAACCATAACCTTTGTCTTTGTTATATTAATATTCATATTATATCTGCTTAATGTATCTGCCCATACGCCTAGATTAAATTGCAAGTCCTTTTCGCTTTTAGCTAATAACACCACATCATCTGCAAAGGCTAATTCTGTTAAGGATATTGGTTTTAGTTTATTCCAACCCCAGTAGGCTTTCTTTGTGTTTTGCTTACATTCTTTAATAATTTTATCCATAAGAATTATAAAGAGCAGAGGACTTAATGTGCCTCCTTGTCTTACTCCCACTGTTGTTATAAATTCCTGGGAACTGCTGTTGTGGGTTCGCATATAATTTCTACTGCTCCTATATAAACTCTTGATGGCGTTTAATAATCCTTCTCGAACTCTACTTTGTTTCAATATCTTCCAGATCTTTTCCCTTGGCACTCTATCGAAGGCTTTAGAAAGATCGATAAAGCACAAATACACCATCTTTGAATCGGTAATATAACAGATACCTCCCAGTCCTTTGGAATATCTTTTTTCTGCCAAGCTTTATTTACTATTCTTAACAGCATTTTCTTACCCTCTACTCCCATGTACTTAATCATTTCAGGTAAAACGCCATCATGCCCTGCTGCTTTTCCAATTTTCATTTTATGAATCGCTCTATCCAACTCATCTTGGGTTATTTCTTGTTCATATTCTTGTTCAATTGTTTCGTATTCCTCCTGTCCTTGTTCTTCTTCCTCGTCATTCATTGTGTTATCACTTTCCAATAACTCCTTAAAATAATTACCCCATCTTTCGATAATTTCTTTTTCTGTTGTCAGTATTTTTCCCTGTTTATCCATTATTTGCTTTAATGTAATGTAATGAAAATAATAAAGCAAATATCTTAAAATTCTAGGGCTGTGTTCATACTGAAAGCAACACCAACAATTTTTTTTTGTATTTAGACTAAATTTGCCGAATCACAGAAAACCATCAAAATGTTAAAAGCTTTGACGAAAATTATTCTAAAACCACTTAACGATTATAACATAATATTCAAATCACCGATTTTAATTAGTCTACTTAAAGTAGTGCCTTACAATGTTATGTATAACTTATGCAAATTGTAGAAAGTCTGACAAATAAGGTACTTCCTAGCGCCTTACTTTACATAAACTAAAAGCTCGGTTTCATTGTTAATTTCTGTATATGCAGTGGCGTAGCTGGGGGCGGAGGCAGGAAGGGCGGGGACTTTTAGTCCCACCAAATAGGGTAAAAAATAAAATCTCGAGGTAATGAGGGAACAGTAGATATAATAATCAGTGTTAGTCATAATGAAAAATTCATATAAAAAAGAATTCTTATCGAAGTTACAGGGTAAAACCGGCTAGCCGACCTGGCTACACTGAAAACCCGCCCCCTCGTAACGACAGAAATTCCAAGTAACAAAATTTATGATAGGGTACCAACCGTTCAATAAAATTATGAAACATTTCATTTATTTTAGGCATTAAATTCCATGCAGTTTGAAACTATTGTAAAAGTGATTTTTCACTTCCGTTATAACATTTGGTTTGAGGTATAATTTTTTTGAAAAAATCAAGAGTTGCCAACCTCTATTGAGAGGGGCAGCAAATTTAGAGACCGCTCCGGGCGGCACAAACCTGACTACGCCACTGTGTATACGTACATACACTCTTGTGCAAATTAATCTGAACACTACACAATATTTTCCAACAATAAATTAAAATCATTTTTTGGAATATGTAATTACTGTCAAATGACATTTTAAAGTCAAAGATCATGTTATAAGCACCAACTGTCATTATTGTACCTGTATTTTAGCGTTCTTTGTCTGGTATTGTTGTGGGAGGGTTAGTGGAGATTTTTAGCATTCATCGCCCAGAATGGATATTTCGTTAGTAATCCGCAGCAAGGTGATAACTCTTTTAGAGCACACATCTATGAGCCAAAGACAGATATGTGAGCAATGTGGAATATCTTTGGGATCAGTGACGACTTGCAAAAGGAACTTTCAGCTTCTGGAATCATCGTGGATGCCTCTACAGTTCGTCAAAGACTGTTGGAAAATGGCCGAAAGGCCCAAAGGCCTCTTAAAAAGCAGCTCTTGACAAATGCTATGAAGAAAAAAAGGATACTATGGGCACGAAAATATAAATTATGGACAACCGATGATTGGAAAAAGGTGTTGTTTTCTGACGAGAGCCACTTTTTTGTCCAGGGCATGCAATACCAGTTTGTTCGGAGGGCAGATCGTGAGCCACTTTCTCAAGCGCATATTCAGCAGTCGGTAAAGCACCCTGTGAAGCAAATGTTTTGGGGATGTTTCTCATTCTACGGCACTGGTGCTCCAGTTCCAATTTCAGGAATTATGAATAGTGTAAAATACAGGGAGATTATGCAAAGAAGAATGCTTCAGGAGCTGGCTAAACTTCCCACCCAAAATCCTGTGTTCCAACAAGACCTGGCTCCTTGCCATTCTTCCAAGATTATGAAGAGTTTTTTTGCGGATAGCAACGTTACATGTTTGGAGTGGCCTGGAAATTCACCCGACTTAAATCCAATCGAAAATGTATGGTCGATTTGCAAAACCAGGCTTAGGAAAATGGACTGCACGTCAAAAGAAAAGCTCATAAATGCCGTAATCGAGGTGTGGCATAGGGACCCAAGAATTCGAAAAAATTGTGAAAAGTTGGTGGAATCGATGCCAAAACGAATACAATTAGTTCTTAAAGCGAAAGGCGGCCACATAAAATACTAACTTGTAAGATTAGTTGTAATTTTTTAGTTTTCTTATGAATAAACACATTATTGGTCAAAAAAGACGAGTGTTCAGATTAATTTGCACAAGGGTGTACCAAAATCCGACGTGTTGTTTTAAATTATGTCGAACTTTGGTATGATAACCTGTTTTATTAATTAAAATTAAATACGCGACTTAAATATACGTTAGCTACAACTGAAATAACATCTTTCTAACGTCTAGTGCTGACGAATGATCTTCGTAAAAACCCAGACAAACAACTCGGCATTCTTTAGCTTCAAAGTAGCTCACGTTTATTCTTTCTGACAGCTGACATGTTCCAATAAGTTTTTATTCGCCAAAGAGTTGCGCATACTATGCAAGCAATATCCACCAAATTTTTATGAAAAATTCCACGAGTTTTTAAAAATAACTTTCCAATATCAAATAATTTAATTGCAAATGTTTCGATACAAAATTTCCAATACGGTTTTATATGAAAACAATGTAAACGACGTAATTAAATATTCAAGCGCATATATTTCTGTATACAAACGATTTTTCACATGTCCGTAATAACATTAGTAGTTTCAAATTACGTACAACCGAAGGCTTATCGATAAATTGAATGATTTACTTACTGTAACATCTGGGGAATTATTTAAATCCCAACACCGGACTATTCCCATGAAATATCTTGTAAAAATCTTTGAAGTTATGCATTATATAACAAGATTTCGCTTTGAGGCATTTCTTGTAAATTTCTCATGCAATAACTGTCATCCTAAAAGTTTATACCCGCATAAAATATAATTTAAACGTTGATATTAAATTGTTATCTCAGAAATATATACGAAACCAATGGCTAAGTAGAATTTATCGGGAAACTAAAGTTTGGTTGGGGATATTTCAGAACGTGTTTCCACTTGAAGTAGCAATAATTACTGCGACACCTTCCCTCGAGTTGTGGGGGTGGGGCTGATACAACAAATGGCAAAACATTTAATACTGGATTTAACTTGAAAAGAATTATTCTTAGAAAATCTTAATCAACTCGCTAAAATATAGGGGAGACCGGGGATAAAAGTAACACGGGTAGGTTGTAACAGTGCCTATAGTTTCTTTAATTTTTGTTTTATATCGCCCTAAACGCTTTTGCAATGTTAAGTTACATCCAGCTCCCTACCTACATTGCTAGTTTTCATCTGTCATAGAGGTTAACTTTTTGCCAGCCAGAGTCACTATTTTCCGCCTAAAAGTTACTGCGTTGTCTCATCCGTCGAGTAACTTTTAGGCGATCTCTAAAATAGGAACAAAAAAGTACCTATATTATTTTGTTCTAAATTTAGTTGGCTATTGGTGGATGCAATACAATTTGACGTTAGAATCGTGGTTAATTGTGGATTCCCTGAATTTTTTTTTGTGTACACTTGGGGTCAAAAGTAACAAAGTGTTACAACCAACCCCAATTAACGTTTTCACTTGCAAATGTTCACTCTTAGCACATAATTGGTGGCTTTCTTCGTAGATGAGAATATACAAGAGTTGTCGGAATAATTTTCCAGTTTGTTCTATCTTTTTGATTCACATTTTTAAATATGTACTTATAATCTTGGCAAACCTGGTAACTGCAGTCCCAAATTATTAAATTATAAAACTCAGTATATAATATCGGTTTAATGATGGAAATGTATGTAAAGCTAAATCATTTCTTAAAAAGCATTTTAAATTATAAAACCTATGTAAATTGGTAAGATCTGGTACTTTTGGTTTTCCTACCAGCCGCCATTGTTTTTATTCTATTACCTTAATATTTATAACTTAATATAAACAAAGCTTTAACCAACCCAACTTAACCTGACCCTCTTTTACTGATTTAATGAATGACGGTCAGTTTAAGGGCGGTTAGATTTTTAAAAAAATAAAACAAACAGTTATTATGATCCAGTATAAATTTAATAATTTGGGACCGCCCTTACCTGGTATGCCATACTGTTCACTTATCATTTTGTATTGTACCAAAGATTTTTTTTTAAATTTTTTAATTTTGCTAATGTGTATTTTTGAATAAAATATTAATTTTGTTCATGAATACTAATATATTTACCCACTACTTATAAGCTGTGTAAATTATTTTGCCGTTACAACTTACCCCAATCATTGTTACTTTTAGCCCCAACGTTGAGGTTGAAAGTAACAGCTGTCTTACTAAAGAAATTTTTTTTTTAACAGTTGCTTTACGAAACGCACGAAATAAATATCTTGGAAGCAAGACAAATGTCCATTCTATCATTAAACCAATTTGGATGTAAAAAATTTGTAATAATCTATGAGAAATTAAATAAAAACAAAAAAATGTTATTTATCCCCGGTCTCCCCTACCTACTATGTTAGTTGAAATGGATAAACTATTTGCAAAAAAGGACGAAAGAGAAAGAGAGAGAAGACAAAAATAAAGAAGAAACAGGGATATTTCGAAAAAGTAAATTAGTAATCAGTAACGAAAAAATTCGAAATAACCTAGGGGTAACAGATATTACAAAAATATGGAGACGAATCAATTAAGGTGGCTTTGACAACGCATGCCAGAAAGTAAATACGCGAAAATAGGATGGAAAATGCAGTGGAGGGAAAAGGAAATAGAGGAAGACCAAGAATAAAATGGGAAAAAGAAGTTAGGCAGAGACTAGAAGAAAAAGGAGTCAGCTGGAGAGATGTGCCACAATTAGCTCTCGATAGGCAGGAGTGGAGAAACTTAATACAGAAAAAGAAAAGCATACCTGGACACCGAAAGGTACAAGAGGAACCGATTAAAAAGAAGAAGATGTTAGTTGAAACGTTAATAAATAAACGTTATAGGTAAAGTAACTTACTAAAAATGTTATCACGCATTTTAATACAAAACATTAAATTAGTTTATCGATCACTCTTGAAAACGTGTCATATGTGAAAGAAAAGACGCGTTCTACTTATGTATTAAGCGTATATGGGATTGGGTGCCGCCAATAAGAACCTAAAGTGATATTAAATTAAAACGAGAAAGGTATGCCACAGAAACATACTTTTACTTTATTTAAGGAAGTGTATAATAGAATATCAATGACAATAGAAATATCAACAGTATGAGTGAGTTTATCATGATTAAGTGTTTATTAATACTGTTACTTGAAACATGCACCCAAACAAAAAATACGGGTTTAAAAACTAAGCTAATATGGCTGCTGTGCAAAGCCTAAAAAAAATTCGTTTCGAACGATTTTTGAGGCGATTAATTTATTTGGTTTGAAGTGATATGTAATCAGACGTGACATGAAATTTAAATCGTGACACGATCCGCAATTTAAATCGCAAAAAGTCTATTACACATTCGATTAGTCGGCCTAATCTTCCCAAAGTAAAGACTTTATTTATGTGCGTTGAGATTTCACACACCCTTCATCACGTTTTTTAACGTCATTTGACACAGAAAATAAATCACTTTCACAGAAATCGATACCGCGATTCGCTACAACACTAAGTTCACTTTATTTGGTACGTGCCTTATTATTTGCATATACAGGGTGACCCAGAGATCAACGACACCTCGATTTTCTTGTGTTTGAAACTCTAGCAATCTTATACAGGGTGGTCCCCATAGAAGGCCACTATTCTTACCAGGGAAGGTCACGATACGTTGTCGCTAGAATCTGATCAAGGCTGTGTTTATTGGATCAAGAACATCAAAACTAAATGTTTTTCAGAATTGTACGTGCCACTGGCCATCTCCTGCGGAAAAATAGGGAAAAAACTGAAAAATTGGTATAAACAGGACATTTTTGCGACCGCGTTGGTCATGAAACCGTCCGAGACAAAATCAAAATTTTTTTATTTACCAATGTGCGCATCCTTTGTAAGTAAAATGGTGCAAAGTTTTTGAAAAAATCCTTAACGGTTCCGGAGAAAAATGTCAAAAACGAAACCCCTGCATAAGCGCTATGATTTGAGAAGTTGTGGTACATCTGTATAACTGAATCTATGCGACTTGCATAGGCGTTCAACATGGGGAAAACCGTTTTTACAAGGGTCTCGTTTTTCGCGTTTTTCTCCGGAACCGTTTAAGATTTTTTCAAAAACTTTGCACCATTTTACTTGCAAAGGATGCGCGCATTGGTAAATAGAAGAATTTAGATTTTGTCCCTGACGGTTTCATGGCCAACGCGATCGCAAAAATTACTTTTATTATTCAACTTTTCAGTTTTTCCCCTATTTCTCCGAAGAAAATGGCCAGTGGCACGTATAACTCTGCAAAACATTATTTAGTTTTGATGTTCTTGATGCAATAAACACAGCCTTAATCAAATTTTAGCGACAACGTATCGTGACCTTCCCTGGTAAGATGGCATAAAAATATACTCATATATTATAGAATGGCTCCATAAGAGAAAAGTTCAAATCCATATCGGTGAAGAAAATTGCTGATTGAAGAGTGCATAGGGCTCAAAAGTTCTAAACATTATACAGAATTCTGATTTTAGTGTACAAAGGTATCCTCTAGGCTCTACGAAACATATGAAATAAATATCTTGGAAGAAAAACAAAAGTCCAATTTATCAATTTGGATGTAAAAAACTTGTTATACTCTATGAGAAATTAAATAGAAACAAAAAAAGTTACTTTCATACCCGGTCTCCCCTATATATTTATAAAACTTAATAATCATTGTGTTTTTCATAAATTTTTTCATTTTTTAGCATAAAAATCTAATACGGAGCCCATAATAAATGAGAAAACCTAGCAGGTTTGGTCAATTCTTATTCCCAACTTACAAATATCGAACTTCTTATGTAATGTAATGATTTTTACAAAAAAATGGGCACAACTTTTACTTTGGACTCTTACTGGAAACGTGAAGACATTTCTGTAATAGTTATGACTTATTTATTTAAACTAATGTGTAGTTATAACTAACAAGCACTTTCTAAATTTATTAGTTTAAGCTTATTGCACGTCCTTCGCACCCATTTTTTTTACGTAATTAATTTATTAAATGCCGTAAAAAGAGTTTAAAATCTGTGCAAATATTTCAGCAAGTAAGTCCCCTTAATCGAATTTAAATAATATTTTATTTTACCCTAATTTCATTAACTCTCGGCCGCATGTACAATTCATGTATAAATTTTTAATTAAGTTTAACCCGGCATGGTTCACTCGGACCGCTTATGTTATATTTGGCGTGGAATTCTATTGGTTACTGCTGCTTTAATCAGCGTTTATAATAAAGCGTCTACATTTCGTACTATTTACGGGGATACTGTAAGGTTAATATGCTTTTACGGTTGTGTTATTTTACTTACAATGGCGTCAAAATATTTTTATTGCTATACAAAACCATTTACTCATAAATATGTATTCGTGTTTGTGCTGATTAAAATTACTCTGTTGCAAAAAAAATCATATTTACACATATCAGACCGGCAGTGATTACTAAAAATGTGCTTAGAGGACTGGTAATAATTACTTGGTGTTCAGGTTAACGCTTGTACCGTAGATCTACGTTAGCCGGTCCATGGTGCATGGACCAGAAAAACGTAGAATAACGGTATCGATCCAATATGTGTTTAGTGCTTCAATTATTCAAGATTTCCTTAAATTTAACTAGTGGATTATAAATGCCTAAATTTCATGGTATAAAGAAACAAGAATCTTAAAAGTGGAATTGCGTTTTTACAAGAAAATTGTCTTGTAAGAACATGGGTCATTCTTAATAGAACGTTTTCTTGATTTTATTCTGATTCGTATAAAAATAGTTTTATAAATAGAACATTATTTATAACAGTTATGTCATTTTATTAAGAGGTTGGTTTGTCTCAAGAGATAAATAACGCTTTTTTAAAACCATTGCGGTTAAAAATCAAGCTCCACTGCTAACCACAACCAATTTATTAAAGTGCAGAATGCTGATATCATGTGGTTGTTACGAATTTGCTATCTCCGATCACTTATTTAGGAATTAGTTCTGTCTGCCGTTTAAGCAACAGTATCCGATTACTGAACTTGCAGTAATAGTAAAGTTTTCTTGAAGTGTTGAACCGTTAGGTATAAATCAAGTATGTACCTATTTAGTAACCAGCCTAGCCATGATAAAAAAAAAACACGAGGTGCTCAGTGTTTTTACTACTACTACATCGACGGTTATATATTTGGAACGAGGGTTTTAAATAGGTCATGGCCAACTAAAGCTTTTATTTAAAAAAAAAATTAGTTTGTGTCAAAACTTTTTAACGGCGAGCGTAGAAGTTTTTTTTTAATACCCTCAAATTCTATATAAAAATATCAAAAAATAATCTACATATTTTTTTTTAAATATTTGCAACAATAACGGATATGACAAATATGGCAAAAGAAAAGTATTTTTTAATAACTCAATAACCGGAAATGATAGAATATTTTCGAAAACGGTTCCAAGTTTGTCTTAAAAAACTGCAGTTTTTGATAAATTAACCGTTTCTCTATCTATTAAGCAAGATACCCATGTAATTCCATCGAATTTGGACAACCCTGTAAATCGCATAATCGGGGCAAATATTTCGATTATTAAAACCACGTTACTAGGAATTTCTAAGTATTTTGAAAGTGAAATAAAGATATGCAATAGGATTTAATGCTCGAAGATAATTTTCAAGTTTTGTGTTGTTATCTTATATGACTTTATATGAAAACTGTAGTTGTTATGAATGCCACTAATAATAATTATAATATGTATAAAATATAAATGACAATGTTAACTAATAAATTAAATTTAATATTGAAGTTTTTTACCTTAAAATTTATTTATAGAGTTTAGGCAATTGTACAACTGTGTATTTCTTTAATTAAATTTCATTACCCTCAAATATTGATTTTGTTTTATATAAGGCTCATTTATTTCATGTTCGTGACGGCACACTATTCAAAAGTACAAAAATACTCCTAAATATTCAAAGTTGCATGTTGATTGGATCAGTCAAATAATGCTGCTCAATTCTTGCCGGAGGGCTTTCGGTTCGTTAGCTATATTTACCTACTTTTATACATAATTATACGCGCATTACTTTAAGACAGGCTTATTTTTATATTATTTTTAATTACATACGTACGTTGATCAAAAATAACTAATGGAAATTTCGATTTTAAGAGAGTTTAACCATCAACCGCGTATTTGGTAGTCATTTTATATGTTGCAGGTATTTTGAAGAGCAGCTAATAAAAAATACGGTTTATTTCGGGTTTAATGGGCAACAATAATTCTCAAATAAAATTTCATTTACCGTTCATGGCGTATTACTGGCCGAACCTTATTGCACGTCATTAATGTCGTTACTACTGGTTCGTAATAACCACCGTTATAATATTTTGATTTGTTTTGTACGATTGCTTTTAGGTTAAAATCGTAACGCGATAAAATAATAAAATAAAAGGGACAACATTAGTCGAGGAGTTATAAAAAGAACGTTACTTTTATGGTACCTACTTTATTAATTAGTATCGCTCAACATAAATATTTCATGAATACCAACAAATGTAATTTAAAAATTGTTATTTTCACTACGTCATTATTTAGGTGTAATAATGGGCGATAGGCTAAATTTTAAAAGTAATACCGGATATACAGGGTGTCCCAGTTATCGTGAACAGCATGGGGATCTCGTGAACGGTAAGTTGCTTAAATGAGTTAAAATTGTATAAGATTTAAAAGCAAATATTCAATGAAAAAAAAAACTTAAAAAGTAAATACTTTTTGCGCCATTTATAAAAAACAAAAAAATTACGTTTTCGATTTTTGCTTATTAGGTAGGTACCTACTTTATTTGAAATCATACTCAAAATATTTTGAAATTTTTGGGACACTTTTTTGCGTAGACTTGAAATTTGTTAATAAATGTTACCTATCTTCATTTGTTTTTGTTATTTTAACATCAACTCTCTTAATTTAAATACCGGTTGTAGTTGGCTGTGACACCACTTAACAGAGTTTTTTGTGACACCATTAGGGATTTTTTTTCTCGTTTTATTGATTTATGGGTTGCTAGGTTTATCTTTAAAAAAAAGTACGTTATTACAAATAATTATTGTATTTAATAAGTTTAATCAAAGTGGCAATTGAAAGATAAAACAAAATATCAGATAAATAAACTAGCTGTACTTAATTAAACACAAAAAAATTAAATCATTTAAGATATTTTATTATTTATTAATATTAAATCTAAATTATAACATGCGTTTAATGTGTAGCTCACTCTCCATGGGCAATACAAATTTGAGATCTGCACTTTGTAGACAATAATGTTTTCCTAAGCATTTTTGTTTATCCCCATGCTATTCAGGATAACTGGAACACCCTGTATAGTTAAAAAGGCTTTTTAAAAAGTAAGTAGTTAATTTACAATCCTTACTAAAACTCTGATATACAAACACGTATCATAGATCATGGCACCCCATTTTAAAGATTGCTCTAGTGTATTTCTGGCAAATACTAATGATTTAAACAGACTTTGAAAACAGCAAAATAGAGCTATGCTCATTGGCGTAGTTATGGGGCGGCCTAAATCCCTCTGAGCCTATTGGCTTGGTCGAATGACTCGAGAAAGATTCAACGATTTGTTAATTATCAACATTAAAAGTGAAACTGTAAAAAAACCTGAATCCCGAAAAAATTCTTGCTGAATTTGTTTACAGAGGAAACCTGAAGATAAATTTTAACTTATAAAATAAGTCCAGATTCAAACTTAATTTTTTTCTGTTATCTTTACTTATAAAACATCTTTTATCTCTCTTTATATTCAAAATGATAATAATCTACTTTTTCTTGCAATGTAATTGTAAACAGTACCTAACTAAAAAATAGTAGAATTGGGCCATGTTATATAACAATAAATAAATATTAGAATAGGATACAACTAGATATTTGTTGGACATCTATACTAGTTATTGACTATATTTTTGTCACTATATAACTGTATGAGTTTTAAACGTAATAAATAGGTTTTTTAATAATCTGTAATAATAAATTACCACCATTTTGATTTCTGTACTTTTTTTTTTTGTTTAACGTTTGGGTTTTTATTAACCCCTTACCGCATATTGCAACAGATATGATACATATAATATTATGCGATATTAGTCATAGTTCTCATTTAGTAGCGCCATCTACAGTAAAGTATACGAATTATCTGTTTTGGGGCTGCAGCCCTCCCTAAACCTGGAGGGTAACTACGCCAATGGCTATGATAATTATTTTATACTGTTTCAGGTACACCAAAATTACTATAATGCTAGATACTTCACATTGGCTTAGTATCCAAAAACAGATAGTTTTTAAAGCGTTATTTTCATTTTCAAAATTATAGGTAACCTGCTTCCAATATTTTTGTTTAAAAGCATAACTTAAAATTCTGAGAATCGCAATAATCTTACTAAAAACAGTAAAGATTTTAAATTGCCATTCAGAAAACGAAAATACACTCAAAGATTTTTGTTAATATTTATAACGATCTATTATACGAGGTGTAAAATGAAACTAATACTGTAAGGTTTAGACAAGCTCAGAAGGTTTATAAAGAAAAAGTTTTACTGTTTCATATTACTGAGTGTATGTTATAGGTACAATTTTGAAATAATTAGCGAACCGCTAAATAAATATCATTATTATTAGTATATTAAAATTAAGATTTCTGAACAAATTTCGGCACGACATGAATTAATTATTTATATAACGTAACATTCTTAAGGAAGTAAATTACTTTTAATTAAAACAAAGACATATGAGCTGTGAAACAACATATCAGTTTAGATATTTCTTGGTCTACTGGAATTTTTAAAATATCCGTACATGAGAAGCTTTCTCATCATCGACCCACCTACATATTATTTGTTTATAGAGTTCTAAATGAAATATTGGAACAAAGTTATTGCTAATAAATAATTCCATACACTCAGTTTATCAGTACAATCGATGGTTCGTAATGTTTATTTCGTTCCAAATAAACTCAGTTCAAAACGCATGAAATTTTAATCCGCTGTTTGCTTAAATAAATAAACAAACACACGTAAATGAAACCGCTATTCGATCAACTAACCTTGATGTTCTACATTTATTTTATTTACATTCTGGAAAACGACATACATTTATAACAAATTTACCTGTCAAGTTAATATTGTAGGGAAATTTAGAATGAAAACGTTTTACATATCTGTTACAGCCGGCGATACGCACTCAATGCGTTTGTGATGGAAAATAAAGAAAGCGGAAGTAAAATACAAGAAGAATGTTAAGAAAAAGCTACGTGACATTACAGACAAGGGATGTTTGGAAAATGTAGCGATTTCACAAGATGTACAAGGATGAGACGAACAGTTCCCAGTCTAGTCTAAGAAGGGCGAAAATGTTCATGAATTATCTAAGAGTTTTGATTTTTCTTCACGTCTTAATAAACTAACATAGCATAAAGCGGTGGTTCTTAACCTTTTAGTAGTTGCGGCCCCCTAAATATCCTAAAATATTTTCGCGGTCCGCCCCCTTGTTTGTAGTAACAAAAATATTACGATTTATTTAAGAAAATATTTCTCCGACGATTCGAGTAAAATAAGAAGCAAAAAATATTTTTGTTAAAGATTTGAATATTTTAAAAAGTAAAAACGTTTTATAAATTTTTCGTGACCCCCTTCAAATCTTTCACGGCCCCCCAGGGGGCCGCAGCCTCCCGGTTAAGAATCGCTGGCATTAAGTATCCTTCTACTTCTTCCCAATAAAATCAATTATTTAGATTCCTTTCCATATTATTAATATGAAGAGAGAAATATTTATTCATTAAATAAAATCATTAAAATCTTTTGGTTCTTTGAAAAACCTTTTTTTCAAACATTTAATTTATTTTTAATTAAACTTTAGTTTTTTAATTATACATGTTAACAAATTTCATATTTTTTTCAGTTTAAAACTTTCGTTAAAAAATGTTTAATCTCATCATAAAAATTATTACAAGAATTTTTTTGTAATTATGTCACAGTTACAATTGATTTGACTGTTGATACATTCAACCTATTCTGTTATTTCGTCCATTGTGTCCCGATAATTGAAAAAATTCTTTTAACGTTGGCATTATAAGCAGGATCGCGAAAAAATATTGGCACAATTTTAAAAATTCTATATGGAAATCAGTATTATTTGAATTTTTAAAATACTCTTGCCACTTTAAAAATGTGCCTATTATTTTAGATTCTGTACCCAATGCACAAACTACAAAATTACCAAATATCACTTGTAGCACTAAATAATGAGAGAGTTTACAGCTTTAAGTTTAAGTTCGAATATTAAATGAAATTTAGTAAACATTATTCTCATTTCAAAAAGGAGAAACCAAAAAAAAACAAGTGAGGGAACAAAAGTGAATATTTTTGCATGAAAAAATAAAAAGGAAGATCAGAATAAAAGAAGAGAACATGTTCTCTTTAAAAGAGATATTCTGGCAACCCTAATTTACATACATAATCTATTCTCAAAGTTTAATTAATCATTTCGTTTTATATTTCCGTTCTGTACTGTTTTAACTTTTATAAGGGACTTTTAATTTCAGGAGTCATAAATACAACGGAATATTCTGCAATTTATATCGTATTTAGATTACCGTGGTGGAACTCCGAGTGGTCCTACTTATTTTGTCACGCAACACCTGATGTTCATTTCATACAGTGTAACACAGGGTTGCTATCAAACTGGCGTGCCGCTAAATTAGGGGTTAAATTCGGATTTATTTTTGCTGCAGAATGGGAATTTGTCTCTGCTGAAAATGTTGGCTATTTACTTTTCATGGTAATGAACATTTTACACAAAAACATTTCGAGATTTGTTCTTTAAATAACCATTAATTATCTTGTCTTACAATTTAATTATTTAGAAAAGTAATTGCTTGAAGAAATGTTGAATATAAATTTGGAAATTCGTTTCAGGAATATCTACAATAATGTTCATGAAGTATGGGTTTAAATACGCGAACAATTTAAATGCAATGTATATTACTAATTATTAGAAATTATATCTAAAAGCACGCGATTAGTAATATACTTTTTAAGGCTTTAATTAACTAAGTTTAAAATCGTTTTAAAAGAGAGAAATAAGGTGTTGTAAAATTTGTGCTTCTAACAAAGGTCTCCCTACTGATGGTTTACTAACTCCCGACCAACATTTTTGTGAGAAGATTCTCGACTTGTATGTATGCAAAGAAAAATACCACGTCAAAATTGTTCATCAGTTTATACACACACACCCGGTAAATAAGAACAGGTAATGAAAATGCCAAAAAAATAAACTGCACTCATAAACGCAAGACGTAAGAACATATTTTACTTCCTTTATTAATATTTGAATTCGCTCTCTCAGCTATTCGTAAAACATATGATGCCATGGAGGTAAATGCTGAAACTGTGAATCTAGAAGCTTTCAGAGAAATTTCCCTAACGTGGTCAAGGAGACGTGAAATTTAAACAGATATGAAAGGTTGACAATGCTTTTAATAAATGATAAATGCAAGAAGCATTACAGCTAGGGTTTTTCGGATCCGGGTACCCGGATTCGGATTCGCCGAATCCTACAGCAAATATTCGGATTCGATATTCGGTCTAAGATTCGACGAATCTCGTATTAGGTCTCATTAATGCTAACACAACTTCAGAGAAAATACTTAATTTTGCAACAAATATTACGAAACGATTGTTTGACGGAGAAGACAAAAATGAAGAAACCGAGCATTCAACAGAGGGTGATTGCGGAATATTGCAGATGACGTTCAGTTGTTAAAGATGGAAGAAGAGCTTAATCATATATTGGAAACGGTAAAATGCCTTATATTACCAAAGTCTCAAGATAAATTTACCTACTAAAAAAAAAAATGCATTATTTTCAAATGCCAAAATTAGAACGAACTATTTAGAAAAAGTATATCGAGCAATCATAACAATTAAACCAAGGTCAACCAATTCAGAGAGAACTTCTCTGAAGATGAAGCAAAAAAATAACCCTGATTTTTATCTTAAGATTTTGCATTTTTTTAGGTTATTTCGCTTATTTTTGAAAATAGACATACAAAATATTATATCATTGTAAAGAGAAAAAAATAATCTTTAAATCAGTCATCATCTACTACGATTGCCATTCAAAAAAAAGTTGTTTTGTCAAATATCTCGCACGGTAATTCATTAAAAAAAATCTGACTGTTGCCATCTTATAGCAAACCAAATCTACAAAACTTTTTTCCTTTGGCGTTTTTGTGTATTCGCAACAATAGCCGAGATATTTAAGTTTAAAAATTTTGATCGATTTCGGTTTTTTCGTTATATCACGCAAGCCATGGATTTTTTAAACAAAACAAGATCTGGTTATACACCCCTAAATAGCTAACTTTTGTCCCATTTGATCAACCTTGTATTTTCATTATTTACGGAGATAGTAATAGTGTCCCATGGAAAAGTGAAACACCCTGTATACTAATATACTTGTTATTTTACTTCATACTTTAAGACTTTAACAATGAAATACAGTGCCATTTTAACTAATTGAAGGCCGTGTTAGTAAAACCCATTGATGCGCTACTGACAAAACTGACAACCGCTGACAAATATTGTAAATATTGTACAATAATTTTTATGGCACTACAATTCATTTAATTTTAGGACTGGATTCGGATCCGGATTCGGATTCGTAAAATAATCGTGGATTCGATTCGGATTCGTCGAATCCAAAAAGACCGAATCTTCCCAAACCCTAATTACAGCACAAAAATAAAACTGGGTAAAAATAAATGCTTGAATTATTTGTGTGAAATTTATGCAATCTAATCAAGTTGACTTAAAAATTACTTATATATTTTTCCGAAGCATCTCTTGTAGATATAAGGAGAGTCTTGAAACACCTCTAGCATGTCTGCAAAAGATCTTCTAATGAAAAGATAAGCGTAGATACGAGGTAAGCGGCAAAATTTCTCGGCCTGACATAGATCAAGGTATCGCAGGCGGGTCAAAAGTTTTTAACACATTGGTTCAAGTCAAAATACCCTTGGAAAAAAACAAAAATGGATTTTATGTCAATTAGTTTTCTTATAACTGTCATTTGTTCATCACGATGTCAGAAGTCACGAAAATTGAGTATCGAGCCGTTATAAAATTTCTTACTCGCGAAGGTCTTTCTCCTCAAAGCATCAAAGTTCGACTGAAAGCGGTGCACAGGATAATGCCCCGTCTTATTCTGAGGTAAATGATTGGTCAAAACGGTTTCGAATGGGGCAAGAATCCTTGGAAAATGATGCAAGAACAGGAAGGACTGAGGAAGGTGACGGACGACAAGATTGCCTTTGTTGAGGAACTCGTATTAGGCGATCGATGCTTGAAGGTGAAAGAACTATCAAAAATGTCGGGACTTTAAGATTCGCCGAATCCTCCACGATCGGTTAGGCATGAATAAAATTAGTGCAAGGTGGGTCTCTAAACATTTCTCAGCAGTTCAGTGCCACCGTCGTGTTGAATGTGCTCGATCCTTTTTGGAGCTCTGTGGAGAAAATCCTGTGGACGCGTTAAAGACAATTGTTACAGGGGATGAAACCATGGTTCTCTACTATGATCCTTTGTCCAAAAGAGAAGCGATGGAATGGAGGCGAAAGAAGAAGCACCGCCAAGAAAGTTCGGAGTCTCTCAGTCGACAAAAAAGGGATGGCTACGATCTTTTGGGATTGTGAGGGCATTCTTCTCATAGATTTTAAAGAACGCACCACCACAGCCAACGGGGAATATTATGCAGCACTCCTGCACAAATTGCGACAAAATATTCGGGAAAAAAGACGTGGGAAACTGACCAGAGGCGTGCGTTTACTGCACGACAATGCCCCCGTGCACACTGCTGGAATTGCTCAGGCCGCAATTCGTGACTGCGGTTTTGAACAAATCGATCACCCTCCGTGTAGTACAGATATGGCCCCGAGTGACTATTGCCCGTTTGAAAATTTGAAAAAGGACCTTCGCCGGCGCCATTTCAGTGACGACCAAGAGGTGAAGGCTTCAGTTTGGGCACATTTTGCAGACAAACCGAAGCCATATTTTTTTAGGGGTATCGAATTGTTGCTAAAACAATTTAATAAGTGCATTGAGATCAGGGGGGATTATTTAGAAAAATAAATTTTAATTTTGAGCCTACACCGTTTCTTTCATAGCCAGACTGGGAAATTTTGGCGCTCAACTCGTACTCGCAAAGAAAATATTGTAAAGATTTGGAGACAAAACTAAACCCAGAATTTAATATTTGATAAATGATTTTAAATCATAATATGTTGAAAAGCACCAACACAAATAAAAATTCAATTAGAAAACGATGGGCCGTTACTTTGTCGGATAAGTTTCGAAATAACTTTCATCGTACTTTTTTAACTCAGCTTTCCGTTCACAAACTTTTCAAGTGGATAAAGCAAATACAGGGCCTTTCTACATTTTTATAATAGGTTAAACGAATCCATGTTAACGAACTGGGTGACTATCTCTTTATAAAAGCGCTACTAAGAAACTAACAATCTAAGACAAACACAGAGTTGCCCCCACGAAATACGTGTAGAGGGTTATATCTCTGTCCATTCAGTAAATAACTCAACCAAGAGTAGCGAGAAAGGTGCTAAGATTTCCACTGCTAATGGCTACGCGTCTGTGAAGATAATAAACATTGTTAAATAGCCATTGTACGAGTGCAACTTTGCTGAGAAGTGTGAGTTCAGACATTTGGGTTACAAGACGCAAAATATGAAGTAATTACATTCTTTAGGTTTGTTCCAAGAACGATTTGCACGATCCAATGTACTGTGTCACGATTCTGGGCAGTATCTATATCGCGTTCCAGCACTGTCTCTGATAATTCACCAGACGGTTAGTCGGCTGTTCCAACTGTTACAAAACTAATACATGAACTAGTCAGTGTACGGTCAAAACAGTACATGGATGAAGGCATGTACTAGCGCTTGGATTTTTACACGCATGCGCTGTTCATAACTAACGTGAGCTCAGGTAGCTATGCATCGCCCACCCAATCCCATTTCGTTCTGGATTCATAAGGTGTTACCCTTGCGATGCGCAAATATCTATGAAAACAACAGCACAAATGTCATTTACAGTTAGGCCAGTCGTAAAAGCGTTCCGACAACGTCTAATACTGGCCAATACATTTATTAGTACATAGTTCACGCATGCGAATAAACCAGTTCATGCATTGATGCATGGATTGTAACAAACCTTTTCTTAACAGGGTGTTCAGTTATTTTTAAAAATAAACGAGAAATTTGAGCGGCAATAATTGCCAGGAAACCCTGCATATTTATCAATGTGTTCGCTTAAACCTTTGTAGACAATGAATCTAAAACCGTACAAGATTTTTTTTTGTGAGGAGGTGGAAGGAAAATAATATAGTAGGTGCTCGAATAGACACGATAGTAGAGCGTCACAATCAAAGAAATTGCTTGAAAACCGTCCGGAGTTGAACTACAGGCTTTCAGCTGAATAAGTCCTGAAGTGGCGTAACGGAATCTAACACTTAACACTAAATAGATACTGCCGAAGACAACCCTAAAATTACAGTCTATTTTATGGGCTTTTACTACACTGATTGTTTCGTTACACGGTATAAAAAAATCCTTTTACAAGAACTACACTTCTGTGTTTGATTTTCACAAAGCAAAAAGTTTAAGAAACACCGAACTTAAATTATAAAACGAAACCATTAAAATTAATCTATAGTTAATTATCTATAATAAATCATCATAGGGTTTTTAACTAAAATTCTATTTATAGAATTGTTTAAAAAAGTTAATATTTAAAAATAAATTTTTCTCAAACCGGAATTAAATGTTCGTTTATTTTTCTTAAGTTTTCTTCGATTAATTAATTAATTATTTTTTAAAATAGTTTAAACTTTTGCAGTAAGTACAAATGTATGTTCAGACTAAAACTTTTGCTATCAATAAATACATGGTGGTCCACATTTTTGTAGCAGAACTTTAACAGTCGATAGAAAAACTAATTTTAAAGCGGATATTCCATATCAAATGGGTCCAATAACGCTTTATTTGAAAGATTTCCAAAAATATTGATAATCTTTAACCGTTTCTCAACCAGTACATAAATTTAAACCAAATTTGGTATACAGCACCACATTCGGTGAGAGTGTCAAGCCCCACAAGCAACCAGTAGCGAAGTTGAGGAGGTTCAGTTTCAATAAATTTTATGAAAAACTAATACGGCCCTGTTCAAAATCAAAGTAGAACTTGTTTTTGGGTAGAATATTTAATTCTAAAGAGTACATGCTAATAATGAAGAAAGAAGTTCCGCTAACTTAACAATAAAGGATACAAATTTTGAGCATTTACACCTCAACTTGCAATTCTCTGCTTTTCGCGATAATTTTAGATCAAACTTGTGAGCTAATTTTTCGCGAGAATAGTTAAATAAATCAAATTTCACGCCAAACGGTGGCATATACGAAGAAAAGTAGAGAGACATTTTGTTTAGAATAAAATACCCCACCCAAAAACAAATTCGAATTTGATTTTGAACAGGGCCGTACTAGTTTTTTATAAAATTTATTGAAACTGACCCCCCTCAACTCCGCCACTGGTTGCTTGTGGGGCTTGACATTCTCACCGAATGTGGTAACCTGTAAGATTGGGCTATATACCAAATTTGGTTTAAATACATTAACTGGTTGGAAACGTTTAAAAATTATCGATATTTTTTTTTGAAAATTTCAACACCCTGTATCTTTAAAATGAAGCGTTTACGGACCCATTTTGATATAGAATATTCGCTTTAAAATGAGTTTTTTCACTACTAGTAATATAGCGTAGCATTATGACGCATAATAGAATGCCGTGAAATTCAATTTCTCTACCTATGCATGGTTACAGGTAAACAATTTTTCATTATTAACCACTGGTGAATAATGAACAAATTTATATTTTTTGATAATGCTGTTGTAGTTTTAAAGAAAAAAAAATTATAGGACGATTTAGTATGATGGAGAAATTCTCTTTATTGGCATTTTAGCATTTAAAACGTTGTTTAAATAAATTAATTTAATTTTAAAAACTTTGGTGTATTTAAATAACACGACTTTCGCGCCGTAATAAATGACGGTTGTCAATATCCACACCGTCGATTGACACAACGTAAAAAAGAGAAAAGTTTTAATGTCAGTATTTTAGATGAAACCATCGCTTAAAAACAATGTTTTTTAATAACAATAGTGATTTAGCAAGATGAGTAACACGCAGATTCAATATTTCTATAGAATAGATAGGTACTTAACTTTTTATATTTTAGGTTAGAAAGTGCGTACATAACATAAATGGGTTTGTCTTACTAGTAGTGAAAAAAATAGTATATACACCACGGTAGAGAAGTCTTATAGCCTTCGGGCCCTTAGATCCCTCGGCGCTTCGCGCCTCGTGATCTAATCTGAGCCCTCAGGCTATAATAGTTGACTTCTCTACCTTGGTATATAATATACTATTTTGTATCGACTGTTAAAGTCCTGCTACAAAAAAGTGGACCACCCTGTATAATGTACTACAAAGTTTGAATGTTCCACGCTATTGCAAAAATTAAAAACAACACTTAGTTTAGGTAGTTTAGACCCTTCTCACAATTCGTAACAGGAAATTACTACTAGACAAAGGCTTTTCAGTATGATTTTACAGTAGTCGGTACTTAAATCAAAGCAGAAAATCACCTTTGTTGCTTAAAACAGCTGCTAAGCTTCCAAAACCGATTAAAATCATAAACATAAGTTGTAACCGATCTCCCAAAAGCAGGCGAATTCTAACTTCAAAAGGAAAATACTAAAAGAGAGGATGTGTATATATTAAGAATAAAATCTAACGTTATGCTGCAATGGAAAAAAAATTGTCAATAAAAAAATTTCAATGAATTTTACAAACTCCATATTTTTTTCAAATTAATAACTATTCTTCGAAACCTCACTTAAGCTTTAAGCAAGTGCAAAGAACAATGTTTTTCGAGCAAATTGTTTAAAACTAAACAATCTACAAGTATCAATTATCATTGCGAACACAATAATCCTGCATCGGATTCAAAATGATATATAATCTGTTAGTATTTAACTAATGAAGCTTTCTGCAAAAGAAGATATTTCGTATTACGAAATTCCTGCTACTCTCGTAGAGTAATTAAACTGCCAGTTGCTTACCCTGCAGCTACTGTGAAGTTTATGGGTAATACGTAAGGCAAAAAAGGTTATATTACAGGGCGACATCTACAACAAACGGCACACAGAAATCTAAAAATTGCGGCGATACAAGAATATTAAAAGAACGTTAAAATATGTTGAGCATGTGGGAGTCTGTGAAGATATAATATATTAGGTATTAACTTTTCAAGAGTACAATGCAGAGTGGGGATAATTTTGAGCATAAATATTTTTTTATGTTCACACACTTTGTAATTACAAATTTTTTAAATTGTTTAAAATCGAAGACGCACAGGGATATACAAGGTGGTCCACACAGAACGGACACTATTGGGACCTCGTAAACGGTAAGAGCTACAAAGAAGTTTAAATTAGACAAATTGTTCCCCTTTCTGAGACCTACTCAGTGCTCAGTGATGCTTTAATGTTTAAAAAAACTTCCAATGCACGCTAGATAATAAACAAATACCAAAATCGTCATTTTTTTATTTGTAAATATCTCGGTTATACTTGGTACAAAAATATTTTTGGGGAAAAAGTTGTAGATATGTTTGGGCACTGTAAAATAAAACATTAATTTGTTTTAATATTACTTAAATTCATGGCACTCTATACCTTCATAGTGACTTTTAGATGAATTTTATTTGTTTTGAACCTAAATATTAAAATAAATACATACTTACATAAAACTTAATATAAGGGAAAAGAGAATAAAATTGCTTTATATGAGGCCATAGCCAACTATGGTTTCCATTAAAAAAGTTTACCTATGTTTGAAATTTATCTAAAAATGTAAACAACATTAAAACAAATGAATGTTTTTATTTATCAATGCGTAAAAAAATCCACAAATTTTTTCCTAAAATTATTTTTGTACCATCAAGATAACCGAGTTATTAACGATTAAAAAAAAAGCCCATTTTGATTTTTGTTTATTATCTAGCGTGCCATGGAATCTTTTCAAAACATTAAATCATCAGTGAATAGGTCACCGAAAATGGAACAATTTGTCTAATTTAAACTTCTTTGTAGCTCTTACCGTTTATGAGATCCCAATAGTGGCCCTTCTATGTGGACCACCCTGTACACTTAAATGTTATTTAAAAATAAATAGGAGGCAATTAATGAATTAGCTTCATTGTTAACTTAAAATTATCTAAGCATTGCAGTGATATTAAAATTGTTCATAAAAGTTGTATTATGTTGTTTATAAAAAAACATCAGCTAATATTACTCTAACCTTACCAAAAATGAATAAAGGGGAATTTGCAACCCTCCTGCTCTTTTTAATAAATTTGAAAATATATAAAATGATTTTGTTTTCGTATTTTTTGGCACTTGAGTGAATTTCCTAATATAAAATACAGTACATTCTAAAATTTAGCTAAGGATCATATTATGCAAGCACAACTTGATCGTTTAAAATACTAAATATTCAAAAAAACTAAGGTTAAACGAAAAGTTAAAGATAAAGCACGTTTGCTAATAATGCACAGATTTCTGCACAAAACGATGCAAAAAATTCAAGCTCTCCAGAAAAATCGCAAAAGTATTGTTTTAAATTCATCACAAAATGTTCTGCAACATCTGGTTAGTCACACAAAATCACAAAAAAGGCGACAACCTATTAAATATGTGGAGATTTAAATAAATATATTAAACAATCACATTTTATAAAACAATCCATGCGTTTTAAACATCCCTTTTGATGGTCTAAATCTTATTTAAAAACCGATTAACGCAAATAACCGGATTTTTTCACACGTAAGGGTAACTCATTTAAAATCATATACATATAGGGGTAGGTTATGGTGCTCAAAATACATTCAACTAGATTAAATATATAAAAGTACCTTATTAACCACACTTCACTTTTAAAAACTAAGTGTACCTTCATCGCATATTATTTAAAAATTCTTATAAAAATATTTTAATTCTATAAATAAGCGTTATTTATAATCGAGTTACATTTGCAAAACCTTAGTCAATTAACATCGCCCTCGGATAGAATTGAAGCGATGCACATAGTATTAATTAATTAATTTTAAAAATGTGATATGATGGGTGATTTTTATAAAGTAGGTTTACATTTGGTGTTGAGTGATAATTAAATATAAACGCGTTGAAAATATCTCGTGGGGTTGTTCCGCCGGCGAGCGCTCCAACCCCACCAAAAAACCGATTTGAACTGACGAAGCCGGTATCTTTGCAGAACGGACTAGGTTTGCAGGGTTGATTTCACTTACTGAAAGGACTGGTGCGCAGGCTTCGGGATAAGGGTTTAGTTTAGAGTTATCGCTATCAAACTTATTTTAGTCGGTGACTGCCTTAAGTGGTTTCAGCTATAAGGATATCGTAAGGTGCCTTAACTGTTGTAAATGGCTATTAGTTTTTAAAACTTTTTTGTTAGTGGCGTTCTTTAAAAAGTTTCCTTTTTCCTATTACAGTTCGTCCGTTGTTAACGTTTCTTTTTCTGTTGTAGGCCGAGCCTGGACTAGCTGTTAAGTTTGTACAACGATTTATACGCCTGCCGATTTGAGATAAAAATGAGTTTTAATTGGCAAATTTACGAGTTAACTACCTGAAATAAAGTTTGTTTGCTGTTTTCAGGGCCCATAAAACAATGAATTAACGATAGAGTGCAGGCAAATAAACACCCAAAATAAAAAAATAACGAACAGAAGACAGATTCACGTGAATAAATACAAGTACCTACATCATTATTGTTGATCAGTTTTTAAAGTTTTTAATTACATTATACAAATAAATTTGATAAACTTTTGATTTATTTTTAAAATAATAAATATACATACAGGGTGTTTCAGACCACCCGTACCAGCCCTTTTTTTCGAAAATGCGACGTCTGACAAAGACGGGGAATTTTTTTTTATCACAAAAGTGCATATGTAGAATTGACTGACGCTATAGCGGTTTTCGTGATTAAACCGGTGGCCAAATCCGGAAGTTACTTTATAAACTTAACTGGAACCATCTGATTTTTATTGCATAATTAGAAACATATTTGATAAAAAAAACACTTTTTACTTAAGAAATTTTTTGATTATCAGTATAGTTTGTAATCCATTGGACCTAAATCATAACAACATTAAAAACCCTATTCGCATGTAACTGTGTTCTGAACACCCCTTTTTTTCTTTAGTTCTGTATTTGATTAAATGAAATTTCAAAACATATGATATGTGTAAAAAAAACGATTTTTTGAACATATGTACACTATTGTTTCACTTCCGGTTTCACCGGAAATGACCCCTGTATATTTTTTACATTTTTTGAAAAAGGAAGCAATTTTGAATACAATTGCACTATTTTGTATAATGTTTATAACCTCAAATAATTATTGGCCGAAAATATTTTTTTTTTATGGAGGGCGAGTCATTTTTTAACGGATGGTAGTGTTACGTTAACCAAAATAGTGCATTTGTATTCAAAATTGCTACCTATTTTCAAAAATGTAAAAATATACAGGGTGTTCTATTTGAAATAACAAAGTTATGGTAATTTCCGGCGAAACTGGAAGTGAAACAATAAAAATAATAATAATTTATTAGTCTTTGAGATATCAGTTTGTTAGACATGATATAAGACAAGTCAAAATACAGTACAACACAACTTAAGCACATTACACTTCTTGCTTTATATACTATTAACAAAAACATGAATGTCAATACACTTTAAAAGCAATAAGACAACTAAACGGAAAAAAAAACATTTTTGTTGTCCTTAATAGATTTTACAATTTTATCAAATCTAGATAATATATTTGGTTTACAATATGCCCATTTTTATTTAAAGATCATAATATTTAGCTCGCATCGACATGATTTAATAATAAAATAATACTAATTTATTAGTCTAGATCAGTTATCAGACATGGTAAGGGTAAGAGACAGGTCAATATACAGTACATATGTTCAAATAAACACATATCATATATGTCTAAAATTTAACTTAATTAAATAGAAAACTAAAGAAAAAAGGGGGTGTCCAGAACTGAATTACATGCGAATAGGGTTTTAAATATTGTTATGATTTAGGTCCATTGGATTATAAACTACACAAATAATCAAAACAAAATTCAAGTAAAAAGGGTATATTTATCAAATATTATTCTAATTATGCATTAAAACCGGATGGTTCTATTTAAGTTTTTAAAGTTACTTCCGGATTTGGTCACTACCCGTTTAATAAACGCTATAGCGTCAGACAATTCTACAAATGCACTTTTGTGATAACAGTTTTCCCCCTATCTTTGTCAGATGTCGCATTTTCGAAAAAAAGTGCTTCCCACTGTATAGCCCTGCAGTTTTTATTGGCAAAAATTGGAAAAATTTGCATTCTGAAAATATTAATTACACCCATGGAACGCTGTTCTACCTTAAGATTGTCCAAAAAAGGCATAAAACAGTTTTTTTAAACACCTTAAATTTTTTTTTTAAATTCTTAAGTGTATAACTCTGCAATTTTGTTGGCCAAAACTGAAAAAAATTTGCAAGGGTCTTTAAATTTCCTGCGTTAAATACACCCTAATGAATGCTGTTCTACCTTAAGTTTGTTTAAAAACGGCCTAAAACAATTTGTTTTTTAAATTGTTGGCAAAATTTTTAAAAAATTGCAATGGTCTTTTTATTTACTAAAAATGTTAAAAACACCCTCAGGAGTCTGTTAATTTAGCAACGTTAAGTTGAACCACTAATGAAGAAACTTTTTGACAAGCACAAACTTTTAAAAAACCAAAAAAATTACATTATTTTAAATTCGTTTGATATCAGATTATTTTTAAATTGCATAAAAGAGTGCCCTGAAACTAGTTTAATACGAAAACTAGCGAATTATCCTGTAGCGGTATGGATTTAACGTAATTAAGCATTTTACGACCGGTGCCCATTAAAACTTTTATTACAATTTTAACTCAAAAACTCATTATCTCAACTAGTGGCATTTGAAAGCCGCATATTCAACCGTCAGTTATGGCGCATTCTTTTAATTTAAACTTAAACATAACAGAAACGAATTTACACAAACTGAAATTGCACAGGTATTTTTAATTACAAAAAATATGCAAATACTTTTATTATGCAATTTTTTCTTAGAATGTGTTGCGATCATTTTATACATTAAAGTTGTCACTTAATATTTATGCCTAATGTCTCAGACAAATCACATACTTAGATAACTTTTTGACAAGAACAGATCATTTTAAAAAAATAATCCAAACCCACCCCACAGAAATTTCATCCCCATTCAATACGGTATGCGCCGGGATCTAATCGGAAGCAACATATTTTAAGATAACTTTGGAGATAAAGTTTTATCAGACGTGGCTCACATAAAATATCATCATATGAACCTCATACAGTACTAACGTTATCGTAAAAAACTGAACCTTCAAGAAGTTCTTAAAGGCCAAATTACTTGTATGCGTTTGAGAAAGTAAAAAGTTTACAGCAATATTTTCACTTACAACTTTGGGCATAGCACATAAACATTATTAGTTTTAGGTACAGCAGCGTCCCTTACCTGAAACAACAAAAAAAAAGCAATATTAGTTAATGTACGGTACG
Source organism: Elmis aenea (assembly GCA_947652605.1). Classification (NCBI taxonomy): domain Eukaryota; kingdom Metazoa; phylum Arthropoda; class Insecta; order Coleoptera; family Elmidae; genus Elmis; species Elmis aenea. The sequence continues at coordinate 47,846,972 of OX393581.1, forward strand.
CTAAATGCATTTGAATTAATGGATGAACGTTTAGTCTAGCCTTATGGCAAGGTGCATTAGATATGCATTAGGGATTTAACGTTGCAGGAGGAAGGAAGTGTTTTGGAAACAAAATTTAAAACGAAAACCCCACTTTAAATGATTAAAACTGTAATAATAATAATTTAATGCGAAATGTAGCCTGTGGATCTAATTTTAGATCGTCTGTCGTGCTCTCTAGCTCTCATTTGTTACTTAATTTTAATACCGCTCGATATAAATTATTAAAATAGCATCTAGTCATTAATATGTGTAGCAGCCACTAAGAATCTCATTATGACTCAACTCAAAACCGGTAGTATTGGTATTTTATTAAGACTATTTTTAAAGTACGCGACGAATTTTGTATTACAAGTCCATCGAACTCGTCACTGGATAATCGATGGAAAATTAAGATTTAAATTTATACAGGGATTGAGTTATTTACATTAGATAAGGAAGTCACAACTGATTTTAAAGACTAAATTACTCAAGTTATGTAAATTTGTGAATACAAGTGTAAACAGACAAGAGTAGTAGATGTACAAAAGATGTTAAAAGGCGATTTAAAAATTTATCAGTATTGTCGACTTTCTAAAAAAAACTGCAGAAAGTGAAATAATGGCAAATTTTTAAACACAAATATATTTTTCAGAAAATTAGTTGTTTCAGATCCATTTTTAGGGTGGAAAATACTTCTTTACTGGCCTAGGCCAGAAAGTTACTGGTTGCTATGGTAATAACAACTCTTCACCGACCTAGGCCGGAAAGTAGCTGGTTGCCATGGTGATGAGTTGTGTCATTACACCACCAAGCGAGTTTGCACCTGTAGTTTGTTAAGTTATCGTTTAATTATGGATGGTGATGATAGTGATTTTGATGTCAGAGGCGGACGCAAAAAAAAATTGTATGTAACATACCCCGTTGAGTGTCTTTACTGGACTCGTATATTTTCAAGACTAGCCTACGGTTCGTCGGTAGACTGGGTGATTTGGGAGATTTTAAAAACAATCACTAAACCATTAAAAAAATTCACCAAAACTGCTTTGGTGGATACCCGGGAACCCGGTTATTGACATAAGGGTTAAGATTACATTTTTTTTAAAATCTGTATAGTAAAAAATTAATGCTGTCATTTCTCTTTTTTGCAATTTTTTGTACCATTTTGGCAGGAGTTTATGGTAACAAAATTATTCATGCAACGCAGTGTTACCATGTATACAATTAAACTAAAATTCTTATTTTTGTTTGAACAAAACGTACGACTTTCATATAGGTACATATAAGTTTTTTGAAAAGCACTGTAGGTAACTTCACTAGTTATAATATAAAACTTCAAACATCAAATGCGCAGTAACTTAAGCCAATTTTGTAATAATCTCATGCTACTAGTTGCTGCAACTTAACAGCATATTTGGTATTTACTTATTCCGTCAGTTCATTTAACAAACGGGATCCTTAATACTGCAAAGATAAAATTCCAGTTAATGTTCATTTTCTCAATTAAGTCTTTGCTTTGATGCTCAAAATTGAAAAGTTTATTTAACTTATTTTGCCAACTAAGGGAGTCATCAACATGAAGAGTCAATATTAATTACATCTCGAGAAATTTAAATTACAACGAGAGACAGAAATCAGATACGATTTGATTAAACCAAACTTAATACAATAAACAGAGTCAACACCAAAAGTGTACAAGTGTACATCGAAACTTTTCGGTATTTGATGAGCGAAATTTTTGTGAATGCCATTGAAAACGTTTCATTACAGATCATTAAGTTTTTTAAAAAATGTGAACCGTTTTGAACGGGGAATTATTGCGGTGTTTGTTTAACAGGGTGGGCAAATATCGATGTTTTCATAGGGAATCTGGGTAACCATAAGAGTTATGGAAAAACGAACCACCCTTCCTCGATCTTTTTTTCGAGAAAAAGTTAATGGTGAAAACTAAAATTGGTTATCGTCTTTTGTTTTCGAGTTATCGCCGATAAACTTTTCGTTTTATGACTATATCTCGCTTGTTTATGAAGATAGAGAAAAATAATTTTGACGTTCTACAGTAACTTTTTTGATAAGAATGCAGTGGTGTAGACAATTTTTCAAAAACAATTTCCAAATTCGAGTTGTGAAATAAAGTTGTATTTTTTTAAACAAAACCCAATGTTGCCTATGGCATCACGAGAATTTTTTCCCCATTCCAATAATATACATCATGTGGAGTCAATTTATTCATTTTCCTACATTATTGAAAAAATAAGTAATTTTTTATATTTCATTGTTTTCTAGTAGTAGTCTGGTGTAATAATAATAATAAATAATAAGTATTAAAACGAAAACTTTGATATGTTAGAATGTTTTATTCAATGTAATAATAACTCTGAATCTACAAGTGAAACATTTTTTACTCATTACCCATAAAGAACACAACCTAATTAACCTATTTTTGGGACATTTAAACAAAATCTCATTAATTGTGGGACATTTAACAAACCCAGAACAAAGTAATACAAAACTAAATACAGTGAAGAGGTTGCTACCAATAATCTTTTACCATATTCAAGAAAGCAGGGATAAAATAATACAAACTAGAAGATAATTCAAAAATAATACTCCTATTAAACGATTTACATTAAATTTTTAAATTGACGTCCATTATTTGCAACACATAATTCACATGGCCTTGAAACACTCTGACTTGACGGTTTGAAATAGAAGGATTTGCAACTGCCATTCCAATAACGTTATTTAAGGTTACTTCTCCAGCATCTTAAAATATTATAATTCTTTGGTCTTGAATGGTTAAATGTCCGACAATTTTGTTTAAATCTTCCAAAAATAGATTTATTAGGTTGCCTTCTTTCTGGGTAACGATTAAAATAAGTTTCACTTGCAGCTTCAGAATTATTATTACTTTGAATAAAACATTCTAACATATAGGTACTTCTCGTAATATTCGTAAGCCATTTCATGTTTTTAAGGTACAAAAATATAAACAATCAAGAATTAAACGTGATTATTTCTGTCAAACTATCGTTAAAACAGCAGAACGACAGTTTGTTTTACCAGGAATATTCTTAATGACATAAGCCTACTACTAAAAAAAATGAAATACGAAAAATTATCTCATTTTTACTATAATGTAAGGATAATGAATCGACCCCACATGATATAACAGGTGGCGTAAAAGTAATGTCATAATTTGAATTGGCTGCCATTTTTGCAGATGGGCCAAATGTCACTGTGCTTTGACATTTATGATGTAGATTTATAGTGAATTAGTTGTCAACAAGCCATGGAGCGATACACACCTCAAGAACGTGGAATTATTGTTACTGCTTATTTGACAAATTTTCAGTCTGTTGTTTTAACGCAACGTGAATTTCGTCGTCGTTTTCCTCGTCGTCGTGTTCCATGTGCTCGAACAATTAAGCGTTTGGCTGAGCGCCTCGTGCAAACTGGGCTGGTATTCTCAACTCCTCCTGTTCAGCGATATCGCTACCGTTGAACACGAGGGGTGCACAAACCACTGAGAATCGTATTCCCAACGTCTCCTCTCGCAGGCGCTCCATTCGCGTTCAACGCGAGTGGGTAGACCCACTCCTCTTGGCAAATACCGCTCGCTTTGCACCCAAATCGTAACCTTTGTGTGTGTTGTGAGTTGTTGTTTTCTTTTATTATGGATGATATTAACTTTATAAATTTAACTGAGGACTTAGAACAGGCTGAAAATGATGTGGCCGAACCTTATAATTTAATATTATTGAATTCATTTACATAGGGTTGCCAGAATATCACTTTAAAAAACATTTTCTCTTTTTTAATTCTGATATTTCTTTTTCTTTTTTCATGTAAAAATGTTCACTTTTGTTCTCTTTTTTCGGTTACCCTTTTTTGAAATGAGAATGTTTAGTGAAGTTCATTTAATATTCGAACTTAAACTTAATGCATACAATTACAAGAATATTTCTTGTAATTATTTTTATGAGTTTAAAAATAATACAGTTTTTCTAACGAAAAAAAAACATCGTAACATCTATTACTTCAAAAATTAAATTTAATTAAAAAGGAATAAATGTATGAAAAAAAACGTTTCTTAAAGAACCAAAAGATTCTAATAAATTTAGGTATATAATGAATAAATATTTTTTTCTTATTAATAATATGGAAAGGAATCTAAATAACCAATTTTATTGGGTAGAAGGCTACTTTATACTAGGTATGTTAGTTTATTAGGACGTGATTTCTCCAACCAAAGAAACTAATTTTCAATGATTTATATTATATTTATGAATATATAATGTAAATAATTTTACTGATATATGTGTAATTAGAAATAATATATAAGAATAATCTATTTTTGCTACAATTGTACAATTTTTTTCTTAATAAATATGCTTTTCAATTAATTCCGCAATGTTCTCTTTTTTGATTTGTATTGTTTTTTTTATACGTTCAGGATATCTGGCAACCCTACATTTATACAATTAAATGTCGATGAATTTCGAAAAAAATTTAGACTTTCGAGGGATACTCATTCCAATACATTTTACATACTATTTAAATTTGTAGCAATTAGACTCCATTGCTTTTGGGCATCGTTATATGTAAAATTTGGTGATAATTTGCCACTTAATAATTAACTATTCTCCCAAGAATTTCTACTAATGCTGCTTTCTGCTGCTCCGTTAATTTCCCCATAATCAATCAAAACAAAAACCACAACATTCAAAAACTGGCGGCAAAGTGACAGCCCATGCAAAATTCCAATGTTGCAACATCTACCCACTCGCGTCGAAGAATTGCAAAGGCAGGGGTATATGAGAATACAGAAACGACCGCTCCACTCCAATTGACAACGCTCGCTTTCATGAGCACTGCTGTTCAAAGCGAGCGAGTTGGGAATAGCGCCCCTGGGTCCACTACAGATGTCGCAAGAAGTGGCCGGCCTCGTAGTGCTCGTTCGAACGAGAACATCGCTGCTTTTTTGAAGACGCCGATGGCACCACCGTAACCGTAAACGGCGAGCGTTACAGGCAGATGCTAAACGAGTTTTTTTTTTGCCGCAAGTTGCTGCATTGGGTCTCGATCATTGTTGGTTTCAACAGGACGGAGCAACCGCTCACAGCTCGGGTAACTATGGAGATTTTGAGACACCAATTTCCAGGTCGAGTGATCTCCCGTTTTGGAGATTTGAACTGGCCGTCCAGATCGCCAGATCTAACAGCACCAGACTTCTTCCTTTGGGGCTTTTTAAAATCTCGCGTTTACCACAACAAACCACGAACCTTGCAAGTCTTGAAAGCTAACATTGAAGAAGAAATCGCCAATTTGGAGCCAGATGTTTTGCGAGCAACAATTCAAAATGCCGTAAAACGAGCGCAATTATGCATCAACTCGGGAGGTGGCCATTTGAGCGATATAATTTTTTCCAAGTAATGTCATCAATTTTACACTTTCAAATAAACTTTTGATGAAAACAGAGCTCTTTTCTTTCATTTATAACAAAATGGCAGCCAATTCAAATTATGACATTACTTTTGCGCCACCTTGTATATCATTGGAATGGGGAAAAAATCCCCTTTCTCGCGATGCCATAACCAACTATTGGTTCTATTTAAAAAATACAACTTTATGTCACAATTCGAATTTTTTTTTTGAAAAATTGTCTACGCCACTGCATTCTTATCAAAAAGTGCATGTAGAACGACTAAATTATTTTTCTTTATTTTCATAAACAAGTGAGATATAGTCATAAAACGAAAATTCGAAAAATCGAGTTATCGGCGATAACTCGAAAACAAAAGACGATAACCAATTTTAGTTTTCACCATTAACTTTCCTCGAAAATAGAGATCGAGGCAGGCGGGACCGTTTTTCCATAGCTTTCATAGTTACCGAAATTCCCTATGTATACATCGAAATTTGCCCACCCTGTACATGAAACTTTTTTTTGTAAAGTGCTTCTGAGATATGTGGCGACGCGGTGGAATGTTATCAACATACAAATAGCCATTTCACGTTAAGAATTGTCTTAGAGTTTAACCTGGCAAGGTTTTGTTCTAAAACACCGATGTTTATCACCCGGACAATGTATAGTTTCGACGAGTGCCTCTAGAATCTAAATGCGCTACTTTACCCGGTAAATTCTAAAGAGGTAAACTGATAAAGCTACTGTATTAGTTTGACAAAACATCCAAGACACTTAAACTTCTTTTCAAGACTTAAAAGCCTTTGTTAATGTTATCTGGATTATTTACTCCCCTAAGAAAAACGAAAGTTGTTCAAACGTCAGAAGAAACAATGAGTTAAATGTTAATTCAGCGATACGCTATCAAACATGGCAACTACATAAATTAAACGCGGTATTCATTCCGGCCAAGTTTCGCCGCGCTATTTTGTTTCACTTTTCAAACAAAAGTTAAATTTAATAGCGCACATTTATGGATAATCGATTATATCTCGCTTTTATTTGTGCACGCAGTTCGCTGCCTTTGTCTTAAAAGTCAGTTGTTCGATATTCAGGCCAAAATGTAATTAAATCCTGTGTATATTACTGTCGCCGCCCAGGTAAGAGACTTTGCATGCAATATGCAAAAATTTCGTGCAGAAAAAGTGAGTAGGAAATCGCGTTTGTAATAAATTAAGTAGAAATATTCATTTAATTGCTCTCACGAGAAAAAGCTTGTATTATGGTGGATTTAAAAGTCACTTGTAACAGAAATAAATGGAAGTTTCCGTTGAAAAATAATGTATTTAATCAAGGTAAGTGATCTCAAATCTATCAGGCATCGTCTTGAGTGAAGGTTGGATAAAGACACCGGAAACGATTCAGAGCCGAACGACATTACAATTGACTTTACAGGAGAAAAATTACGTTGGGATTATTCAACAAGTTTAAACTGGCAATACAGAGGAAGAACTTTAAAAATTTTATCAGTAGTAATACAGGTTGATTCAGTTTGACTGTTTTAAGAGGAAACCCCCATGACCCTTATATTTTTGTAAATCGTGGAAAATTCTCTATCGAACGGCGTTCAAAGGTTTTTTTCTACGATGAAATATGTCTGACTGGCGAAAATCAACTTGAAATTACATGGTAGAAGTACCTTTTTTCTTGATTCTGATAGAAAATTAATTTCTTAATCCGATAGTGCATTAAAATAAACTGGTGTGGCCACCAAATGACTTTCGCCATAATATATTGTGTGTATGAATGTGAGTTTGTGTATTTTTGTGGGCGTAAAAAGTTTGAATGCCGCTCCAGGCGCTCTAATTAAATTAATTTTTGTAAATGACGTCTGTCAACATGAAGTTACTGACGTTTCAAGTGTTTATCCAAGGATAGTAAACTAATAGCATGGCCCATTCGACAAAATTCGTAAACATATCGATGACGAAAGAGTGATATTAATGACGTCATACAAATGTAATTTATAAAATGACGGATGTGTCATATGTCACCCATGTATAAAACGTTCAGGTGCATGTAAATCAACCCATTTGGTTTACAAAAAACCTTATGTTATTTGGCAAAGGAATTAACAAGAACACATTTAGCAAAAACAATTATTTTTGGTGAGCTATTCAATTAATGTCATACTAGCTGTAGGTACACAGGTGAAAATTTGCCGCTAGCAGTTAATTTTTTTTACTAAACTTTCTCTTTAAAGTCACATTATAAAGCATGATGACTGAAATTTAGTTCAATTTTTCAGTAATATAGTTAATAATTTTAAACAGTCAAAAAAATCAATTTGTTGCATTAATTAATATCGTGCAATTTAAAATAAATATATTACAGCTATAGATAGACGATAACTTCAAGTTTAAGAATAGTTTGTGATTAAAAGACTTAAAGTTAAGATTATTACTAAGATGTTATATCTAATATATACATAGACTTCATAACGGAATTATTACTAATACTGTTTAATAGAATATCTTACTTAAAAACCTACTACATGATAACACAAGTTTTTAAAACTGCTGTTGCATTAAAAATACGTCATGTTTTGAGGCAGTAGAAGTTACGGGGTCAATGAATAAAGACCTTATATAAAAGATCTACGAAGCCAAAACATATTACAAGAAAAATCTTTGCATCCTTATAGGTATAAAAATAGCATCTTTACATCCGTGCAGCAATAGCGCCAACTATAAAATATTTAACAGGTTTGATAATTTTTATAATACTCGAAATATAGCCAACACCATTTTTGGCACTTTTCAAAAATGTTAAATATCTCGCTTAAACGAAAAGATAGAGAAGAACCTTAAAAACATTTTTTGCATGGTTTTAATATTTTAATAAGATAGCGATGTTCAATTTTTTTACTCATACAAATATTGTTATATTACACCTAACTTTCTTATTTTAAATGGCAACCATAGTTGGCTTTGACATTGGGTGAAAAGATTATTTTTTGCGTTTTTCAAAAATATATAATTTGCTTATGGTTGCTATTTAAGATAAGCAAATAGGTGTAATATATCGATATTTATATGAGTAAAAAAAAATGTATATTGCTATCTTATTAGGGACAAAAAACCATGCCAAAAATGTTCTTAAAGTTTTTCTCTATCTATTCGTTTAAGCGAGATTAAAAAAGATATCAAAAATCTGTTTACGGCAATGCATTTCTCTCGAAAAAAGAAATCGAGACTACTTAATTAGTTTTGTTCTATATCTGATAATAACGGAGAATCCCTGTATGGGCATCGAAAATAGGCCACCCTGTACATACTAACAGAAGCAAATTGATAGTCAATTTTCAATTTAACACTCACTAAATAATGATTCTTCGTCGAAGCATAAGTAATAAAACACAATTAGACAAGTTATAAAATGTCAATTATTACAGCGATCATCGTGTTTTGTTTGGTCAAGTACAACGATTTTGTGAAAAAAAATAAATAACTTTTAAGCTTATTTTTTTAATGCACTATCGGAATAATTTAATTCTTTATCAAAATCAATTTAAAAAAAGTTGGTACCTATAAGTACAATGAAATTTCAAATCGCCAGCCTGACATATTGAATCGTAAAAAAATTGAACGTCGTTGAATAGAGAATTTTCCACGATTTACAAAAATATGAGGCTTATGGGGTTTCCTCTTAAAATAACAAAGTTATGGGGGTGCGACAGTCAAACTGAATCACCCTGTATATCAAGAGCTTTTGGTTTTGGGGTCAACATTTTTATTTATTTGGAAAGTATTTCATTGGTCGATATATCATTGAGCAAAATATTTAGCTCTATTATCCATAAACATCTCTAATTTGCTAACACTAAAAAAGATGCAACACCAAAAGATCAGGGAGCAGTAGTTTGTAGCAATTTAAAAACACATTAGACATATCAAATTTCTTTCGGTGACTTGAACCTGCAATCCGTCTTCCGGGAGGCAGCTTTCGCACCCATAAAACAACTTTAAAACAACTGTCATTTATGCTAGACCGTGAAATTTAGTTCAGATACATTTGAGACCATTTTTCTTGGGAAACATCAAAAAACAATTTGTGTGAATTCCAAGCACTTTAGTATGACATAAAGCATGTGAGGCGTTGATACAGGGCAGACCCTATCTGTAGACAGGTCTTTAAGGTCGCCCGAGGGTGGAAGGCGCCAAGATCCCCGCTGCGGTGTACTGATAACCCACATGCACCAAATGATCCGGCACATAATAGCTACTTATTGAGGATACACAATTTGCTGTGCACACAGAAAAAGTATCCCTGTACAACTAATCCCAAAATCACTAGATACATTTTATTTATTCTGAAACTTTATACAGGGTGTCCCAAATTCGAGAAAATGCATAGGGATCTCACTTACCTATCTTAAAAGTATTTAAAAAAATGAAGTTGATGATGTGTCTAAAGAGACGAAACGTCGCAGATATTTGATAAGCATCTAATTTCGCAACTTTGCCCTAATTTAACCGACCTCGTAGCTTTTAAGATAAGCGAGATTCCCATGCATTTACTCGAATTTGGGACACCCTGTATACCTGACCTGAGGCCGAGGAATGAGTCTTTTTTGTACAACCAACAAAAAGTCGAACATAATTAAACAAATTTGTTAAATCTCGCTAAATAAAACGCGAACAATAATACCACCGTTTCAAATTTGCTGGTTAAGACAGTGCATTATATTTATTTACTGAGAATTTATAAGTTTAGTTTGTCTATGCCAGGCGAAATCGTAAAGAATAATTTTTCCAAGAAGAAACGCGCTTAATTAAGAGATAATTTTCTTTTAAGACCGCTGTCTCTGACAACCTATTTTTCCTTTTTAAATGCACTTACCGCCTCTTTGCTAATTTTATAATGAAAAACGACTATTTAAAAACCAAGTCTTGACGAACTAAAATTCAGAACGAAGTATCTACTACTCATTAAGAGCTTAACTTGGTTTTAAAAAGTTTATAAAAATTTTAAAATGATTTGAACATTTAAATTAGTATCTTATTTGCAAATTGTATAGAGTTATTTCCAAACAGTAAGTTTCTTATTGGCTTTACTTTAGAATTTATAAATACACAAGAAAGTGTTCAAAAACTTGGTTCGAACGTTAGCAGGTAGTTTTTAAACCAATTAGTCAGCTTCATCTGGCAAAAATGGGCGTGAAAGGGCGAATCTTTCTGTTTCGTTTTCAAATAGTTAACATTTTTGACGTCAGGTTATCGGTTTAACGTTACAATGACTTATTCCCTACTGCAACATAATTTAAATAATAATCATAGTCTTTACTTTGCTAAACAATCCAATTTACGAATAAAAAAATAAGAATTTTATCGTCTCTTGAACAATGGGTTGGTCAAAATTTGATTTTTATCAAAAAAATCAGAAATCGTTGTTTTGACTGTAAAAAAATCAAATAATCACGAATTTTTGTTTTTGTTTAAGAAACTTGACTATTTTCCCTTTTTACAACTAATTTATTCATTATTTACTCTGCATTATATCTTCAATACGGCTACATTCAAAAAATATCAACAAATAAAAAAGTTTTTTTAATACAAATTTCTCAGAAAATTTTATTCCTATAAAAGTTGGTGAATGGCCCAAACTAATTAAAAGATGGAAAAAATTTCACAAAAATGTAAACGATACCAGATTTTAGCGATTTCAGAAATGTTCACAAGAGTAAAGAGGCCTTATTTTAAGAGTTACAAAAAAACTTCATAAGGAAAGATTGTTTAGAGTTCAAAAATATGACCAAAGGTGAAATATGGCGTTAAAATTTTAGTTTTAATTTTTGAAGTAGGGGAGAGCGGGGTAATGACGCTCAGTGGGTAATTACGCTCACCGTCGTTTTGCGCCAGTTTTCAAATATTTAAAAGTTAATTTTAGCAGCCACCTAGCTTTCGTTCTAATAAACACAATGCCGTAAGTAAAAAAACTTATTTCACCATAAAACGTAAGTTAATTGAGTGTGTGTCATTTTTAACATTTTCATATAAGAAATCGCCTACAAAAAAAAACTGTAAGTAGCTCAATTAGTCTAATTTGAGTTTGTGCTTTGGTCTCCTATGAAACTTGTGTCATTTTTAGCAGGAGTGACCATATAAAGTTTTTTTTTAAATTCAAGGCTAGTTTAGTAAAATACCGAATTTAGACAATTGTGCAACAGGGGGTAATGGCGCTCAATTAGCTACGGTAATACCGCTTGGTGAGCGGCATTACCCTCATTGATATTTTTATATAATTTAATTTACATTTTATTTTTGATTATAGTAATTGTGCACAATGCCTCGTACAACTAAAAGAACAACTGGTAAAGCATCCTGGAATATCAATATCCAAAAATGTTTACACATAAAATAGGTGAGCGCCATTACCCACTAGCAGGCGGGTAATTCCGCTCACTTACATGTTTTTAAATTATTAATAACTTTTTGTTCTTTAAGGTTCAATCAAGTTTGACTTAACCCGAACACTAAGTATTGTTTTGGCGACAACAACCTCAAATTACAGGGTAACTGTTGTTACGGTTTAGAATATATGAATTTTTTCGCTTAGGTGGGCGCCATTACCCCTCCCTCCCCTAATTTTAACATCCAAAAAGTGCCCTTATTTGAAATTTTTTTTAAAAGTTATAGGAATGTTAAGAATTTAAAAATTTAACTTAATATAAAATATCGTGTTCTCTTGGATTTTTTTCAAAACTCTTAAATCAAGGGCACTTTTTGGATATTTCTAGAATCGCTAAAAGCAGGGGTCGTATGAATTTTTATTGAGATGTCTTTAACTTAAAAATACCAACTTTTCTTAGGAATAAGATTTTCCGAGAAATCGATAATAAAAAACTTTTCCATTAGTTGCAAACTTTTTGAATGTTGCCACTGCCACTACTATAAAATTCAAAAATGAAATTTCAACGCCAAACTTCGCATTGTCATATTTTTGATTTCTAAACAAATTTTTTCACCGATTTTTGTAACAAGTCTTAAAATAGGGGCACTTTACTTTTAAAATCGTCAAAATCTAGTGTTATGTGAAACATTGTTCATCTTTAAAATTAGTTTCAGGTGTTGCATCAACTTTTATTAAGAATTAAATTTTTTGACAGTGATAAAAAAAAAATTTCAATTGTTGCAGACTTTTTAAATGAGGCTGTAGATCTTTTGACCCTAAAAATTAAAAATTATGAAAATTTACAAAGTAAATCTACCGGAATGCGTCTCTAACAAGAACATTTTCTTTAGAGACTTTATTTCTCCCCGATCTATAAAAAGCCAATAGGCAATATTTCCAGCCTATTTTACTAGCGATTGTTTAAAAGGGTGTTAAATCGTGAAAAAAAAAACAAGTTTGATTTGAATCATCATTTTAATTTTTTAAAATCTGCTGATTTAAATCAGGCCAATTATACTAACGAATCGCATAAAAACAATTTTCTACCAAAATGTTTAACAAATAGTAACACAGCATTGCGCATTGCACGTTTTTAATTTAATGAGCCATGTAGCTGAAATTAAATTAAACCTAGCTAACTTGCAACTATTTGCAAATTAAAGCTCGCTGAGTGTACAAACGGTTTGGAAAATAAAAACTTTGTTACAGTCAAACAAAACTTTATTATCACACAGACAGCTGTGTGTGAAAAAGAAAATGCAAGCATTGTTATAAATTACGAATACCGCAGATTAGTTTTTGCTTTACTGTGCAGTTGGACTGAATTTAATACAAAAAAAGGTCACTTTAATATAAATGGCATTCGAAATTATTCGCAGAGATAAGTTCAATTCGTTATTAATCAAATTTTAAAACACAAAAGCATTTGTATACACGACTATAAAATGAACCTGGTCAGACAAATAAGTTTTGAAAATAAAAATAACTTAAATATGTTACAAATACTTGCAAAATTTTTTAAGTAGAAAATTTATTGTTTCATATGTTTACGACGGTGTCAAAGTTACGACTCGAAATTTATTTTTGCACGTAAAACGAACCCAAGAAGGCACACACCACGCGTTTTAAGACGCCGCTATGAAACAAACGCGAAGCATTATTAGAAAATTTTGAGAGTTACACAACTGGCTCTTACGTGATTCCTGTGTAATTTAATCCACGACGGACTACGGATATCTTCCGTAGATCGATGAGACAGAAATGCAATTTGCCGGTACACTGATCGCCTTTCCGAGGCTATACAACACATTATGTGTGCTTTGACAAGGATACAAAAACAAACAAAAGCACATAGTGTATGAAAAGTTGAATGACGGAAAGCACATGCAGTTAACGAAAGTTGCAAGCGAATAAAACTACATGCAGCACAGGGTGGTGCAAATTCGATGTATCTCGCTTAATATTCCAGATAGAGAAACGGTTAAATTACCAAAAAAGTGCAGTTTTTTTAGACTCACAAGGGAGGGTCACGATACGTTGTCGCTAGAATTTGATTCCGGCTGTGTTTATTGCATCAAAAACATCAAAACTAAATGTTTTCCAGAGTTATACGTGCCACTGGCCATTTCCTTAAGAAATTTAGTTATACAACATCTCAAATCATAGCGCTTTTGCACGGGTTTCGTTTTTGACGTTTTACTCCGAAACCGTTCAAGATATTTTCAAAAACTTTACACCATTTTAAGGCGCGTTCTCACGATTCGATTTTAGTTGTTCAGCTTTAGTTGATCAACTAAAATCGACTGGAATTTTTGTTCACACGTTTCAACGTAAATCGAATCAATAGTACAAATAAAAATGGCCTCAAATGCAGTTGTCCGTGCGGATATAGCAACAATTTATTAATTTCTCAAGAAAGAAGAACAATTTTAATAAAATTTTACAAAAAACCAAGAGAACGGCGTTTCGGGGCCAGAAAAAGGATTTTACGACGAAACAAATTAGGAGTTTCGAAAACTCCTAAAAGAACGCTCTGGATTCTGGAGTATAGACATGGATATAGGACTCATTTGAGAATGTCCGAACACAGTTTGAAGGAAGAACTTCTCTCTAAAATAGAATCAAAGATTTCTAAACAAGATACGGTTAAGTGAGAAACACTCAGCTTTGAAGTCGTCGTAGTAACGTCATGCATTTCCATTTCTTTTACAATATTCTTGAAATTATTTTCACAAGCATATTTTTTTTAAATAAGTTTCTTATTTATGATTCCATATGCAGTCATCCTTTTGATACAATTCTAGAAAATGAATCTTAACACTTTCTGACCACTTCATTTTAATTATTAACCAATGCACCATACAACAAACGCGTATTTTTTGAATCATTCAAGTTGACTAGCAATAGTTCACACGGTTCAAACACGGTTTAACTTGACGGAAGAACAGCGATGACTCGCAACTTGAACGATAAAGTTTGAACGGTTCAAACTTTTTGTTGATCAACTTTAGTTATGTTTAGTTATGTTCAAATATAATGTTTATCTCAACAAGTAATTAAAAAACCTTTGTAACTTGTACCACATGAGTTTTAAAAGGTTTTACACCTGTTGTTTTTTTTGTTTCTACAGTCTGTTTTTCTTTAAAAAAAAACTTTCGTAACTTGAAAATAAGTACATCAACCCTTATATATTTGCAATGAGAAAAAATAACGAATTTAAATAGGCCATAGAAAATTAAATCTTCCATTTAAAATAAAAAAAGGTTTGAATCATACATGTTTTTAACGGTGAGCGTACATTTTTTTTAGTACAATCAAATTTTACATAAAAATATCTAAAGATATAAACTTTTTCGATATTTTTAATAACAGAGATGTAAGACATTATTAATATGATTTAAGAAAACACTTTTTTTCTAATAACTCAAAAAGCGGAAACGATAAAATATTTTTGAAAACGGTTTTGAGTCAGTCTCAAAAAACTGCACATTTTTGGTAATTTACCCATTTCTCAATTTTTTTAGTACCTATCTACAATTAAATTTTACATAAAAATATTTAAAACCAATCTCTATAATTTTTTTCGATTTTTACAACAATAACAGAGATATGACACATTATAAATTTGACAAAAACCGACACTTTTTTTCCAAGAACTCAAAAGCCGGAAATGATAAAATATTTTTGAAAACCGTTCCAAGTTAATCTCAAAAAACTGCACATTTTTGGTAAGGTAACTGTTTCTTTATCTGGAATATTAAGCCAGATACCCATGTAATCCCATCGAATTTGGAGCCCCCTGTACGTGAATAAATAAATTTGTTCAAAATCTATTTGTATCAAGGTTTTTAAGTGAAACGATATTTTTTTTAAGAACGCAAGAGTACCTAAATTTTTTTATTCAAATGAAATATGGCAGAACCTGCACTCATAGGTTTAAGTGCTACTGGGACACAAAAACCACAACTGTAATCAAAAAAGTGCTTATTTCGAACTCCGAAACTGTATATAAAACACATTTTCAATTTTAATTAAGACCACGTCTGGCTCCGACGCTGCAATTCAGCCGTTCCGTAATTTACTTCCATAGAAATGGGTTAAACAGTTCGAATTATAATTTTAAAAAAACAAAGGCGTTTACTTTAGTTTAAAGTGCACTTGGAAGTTATCAAAGCGTAGAGAATTAGTCTTGATTTTGCTTTTTGCGCAATTTCTGTACGGCACGGCAAAGTATTGAAATGCAAATTTGCGAGATAAAAACGTGCTCTCTATATATTTCGGTTTATTTTATGAAAATCAACGTTTAAATTGTTATAACGGCTGCAAACACGCCTGTTTTAAAACAAAGTAGTTTTAAAGTATAAACAATAGCGATGAAATATTATTAATGATTTTAGTACCTAATTAAAGCAAATCTCTCAGGATGGCTGTGATGAACGTTTTGCAATTTCGGCCAACAAAACTTCCTCATCAATTTTAATTGGGGAATAATTTTTGATGTTTGATACAGGAACGATTTTTTACTCACAGTTTCAAAATTAAACATTACTTTGTTTCTTGCCAAGGTTATTTAAGGAACACTTGTTCAAATTCACTCAGCACGTGTTTACAGTCCGACAGAGGCACGGTGACACAAAACTTTGCAAAAATATGACCTTCAATATCTACTAAGCCAGTCAGATCATCCGTGGAGTAAAAAGTCGTCTGTCTTGACAAACGTACAAGTTTTCCAAACACTTGGACGTTTGGTTGATTTTAAAGATCCTTGTCGGTTGTCGTCTAGCTTACGTGTAACTAAAAAATTAGATATTTGACATTGTTTTTATTTCCAACTACTAATAACACATACACAGGGTGATTGGTAGAGACCGTGCTTTAGAAATATTATGAAGAATGAAAAAGGGTAATCATCTGAAATTTTGGTTATGACCATAATGCCATATGATCTGTTTAATGAAAATACAGGGTGTCCCACAAGGTATGCCTTCGCAAATTTTTGCATAAATGGAATTGTCCCACAAGGTATGCCTTCGCAAATTTTTGCATAAAGAGAGATCCCCATGCATTTATTCAAATTTGGGACACTCTGTATATAAAAAATTTAGCACATCACCTGAGAGTATAAAAAATCTTCCCACCCACGACTTGAAGAAAAGATTAAGAAATGTTCTAATTTCTAAAGGAGTTAGTGAATACGTTAATGACGCTTACTTTAAAAACTCTTTCAAGTAAATATAATTTTTGGGTGTATATACAGCGTGTGTAAAAATTGGCGGAAGCGCTACACGTGGCGATGTTCTTCGTAAAATTCTAAGTCGAAAATCTTAATACGAAAATGTTGTACCATGCTTGCTGTGTCTGCAAGAGTTCCTCAAAGTTTTGACATTTAGTCCTTTAATAAGCGTTATTATTGAATACTTGCAAATGAAAAAGCTGCAATTTGGAATAAACATAAATTTCGAATAGTATTTTTTACTAGATATTGTGTTCTTCCTTTCAAAAATTGGTGTTGAAAATATGTAAATCACTGATTTGAATGAAAATAATACATAAGGCAACATTGTCATTAGCTGTCATCTCTTTTTCTCGTAATTATTTCTAGTTTGTGTTTTACGATACCCAAAAGTTTGTAGCTATGTTTACGAACTGAAGGCTTTCAGTTCGAACTAAAATTGTAAATACCTAAGTAAAAATTGCTGATAAAAAAATGTCCAAACGCAAATCAATGTATGCAATGTTGCCATTTTTAAATTGTTCCTGAGGCCATAAGAAGCATGGTACAACATTTTCGTAATTAAGATTTTTGACTTAGAATTTTACGAAGAACATCGTCACGTGTAGCGCTTCCGCCAATTTAAACACACCCTGTATATACGTACTATTATTATAATGACATGTTCTACGCCTTTTTGGATATTTAGAACAAATAAAGAATATTATTATTAATATCATTGTAAGTAAACTCTTAAATATTTAGTCTTTTTTGGTTTCTAGATGCGATAAAACGTAATAAATATTAAGACAGTTTAGATTTCTTCTGGTGGTAATAATTTTAAAATTTTGTTTCATTGCCAAGTTTTCTTGAATTATGAACAAGGACGACCAATTATTTTTAAACTCGAATCAAAATCGTAAAAACAGTCTCTCTCAAAACTTTTGAATGCTTCTATTTAAAACGTAAAAATATTCAAGTGATATTAACTCGTTTTAATTTGGAATAATTTTATTTGCAGATGCAAATTTCGTTCTTGATTTTAAAAAAAGCGGCGAGTTAACATTTGAAGCTGTTTAAGTCGTCTGTTTTATTTGGTTGATGCGACCAATTATTATGTTCTCAACTGTTTCATACCAAGTGGCGTAGCGAGGTAATTTTCTTAATCGTTCAATTATAAATTAAATAGTTACAGCTCAAGCAAATAGTTCTTTAATGCAATCATATTTTACCGAAATAGTCTAATTTATTTAAGAGGGCGGTAAATCGTAGAAAACGACAGAGAATTCCAGATTTAAGCTGGCAGAATAAATTAGGGACTAAATGAAACCCTGCATTAAATGGAATTTCCAGATTTAAGTTTAATCAATGCAATACAATGCCCTATATTTTCACTTGTATAGACTTCTTAAGTGACTTACCCACTGTTGGTGGTCATTATTCTCCATTTTGGTTTAGTCGAAATAAAAACTCGAATTTAAAACTCGCGGTACTAAAGATAAGACAGCTATGAACATTTTCTTTGCAGGTATTTGATGAGCATCTTATTTCGCAACTTTGCCCTAATTTAACCTACCTCGTAGCTCCTAAGATAAGCGAGATCCCCATGGATTTACTCGAATTTGGGACACCCTGTATAGCAATAATTATAGAGGCAACATTTTTTTTGAAGATAGGTATATTTGAAGCAATCGGGCTTTAGATTTTTTTAATGTCGGGTGTTGGCTGCATGGTTTCTTATATTCTCTTCAAACACATCAACATTTCTTACGAAAAGGATGGCTTCAAAAATGAATAGGCCGTAAAAAGTTAATATTTCTTTGTCACGAAAAGTGTCTTTACAGTAGGGCTGCCATAAGTGTCGTTACTCCGACCGGGACATTAGGGCCGAAGGAGAGGGGGGGGGTGTCGGTAAGCATTTATGAAGAATGATAAAATGATAAAATTTGGTCTTGTGTCTTGTGCGAACAAATGTTAATAAAAATACAGTGGTGCCTCATCCTTCGAATTTAATTCCTTTCATGAGGCCGTTCGAAATCTGAATTTATTGAAGTTAGAATTTGTTTTTCCTGTTTAAAAACAATGAAAATTGCATAAACTGGTACCTTGGTGAGCGTTACGCAGAGGTGTTTTCACAGCAAGAGTCGACTTGAGCGCACAACAGATGGCGTTTACACAATCACTATTTTTTTAAAAAACCTATTATATTTGCGAGTCCTTCTTTGGCCATTCATCCTTTTCTGAACTTTTAACATTTTGAAGCACTTCTTTCTCCATTTATATAGTTATACTATAATTGTAAATGCACTAAGTTGTGTGTGTGTGTTAATGAATAGGTAGTTTAGCTCTTTGGTCCACTGCAAAGATATAAAAAAAAAACGCGTGCCACGTAAGCATTGTGACCTGGGATTGCGTACAGAAATTAACATATTTTTAGTAAGTTTTTTTTTCTTTCTCCTCTGTTTTTTTTTTAAATCTAGACATTTATCGTGCATTTCTTTTTCTTTCCACTCATCGCCTGATAATCGACTCTCCATAAATGACTGCAAATACATCACTTCTTCAAAGCACGTATCTTTTATTTCAATGCCTTTTTCCTGCAAATATGAAACTGTTTCCTCCACTTTTTCCCATTAAGGAAAATCATGCAAGCCTATCCACAAAAAAACTTTATATTTTGTCAGTGACGCAATCCACTTTTCCAGATAATTAATTGCAATGGTGAAGAAATCTTTAACTTCTTCATCAAATAGTTCTATTTGCGTCGGATATAACTCATCTTTTTTCAGTTTGTCATATATTTATTTGACTCGTTGTTATTACAGTTAATAATAAAAATTGTCAACAAACCGGGACAATTGATTTGTTCACCGGGACAGCGGGACAAAATTCCTCAAACCGGGACATGTCCCGGTCAACCGGGACGTATGGCAGCCCTACTTTACAGTGATCTCGGTAGTGTAGACACAAAATATTACTTATACATCGCTTTTGTATAATAAAAAGGCGTTTAGACTTTAGAGTCACTAGCGTTATCCCCAAATAGTTATTTCGATAATAAACACAATAGCTTTTGGCAATTGCAGAAGTTACTTCTTATTTTATTAATAACTTGGAGAGATTTTAGTAATTATTTACAACATACCTAATTGCTTTACCATATTTTATAATATTTTTCTACAGGCAAAAACAAAGCCAATTAACACCACAAAACATTACAAATAATATACAGTGTGTTTGAAATTCGAGTTTAAGCATGGGGATCTCGCTTATTATAATAGCTAGAGTATAGGTTTACATTCGGCAAAGTTGCTAAATTTGGTGCTCATTAATAATCCGAAGAGATATTGAAAATATCTCAAACGGTATCCGAGAAAATTGGGAAAAACCGGAAAATACGATTTTTGAAAATCGTCTATAACTCCTTTGCAGTATAAAATATTTCAAATGTGTAAAAACATTGCCCAAGCAACTTTTTAAGCCGAACCGGATGGTGGTCACAAATCTTTCCTAGATCGATTCGTTTTTGTTTTATGACAACCAACTTTGTTTTTTTTCTTGTGGGCGCAATTTTTGCTATTCACATAATCAAATAGCATTTCTTTTTCTAAATCCATTGATGTATCACACATGGTATTTTACTTTTTCTTTCATTGTCAAATTTCAAAAAATAGGTTTTAAACAATAACCATTATAAATCAGGTAGGCCGGTCATTGTAGTTTATGTTGTTTCCATGACAACCGATCAACAAACTTAAAGTTTTGAAGGCCTGTTAGTCGTAAAAATGAATTTTAATAATGAAGAAAAACGCGATATGCTGCCCATAACAAAAAACAAAGTTGGTTGTCTAAAACAAAAACGAATCGACCTAGGAAAAATTTGTGACCACCATCCGATTCGGCGTAAAAAGTTGCTTGGGCAACTTTTTTACACATTTAAAATATTTCAAATTCCAAAGGAGTTATAAACGATTTACAAAAATGGACTTTCCAGTTTTTCCTAATTTTCTCGGATACCATTTGAGATATCTCCAATTTCTCTTCGGATTATAAATGAGCACCAAATTTGGCAACTTTGCCGAATTTAAACCTATATTCTAGCTATTATAATAAGCGAGATCCTCATGCTTAAACTCGAATTTCAAACACCCTGTATTTAGTACGCTCATCATGTATTTCATTTCTGGAAGAATAATTTAGAGTGATGATCTAGGATATTTTACAGAACATTTAACGCGAGTAATTATTCAAGTGCTGAAATTAAAAAACTTGAGTGAAGTCAACTCATTAAATGAAAATTAAAAAACGCTTTATGCAAAGTGGTGCCATATGTTAAAAAGACTGCAGTTCGAAGAGTAATACATCTCATCAATAACCAAATTACTTAAAATGCTTGAGTATTAGAAGGTATTACAAGCTCAAATTAAAAAAAAATCATTAGGGAATGAACAATTTTACCAACGGCTTAATTTAAAAAATAAGCAGAGAAAATAGAACAAAATAAATAAGATCTTTGAAGTCTGAAGGTACAGCTGCAATAATTCTTTGCAAAGAAGCTAAACAATATATGGAGCAATAAAACCTGAAACAGCATTTTAAATTTAAGCCACGTAATGGAGTTTTGTTTGTGGTTATATGATTAGAACAATACCTATTATACACAAGGTTGACAGCTAACATAATGGAATTACAAACCTTTATTAAACCGGTAGACATTGTGAATCGCGTATAAATACCCTGTTATGAAAAATCACTAACGGTCGAACAATTTAATACAACACAAGACAATGAAAAGTAAATGTGACGAACAGATCAAGTGATGTATTAAAAGCCTCATGATTTGGAATTGTAATAGTTACCTATTTACGTAACAAGATCGGAAAGCGGTACTTTACTGGACGAGTAGGCAGTCCTTGGACGAGCCGTAGACGAGTCCTGAAAGCATACGAGTCCAGTAAAGACACTTTCGGGTATGTTACGTACAATATTGTTTCTTCGTCCGCCACTGACACCAAAATCACTATCGTCACCATCCATAATTAAACAATAACAAACTACAGGTGAAAACTCGCTTGGTGATATGATAACGCTTGTTGGACAGCGAAAACCAACAAAATAACTCATCACCATGGCAACCAGCTACTTTCCGGCCTGAGCCGGTAAAGACAACTCATAACCATGGCAACCAGTTGCTTTCTAGACCAGTAAAGATGTATTTTCCAGCCTAAAAACTGTTCGAAAACAATCGACTTTCTGGACGGACGCAGAAAAAAGTTATTAATTAGTTATTTACTATTCGAAACGCGTTACAATTAAATAAGACGTAGGGGAGAGTTGTACCTTGAGCATAGTGTACCTTGAAACATTTGCGGATTCTAAATAGTGCTGGCACTTGACGGGCTAAATCCAGCACCATGATGTGAAGAATTTCGCTAGGTGTCTCTTACGGCAGATCTGTCTTGTTTGGCTCGAAAACGCGCGTTGAGTTGATGAAACCGTTTTTGAAGTATCAAAAGTAAATATTTCGAGTTTTGTTAATCGATTTTTTAAACAAAAACAAAGTTGTGTTTGACGATATCATCATTTACAGTGTGTTGCTGATCTTGTGTTGAGTAGATTCATGTACTGTAGTTAATGTTTTATTCTAACCACTAGCTTAGGCCGACATATTTATTTATTTTCGCTCCCACTTGTACCTTGGAACACAAAACATCATGTACCATGGAACATGTTCCAAGATATACAATCCTATCCCTTTTTTGTTTTTTTTTGTAACATTTCGCTAGGCCAAGAAGTAAGTGTGGCGTTAAGAGGGCCCCAATTGATCCAGATGCTATGAGAAAAGCTGTTGAAGCAGTTTTGACTGCTCCCGGAACAAAAACATCAGTTACAGAAGTCTGCAAAGTGTACAATGTCAAATTGGCTACTTTGTCAAAACACATTTCGCAATTCCGAAATATTGTTCTTTGTAGAACTGAAAACTGTATTTAAAATTATTTTTTACAGCCATTTCCCCGTGTTCCAATGTACAAGAGGACGTGTTCCATGGTACATGACCATGTTGTACCATGGAACACTTTTCATAACATCATATTTTATTTTTTTGTTTGTTAATAGAGCTGTAAAACATAGAAATACAAATAGAATGTTGTAAAAGGATCTTCATTAGTTAATACCATATTTTTTTCATTTCAAAAAAATTATTAAAAATTTAAAAAAATAAAATCTCAAAAGTGTTCCATGGTACAACAGTCACCCTTATAATGTGTCCCAAATATTATTAAGCCAAATGCCTAAAAAGTAAAAATACAACAAAACTAAGAGGAAAATTTACATAATACCCAATAATAAATAAAATGAAATAATGAAAGAAAACTTTATAGGCTCCAACTCTGAAATTCATTACTTATTTAGCAAATCCATTATTCTTATTTATCAGTAGCTTATCGAAACTTTAAGAGCCGCTTTTCAGGTAATAACCTGGCGAAGAGCCAAGAAAAATTACTTTAGATTTCAAAATAATCTGGTTAATCCAGCAGTGGCCTTTTCAGCGAAACAGTTCTTTGTTAGGGTGCTGAAAAAAACAGCTTTCAGTTCCGCAAGATTTTTCAAAGCGAATGTATAGAGATCACATAGTTTGTTGAAATGAGATAAGAAAAGTTATGTGTACCGACACAATTATATAAAAATTACGTATTTATCTTGGAAGAATAATTTTAGTACATTAAATTAAAACACTGCAAATTAAAATGTATTTTCTGGTAGCATCCTGTATCAACAAATTTTTTAAGCAAAATATAAAGTTTTGTGAACGGTATCTTATATCAAATATTTTGTTATCCGAAAATGCTTCCTTTCAAAGTTAGAGACCTCCAACGTTGCAAGAAAAAAATATCAAAAAATCGAATACGTCCTAGCCGTTTAAGCTAGAGCTATCAAACTTGGCCGAAATGTTTAGGTGTTTCCCATTGACATTGTGGGATAATTAGAAAGAAAACACGTAATTGGAAGTATGATTTATAGTCAGGTCATCCGCTTACCAGGCGAACAAGCTTTAAGTCAAGCATGACTTTAGCCAACTAAGTTTAGTAAAAAAAATATTTGAGGTGTTAAACAGAGTTTGTCGATGCATCTTTAGCGCTAATTTTCTCGAAAACGGCTACGTTTACAGCAAAAAACAAAGAGGGACGAATTTTTTCCTCTTAAGTCGTACTTTCTTATGGACGAATGACATTTTCAATTTTATTCCAGAGAAAAAAATTCTGAAGATGGTAAGCGGATGACCTGACTATAAATCATACTTCCAATTACGTGTTTTCTTTCTAATTATCCCACAAAGTCAATGGGAAACACCATTCGGCCGTTTTATAGCTCTAGCTTAAACGGCTAGGACGTAATCGATTTTTTTTCTTGCAACTTTGGAGGTCTCTAACTTTGAAAGGAAGCATTTTCGGATAACATAATATTTGACAAATGGTCATCATTTTCACTCAGGAATATGCACCTATTTTTTGGCGGTGTATAATTGGGACACCCTGTATAAAAACATTGTATCAAGGAATCAATGGGTGATATAGTATATTACATAACAAGAGTTGTAAGAAGCATTTTTAAATATACAAAACTTATAGCATAAGTTTATCAAAAATCTGTAGATGGGTACCCGGTCATTGAACAACGTTGTGAATTTCGGTTAGTGACATAAGGGTTTCGGTTTTTGATTTATTATCAAATAATTATTTTCATATCTAATAAGCGATGTAAAAGCAATGTTTTCTAACTAACCGTCTTCCAATACTGATCTTATAGAGCGATTAATACTATAATTACAGTTGATCACAATTAACAGTGCTTAAATATGACAATTATTATTTTTTACCTACAATTTTGAATTAATATTTACTTTTTGAAAGTTTACAACAAGATAATATTTTTAAAACTCTTTTAACGGTTATTATAATTATATGTTATTTTTTTAGAATTGTCTATGTGGGAGAAGATCCTATTTCTATTTGGTTCGATTTTATTTTGTCCAAGCTGACGTAATTTTTTATCTCTCAAATAATTCTCTCACTTAATGTAATGAAATATTTTGAGCGATAAAAATTTCTAATTTTAATTTGTATCCGTGTAAAACTCGCAGTGGAACTGACGGCTTACGTCGTTAAAACAGCGTAGAAATTAATGGACTCTTTGATCGCCTGCTAATGACACAAGCCATTTTTCTTGAACCAACTTTTATTAAAAGGTTTTTTTAAGTTTCTCTTCTAATTCCTAAAGCAAAGCTTTAGTTAACATGTTTTATGCCCCCGTTCAAAGGAAACTGCCCGATAAGGCTTGTTAGGCTAAAAGAATTCCTTCGCCAATTGTGTTTTATTTTCCACAGAAAAATTAATCCATATCTGTAGCTTTTAAGAATTTAACCGCCAGTATTTCGTACTTGGATGAAATTTAAGAGCAAATAAAACAGATTTAGCTGTGTTGTTTGTTTGTCTATGTGAAGCATAAAAGTCTTCTACTAATGTTTAAATACTGTTAAATTAAGTACTCTTGCATCCGGTGCATCTTCTATAGTTGTCTGTATTTAAAATCGTAATGTATTACTGTATTAGCTACGCCACTGCCTCCTAGTAAGTTGTTGTTTAAGTTATTAATTATGAATGTGGTTCCTTAATTTTTCAATGTTGTTATATTTTGATTTAGTTTATTTTAAATATAGTTCTGAATTTTCATCGAAATGTTGCATATCGATTTTAGGTTGCTAAACCGTTTCTTTATCTGTAATAATAAGCGAAATACTCATGTAATTCCATCAAACTTGGACCATCCCGTACAACATTATTATAGATAGTTTTCAAATACATACGTACGGTTATTAAAATCGCATTATTTATATTTTGATGCGCACTTTAGCGTCGCTGTAAATCAGTGAACGTATAATCTGACAGACCTTCGAGCAAGAGTTTGCTTCATAAATCTCATTTTACCCATACGTGTTGTGAATATGTTTGAAACAGCATCTATAAGAATTTTTTACGCATATGTTACGTTTAATTCTCTTTGCAGCCCACGCTGGTATAAATTTAAATATTTCCTGAACTCTTTAGAACTACAATGGGTGGCTACTTAGCATGACAATAGAATGAACTGCCTTTCAACTTGTCCATTGTTACATAGCTAAAAAAGTTGTGTATGAAAAACTTTTAAGCAAAAATATATTTTAATATTTGCTTCATCATCACACTCTTATATCTTCTACTTACATGCAATGATTTGACGTTAGGAAACAGTGTAGCAGCAATATTTTGAATCCATTGTGAAATAATAATTCGGAGAGCAAGAATAAAATAATTTCGTTTTTAGGCGTGTGTTGTTTTTAACTGAAATTGATAATTAAAGCGTGTTTTTAATTTAAAATGACAAAAAAAATAATTTTAGCAAATGGCAATAGGCATTAAAAAAGCAAACGTTTAAGTATTTATAAATTAATTACTTTTAAAGGTATTCTGTACGCTCTAGCTCTGCAAAAACGAATAAGAAATGTATAAGCATTATACAAAAACCTGACTTTTAATTTTAATCGAAATTAAACACAGTATTTATACAAATACTAAAAATTACAGCGTCATTTCTAGCAGAGCACATAACATGTCAATCAAAAAACTAATTAAAACATGTAATGAGCTACAACAAATTATTTTTGGACGTGTAGATGTAGTGAAGCCAAGAGAAGAGAGCTATTCCGTTGACGAAATTACCTCTGGAATATTTCATTAAAGTACGACCACTCTGGAGGCATCCGACTAATTTAGAAACACGAGAACATACAAATCACATGTTTTTCTTCGGCGTTTTCGTTTTCATTTTATTTTGCCTTCGCTTTAATCATAAAAATAATATTACAAAAATGTTGTGGAACTTTTTATTAATCATAATTTCTAAAGCACTTAGTTCTTTTGTTGTCGAAGCATTTTATTTGCCCTGCAAGAGTGCATTAAGTTTCTAGATTCTGTCATCAAAACAGCATGGGTTTAAATAAGTATTTACTTTAGTTATTTTAGGTGTTTAGAGAGGATTTTATACCCGTTGTTGATTAATAAATTATTTTAAAGCCTTTTTCTACGACCACCAATGTAAATGTTAATCCTGTTGTAGGTCAAAGCGTATTTGATTTATCAACAAAACAACAATTTTTGATCTCCTCTTCATGGGGCTGTAACTTAGCAACGATGCAACTTTCTATAAGGCACGATGGGCTAAATCGTCCTATTTTTTAATGAAGATTTACCAGTAGAAATTATGCTCCGACATTCAGAAACACCCTGTATACAGGGTGTCCCAAATTCGAATAAATGCATGGAAATCTCGCTTATCTTAAGAGCTACGAGGTCGGTTACATTAGGGCAAAGTTGCGAAATTAGATGCTCATCAAATATCTGCAAAGAAAATTTTCATAACTGTCTTAACAGTTATTCAAGAAAAACTGAAAAAGTTGATTTTCGTTTTTTTGCCTTATTTTCTGCATTTTTTAAGATATCGACAATCTGGAAGCACTTCTCTATGGCAACTTCTTAGGCTTTATATTTTGAGATAACATAAAAATTCCAACAACGTTTCGTCTTTTCAGAACCATCATCAACTTCATTTTTTGAAATACGGCGAAAAAAATTTAATCTCATAATCGGATAGCATTTTGTCTTCTTATTTCAATATATAGGACACTTAATATCTAAAATGATATTCTACCACAAAAATTTGAGAAAAACTGATTTTGTCCAATTTTTGAATCAAATGATCTTGATAAAAAAAAAAGCAAAATAAAAAACAAAACTATTTTTTTGTTTTGTTGTGGTTCTGTTAAAACTGTCACTTTGACATTAATATGATCGTATAATTTGCAACCAGCTAGAAATTCTTTTATATTTGTGCTTTGTTCGCAATTTTTATTTTCACTATGTTCTGGTAGTAGGTACATTCTTAATTTATTTATTTATTCGTTATCCCTTCATGTATTGCGGAGTATTGTTAAATTAATTTTCGTCAATTATGAACAATAAAAGGTGTTACAAATATGATACTGTAATAAATTGATTTTAATGAAGTATTGAATAAACTGTTGAAAATAAAAAAGCATGCCATGAGAAAACAAAATTTTGTGTATATTATAACATTTCTCGAATTCCTTAAACAGTGTTGATTGTCATATTTAATTAAACAAGCACAAATTCAAAGAATTTCTAGCTGGTTGCAAATTATACAATTAATCACGATCATATTAATGTCAAAGTGACAGTTTTAACAGAACAAAAACATAGTTTTGTTTTTTATTTTGCTTTTTTTTTTGTTCAAGATCATTTGATTCAAAAATTGGACAAAATCAGTTTACCTCAAATTTTTGTGGTAAAATATCATGTTAGATATTAAGTGTCATATATCATTGAAATCAGAAGACAAAATGGTATCCGAGTATGAGATTAAAATTTTTTCGCCGTATTTAAAAAAATGAAGTTGATGACGGTTCTGAAGAGACGAAACGTTGTTGGAAGTTCTATGTTAACTCAAAATATAAAGCGTAACGAGTTGCTATGGAGAAGTGCTTTCAGATTGTCGATATCTTAAAAAATGTAGAAAATAGGACCAAAAAACGAAAATCAATTTTTTCAATTTTTCTTGAATAACTTTTGAACTAAGACAGCTATGAAAATTTTCTTTGCAGATATTTGATGAGCATATAATTTCGCAACTTTGCCCTAATTTAACCGACCTCGTAGCTCTTAAGATAAGCGAGATCCCCATGCATTTACTCAAATTTGGGACACCCTGTATTATAAACACATCAGACTCCTGAAGTCTATTTTCGCTTAATAGAATCGCCGTTTATTAGAATTAAATTCAACGTACAAATGCGATCACACTGAGCAGGGCTTAGTGTATATTTTTTTCTCAAAAACCCGGCGAGCACCCTATTATATCAACCGGCTTATATCTGCGTTTGTCGTATTCGAATTAGGAATGCACTCCCACGAGAGCAGACCTTTACTTCTTGTTATTTGAGTCCTTAGGGAAGAAATATCAAGCTATTATTATCGCATTCTATATATTGAATCCCGTAATAAACTTGTGTACTGTTCGCTTCGGAAACGCGAACGGTTCCATATTCGGAAAATAAACCGTTTAAGAATATTATAAACGGATAGGTTTAGTTATTACAAAGCATTCTTTTATTATTATTTATTTATCATGGATGCCGGCGACGTTTACATTAAGACATATCGTAATTTAATATAAGCTACAAAATATTTCCTTTGTACGAAGAACTCGGAAATGTTAAATGATCATCAAAGACAAAGAAAAAGAAATATTTTCGAAAGGGATGCCTCCAGCCTGACCTTTAACGCAGTTATTGGATTATCCTGAGAAAACATCAAACACAGGTGCAGATAAGCTTCCTATTGGAAGCTCCCAGTAGACACTCTACTTGTATCAGCGGCTTACACCGAACAGAGAACCCTAAGAAAACAGTTTATATCTATTATCGATTTCGATACCGGGATGTGCATATTATTATGCGTTAGGAGTTGACTTCACGGCCAATTTCCACAAAAATCCGTTCGGAATAAGCTGAGCTAACGTTTACCTGCAGAAAATATTCTTACAATGTAAATAAAATTATTGTTTGGCTTTATACGGTTATAAACGGCGCAGAACGTCGGTGACATTGCTTTGTCTAACGCGACATAAACATCAAAGTATTTTGAGACAAAACAATGCTCTTAAACAAAAATTGAGTGTAAACAATGTTGCTGAAAAAGAAACTTCATGTAGAGGGCGTATTAAGTACACATACATAGTGTCCCCGTTATCGAAGCAAATGTTTTAAGTGGTGATAGAGGACCTTTTTTTAAGAAAAAATGTCAAATAAAACTTTTTCCTAAAATCAAATGTTAAGCAGATATCAACACATACTTGATTTTTTTACACTTCTGCAAAAGACTGTCGCCAAAAATAGTAATTTTATCGTAAAATACCTTGAAGATTTTTAATAGAGCATGAAATTCTCTGTAAAATTGGTTTCAATCATGTTTTTCTATAGGCAATGGTTTAAAGTTGTAAAGCAGTTTGTACAAAAAAATGTTAAAAACTTTAATTGTTTCTTAGACTTTGCAATCGCTGTATCTTCAAAACGAAAGGTTATACCATTCCGGATAGCAAATTTTATGGGCTACAACTTTGGTCTGGTGAAATTTTCGGAAAATCATACCGATTTCCCGAAAAAGCTGAAAATAAGGAAAAGAGTGTAAAAAAATATCCGAGATATAATGTTTGTAATGTATTTAAAAATGCCATAGCATTGGCACTATTCATAATGTTATGTAGGTATATCGTCATAATTTTCAAGGGTTTCTATGAAGAATTAAATTCTTTAGAAAACCACCCCTAATCATTTTTTTAAGGAGCTTTACAAATGGCGGCGGTAGATAATATTAAGCATCACGATGAAAATCAAAAAATTTTCAAAAAAGTCCAAAATTCTAAAAAAACGACTGCACTTAGGTATAGAGAATGCTATCAAAAGTCCCTCTAAATTCTAAAATAACGTGCTAAATCCAAAAATGCAATAAAAAAGGACCATTGTAATTGAAATAAGAAAGTAGACGTCAACTTTTGGTATTTCCAGAAGTGTCACCATCTTGAAAATTTTTTATCAAACAGATCATACGCCATTATGGTCATAACTAAAATTTCAGATTTATACCCTTTTTCATTCTTCATATATTTTTAATGCCCGGTCCCAAATCACCCTGTATAGCAAACGTAAAAAAAATCGTAGGTAACTTTTTTAATGGCCAGTTCTAGTTAGGGAGCTAAGATGGCCACACGGGAAACTGAATTTATTTTACTCAAGTGTCAAGTTTTCAGTGTACTGGTGCTGGGTAAGCTCAGTTTTTGCAAAATTGGAGGTTTCGTCGATTGGCCAGAGAGATCACCAAATTGCAGTCCATTAGATTATTTTTTGTTTGGTACTCTGAAGTCAATGGTTTATGACAATGGAGTAAAACGTGCAACGAGGGAGGAGTGAATGGAGAGAATAAGAATTGCTGCTCAAGAAGTTAACGAAAGAGGAAACGTAATACATAGTGCAGTACAAAATCTTTTAAAGAGAGTGCGATTATGTATTGAAAATGATGGGGGTCATTTTGAACACTTTAATTAAATAATGGTGGGGTTAATTGTTAATTTTATTGTGGAATTGCATTGTTTTGCATTTTTTTTTCACCTTCTAACTATTATAAACATTTCTATGATAGATTTGGTTTTATTGAAGAATAAATTTCCAAAAATTGTAGTCCGTTAAAAGCCTTATCCGCAATAGGCATCGGTTTTGCTCTACGACGTTTCGTTCAAAAGAGTTTAAAAAAAATTACATAACTTATTTTTATGCAATTTTACAATTTTTTGTTAAATTTGTTCGTAAGCTCCTTAAAAAAATGATTAGAGGTAGTTTTCTAACGAATTTTATACTTTATAGCAACCCTTTTCGACGATATACATAATATTATGAATAGTGCTGATGCTATTGAATTTTTAAATACAAAACATTATTTTTCGGATTTTTTTTTACACTCTGTTCCTTATTTTCAGCTTTTCCGGGGAATCGGTTTGATTTTCCGAAAATTTCACTGGGCCAAAGTTGTAGCCCATAAAATTTGCTATCCGAAATGGGCCGTCCGTTTTTTTGTTTGTACAACCTTTCGTTTTAAAGATACAGCGGTTGCAAAGTCTGAGAAACAATTAAAGTTTTTAAATTTTTACATTTTTTTGTAAAAACTGCTTTATAACTTTTACACCATTGCCTGTAGATAAAACATGATCATAACCAATTTTTTAGAAAATGTCATGCTCTATTAAAAAGCTTCAAACTTTCAAAGTATTTTACGTTAAAATTAATATTTTCGGCGACAGTCTTTTAAATGCCCAAGTAAATCAAATAAATGTTGAAATCTGCTTAGCATTTGATTTTAGGAAAAAGTTTCAGTTAAAATTTTTTCTTAGAAAAACGTCCTCTATCACCACTTAAAATATTTGTAGCGATAATGGGGACACCCTGTATATCTCAAAAACCATTAGAAAAGTACGTTTTTACATGCTTAGTAATAATCTATACTGAACATCTGCATATTGTAGTTGGTAAAAGAAGCGAGATCATAGAATCTTGTTGCGAATAAGCTAGTAAACAAAGGGACAGCAGTTAAATGCGTGCAACTATCAAAATCATGGACTTACAAGTTTTAATCCTGCCCATTTTAAGGCTCTCTGCAGCGAAGCAGCTTTGCTAACATCAACAAAAACACTGTAGTCATAACTTTCGCTTCCGGGTTCTTTATCTTTGCCCACATATTCATCGGTTTTTTCCACATCACATACTTCACGACAAAGCATCACATTTTCACTTGATTTATTTTCCATCATTTTTTTGCGTCTGACTTAGCTTTACGTCACAATGTATCGTTTCATTTTAGCGCTTGCGGAACGTACATACGGAAAAACAAGGTAAACCCACGACGAGTTGATTTGATATTTGCTTAAACAAGTGGAAAATGAAAAGTGTTAAAGTGATAGCGAAATTGGCTGATGCTTTCTTTGGCCCTTTCAGCGTTTACTGGTCGTAATTACCGTTTTTGTCCGTGCAAAAATGCTCGGAGCGGTAAAAACTTGTTATTACTCGGCGATAATACAACCCTTTTCGCGATTCAGAAATCGTTTTTAAGAGGCCGCGTACTACGGTTAATAACCAAGTTGCTTGAAGCTCTTCCCGAAAGAAACTAGGTGGTAAATCTGGCAAGTTTCTAGTGTTGTGTCTGGATATATTTAGCTGCTTGAATGCTTGAATCATGTGACCCCTTCAAACGCTGTACGGAACTCGAGCTCAAGTATAAAGTATAATTACCGTAGTCGTCTTTGATCTTGTGAAGCACAAAATAAAAGAAATGCTATATGCAAACTCGGGTTGATTTTTTTAAAACAAACATGCCCGTATTAGCAGCAGGGTAATAAAGAACGTACTCGCATGATTTATTGAGTTGATTTGAGCCCGTATAGATACTTGGATGCAAGAAGATGTTTAAATATTGCCGTCATGTCTGATTATTTCAGCTTTAATAGTCGGTAATTAATACGCATTTACTGCTTAAAACAGCTTACATACACAACTTATACGATTACTTATTTCATCGTCAATTAAAATTTGAATAAGTGTTGTGAATTATATAAATAATACTTTGACATACAGTGTGACAATTACGAGGTAAGCGCCAAAATTTCCTGCCCTGACATAGATCTAGGTATCACAGGCGGGTCAAATTTTTTTAACACATTGCTTCAAGTCATATTAACCTTGGAAAAAACAAAAATGGATTTTATGTCAATTAGT
Organism: Elmis aenea; assembly: GCA_947652605.1. Taxonomy (NCBI): domain Eukaryota; kingdom Metazoa; phylum Arthropoda; class Insecta; order Coleoptera; family Elmidae; genus Elmis; species Elmis aenea. Next base: position 47,880,494 of record OX393581.1, read on the forward strand.
TTTCTTATAACTGTCATTCGTTCATCACGATGTCAGAAGTCACGAAAATTGAGTATCGAAGAAGGTCTTTCTCCCCAAAGCATCAAAGTTCGACTGAATGGGGTGTACGGGGACAATTCCCCGTCTTATTATGTGGTAAAACATTGGTCAAAACGGTTTAGAATGGGGCAAGAATTCTTGGAAGATGATGCAAGAACGGACTGTGGAAGTGGTGACGGACGACAAGATGGCCCCTGTTGAGGAACTCGTATTAGGCTCAGACAGGGAGACCCTCATATTCAACGTAGTTCTGGAAAAAATAGTAAGAGAGGGAAGACTAAACAGAGAGGGAACAAAACTAAACAAAAGTCACCAACATAAGTTACGCCGGTAATGTGGCTATACTGGCAAGAACCTTGAAAGAACTAGGAGAGATCACAAGCAGAATAGTAGAAGCAGCACAAAAAATGGGATTAAGAATAAACGAAGATAAGACAGAGCTAATGAGAATAGGACAACAAACAATAGAAGCCAAGCTAGTGGTAGGAGAATTTGAGGAAGTAAATAAATTTGTGTAATTAAGGACACTACTCACAAACAGAATGGTAGAAGAAAAAGACATAAACATGAGAATACTGAAAGCCAACAAAAATGCAGGAGCTTCAAGTAACCTAATAAGAGCTAAACAGTTATCTAGGAGCACCAAACTACGTTTGTATAAAACAATACTAAGACCTACAGCGATCTATGGGTGTGAGACCTGGGTACTGAACAAAAATGCAAAGGAAGCCCTAAGAAGATGGGAAAAAAAGATAACTAGGAGAATAGTGGGAGGGAAGAGAACAGATGAGGGATATATAAGAAGAACGAACGAGGAGGTATATACAATTTTCAAAGAAGCGACCATAGACAAGGTAATAAATGCCAGAAGAATACAATGGCTAGGACATATTAAGGGAAGGGAGAACAGCAGAATAATAAAAGAGATAGCGTGGAAAGAACCTACAAACAAGAAAAAAAGAGGAAGATCCAGAAAAATATGGAGAGAAGCTGTGGAGGCAGTACTAAGAGAGAATTGGAGGAAGAAGGTGAAAGAGAGAAGAGTGTGGAAGAACATTACCAAGCTCTAGACCTAAGCGGCCTGCAAAATAGCTTTTGCATATACAGGGTGTGTATCAATTGGCGGAAGCGCTACACGTGACGATGTTCTTCGTAAAATTCCAAGTCGAAAATCTTGATACAAAAATGTTGTACCATGCTTCCTATGGCCTCAGGAACCATTTAAAGAAACAAAAACTTGGCAACATTGCATACATTGATTTGCGTTTGGACATTTTTTTATCAGCAATTTTTTTACTTAGGTATTTACAATTTTTGTAAAGCCTTCAGTTCGTAAACATAGCTGCAAAATTTTGGGTATCGTAAAACACAAACTAGAAATAATTACGAGAAAAACAGAGATGACAGCTAATGACAATGTTGCCATATGTATTATTTTCATTCAAATCAGTGATTTACATATTTTCAACACCAATTTTTGAAAGGAAGAACACAATATCTAGGAAAAAATACTATTCGAAATTTATTTTTATACCAAATTGCAGCTTTTTCATTTGCAAGTATTAAATAATAACGCTTATTAAAGGTCAAAACTTTGAGGACCTCTTGCAGACACAGCAAGCATGGTACAACATTTTCGTATTAAGATTTTCGACTTAGAATTTTACCAAGAACATCGCCACGTGTAGCGCTTCCGCCAATTTTTACACACCCTGTATTTAAAACCACTCAAACATAACTATAAAAAATCTCAATTATCAACATTTGGGTGTATCAATTCTCACTTATTTTATTTACAATTCACGTGAAAATCCCTGTCAACGCGAGACTAGCGTATAACATTGAAATTTCTACAACGAAATAAATCATAAACTGACAAAAACTTTCGGCAAAGTTATGCTCCAAGAAAACAAACACAACAACTACAAATTATAAGTTCACATAAATCATTAGTTTACGATTTGACCTGAGGTTGTCAATTACAATCGCTACTGCATAAGGTAAAGCATGAAATACCGTTGCGGGAAATATCCACATGACAAAGTTAATAACGATAATTAGAGAGACATGCAAGCCATAACATAATAAATGCGGCCAGCACCCACTGCTTGTGGTAGTTCAAAGTACTCGGCTGTATTGGTGCCGTAACCTACTGACACATCGTATCCAGCAGGTAAAGGGGACATTAATATAATATGAACGGATCTATCGATTTGCAGAGGGTGAGTACACCTGGCGGGGTAGCGCATTAAAATAATAGCTATTTTATATAATAGCTAACTACCTTATCGATTGCGCGTCCCCAATAAATGAAATGAAGTTGATACCAAGCGCAAAGCTATAAGAAAATTCAATTTTTAAAATAGTTGAAATAATTCAAGCCGATGGCAGTTGTTGAAACGTATTTGATTATTTTAAGAAGATAGATTTGGAATGCTGCCTTGGCAACCACAGTTTAGATCATTGAAAAGAAGCGTTGAAATTATTACAATGTTGTAACATGAAAATTCTTGGAGATTTTGCCACGTACACAATTAAAAATTGGCTTGGTGACAAAATATTGGTGTATTTTTTTGTATTAATTTGATTCATTAAAATCAGGGGTCAATTTTCTACATAACTTATTGCAATTGCCTAGACATTATTCAAAATCTATACCAAAATTGTTAAAGTTTAGCACGCAATCTAAGGCAAACAATTTAATTTCTCTTTAGACAAAACAGCCCCATTTTAAATGGACCTATACAGGGTAGTCCACATAGAAGGGCTACTATGGGGATTTCGTAAACGGTAAGAGATACAAAGAAGTTTAAATTGGGCAAATTGTTCCCCTTTCTGGGACCTATTCAGTGATGCTTTAATGTTTTAAAAAAGTTCCAATAGATAATAAACAAAAATCAAAATGTGTATTTAATAAAAAATCATTTATAACTCGGTTATACTTGATGGCACAAAAATATTTTTGGGGATGTAAAATGAGAACATTATTTTTTTTTAAATAATTGTTTAAACCCTTAGATAAATAACAAACTTGCATTTTTTTAAATGGAAACCATAATTGGCTATGACCTCATAAAAAGCATTTTTTCTCTCTCTTTTCAATAATATAAGGTTTGATGAATCCATGTTGATATTTAAGCTCAAAACAAATGAAAATCATCAAGAAATCCCTATAAAGTTATAGAGAGCCATAAATTTAAACAATGAATGTTTTTATTTTACAATGCGTAAAAAAGCCAGAACTGTTTCCCCAAAAATATTTTTGTATTATTAAGTATAACCCAGTTATAAAAATATATAAAAGTCCAGCCTGACTCTGTCTGTGTGTGACTCTATCTGTGACTCTGTAACGCATGAATATAGTAACGCAGTAAACTACTACGGGTTCATTTGACCGACTGAGTTGTGTCTAATGAACCGTACATTTTTACGCACGGGTAACATAACAGTGTCTAACTTGCAGCTCACGGTATTATAAAAAGTAATAGTTTAAATTTAAGATATACAATATTCCCGTCCTAGAACGGGTTACGTGCTAGTTAATGAAAAAAAGACCATTTCAATTTTTGTTTATTATCTAGTGTGCCATGGAACTTTTTTAAAACATTAAAGCATCACTGAATAGGTCTCAGAAAGGAACAATTTATCTAATTTAAACTTCTTTGTAGCTCTTACCGTTTACGAGATCCCAATAGTGGCCCTTTTATGTGGACCACCCTGTATAAAGACTAAACGTATTTAATTTTAAACTATCATTACGAATATAAATAAGTTTAAATTAAAATCCCATGTTTTTCGAAGAAATTCGTCGAGTGTATGACTAAAAGATAATCCTCCTCTATATGAATGCAAGAATTTTTGTGTTTAAAAATTCCTATTGATTTTCTAACAAAGCTTCTACGATTTTTAATTATATTTATTTATACTACATTTACTATTGAGAATGTTTTCTGCCGATCAGCAAAGACAAACATTTTCTAACTTGACTTCTACGAAACAATTCACTCCTGAAATCGTCCAAATAAAAAAACACAGCAACTGAAAAGGGACCAGAACTAAAAGCGATTACTGCTGAAGCGAAAATCGCTACTGCTAATGTATTACAGCTCAATACATCACTTTACTCATCATTGCCTTAATCGTAACTAAAATATGACTGGTCAAGCATGAAGCTGTATATATTTTGAATATTAAAATCAATAACATCAAGTCGTTAGTAAGACGTTGAGGAATTCATTGCGTTTCATTAACTTTCTGTGGAAAAATCTTCGTTTACAGAGAATAATAATATAATTTTCTAAATAAGATTTTTAAGATTAATTAAACTTGTGGCTAATATTTTAAATTATAAATAGACCTAGTAAATAAATATTACTTGGAGCTTACGATAACACGACGATTACAGAATCCTTTAAAATAGTAACGAGACAGCAAAAGGTTTAGGCTTCCTTACCTGCAACAAAAGAAAAACAAAAATTAGTTTCACTAAACTCCAGTGCAACGTTACATTTCATTATGTCAATAAAAAGACAAGTTACAAAAGACTGCAACAGTGGCTTTTCTATGTGGACCACCCTGTATATTCTAAACTCCGTGTCATCTTGGTGTTCCAATTAACAACGTACCTACTTATTACTGTATAACTTACGATTTCATGTAAAAAAATCTTCTAACCAAAGAAATGTAGGATTATATAATGAAAAGCTACGATTTTAAACCAGAAGGTGAATGTTATTCCCTATATTCCCATAATTTATCCATCACAGCCACGTTTCCATATTTAATAACAAGCGTGTACATCAGTACCTAAAGCTCATGTTTTATTTAATAAAATGTTGAAGTTACATAACCAGATAATACTCGAAGTTTGTACTTTACGAAATTCCTCTGCATCTTGTGCTACAAGTCTGCCGCAGTTTGGGGAGTGTTTAATCAAAACATAATATGATATCTAGCACATAATTACTGTGAGAACGCTATTACACTAGGTTATAATATTGTCGATATCTTATTTCAAGTATTATAGTTAGCGCAGAGTTTGCTTTATATAAATTCACTTCAGTTTTGTGCTCTTGTCTGTTCCGTATAGTATAATGTGTACAATGCTTCTTTGCAACTTTCCATAATAATTTAATTACTTTAGATCTAACGAAAATACACTATCATAATTTTCATGATAAAATGGCGAGTGATTCAACACACTGTTGCCATTTTCTTATGCAATAAACGTTTTTTTAAGTCAAGATCGGTAAATGTACTTAATTTTTAACATCTATTTTATTTTATAATAAAAGATGGGAGTATGCAGGGTGATTGAAATTCGAGTTTAAGCATGGGGATCTCGCTTATTGTAATAGCTAGAGTGTACGTTCAAATTTGGCAAAGTTGCTAAATTCGATGCTCATAGACAACCCAAAGAGAAATTGAAAATATCTCAAACGGTATTCGAGAAAATTAGGAAAAACTGGAAAATACGATTTAAAAAAATCGTCTATAACCCCTTTGGAGTTTCAAATATTTTAAATGTGTAAAAACCTTGCCCAAGCAACTTTTTAAGCCGAATCGGATGGTGGTCACAAATTTTTCCCGGATCGATTCCCCATTCGATTCGGCTTAAAAAGTTGCTTCGGCCATGTTTTTACACATTTAACATATTTCAAACTCCAAAGGAGTTATAAACGATTTTCAAAAATCGTATTTTCCGGTTTTTCCTAATTTTCTCGAATACCGTTTGAGATATTTTCAATTTCTCGTTGGAATATTAATGAGCACTGAATTTAGCAACTTTGCCCAATTTAAACTTATACTCTAGCTATTATAATAAGGGAGATACCCATGCTTAAACTCGAATTTTAATCAACCTGTATAACTAAACTCAAATTAACAATAGAATGCAACTGAAGCCAGCAGATCAAACTGTTAAAAGTTGCTTTAATTTGCTGTGTTCTCTAAAAAAATATTTACCCCCTTGCACCCTTTTGAAGTCACTGACCCAAACTTAATTAAAGTAAAACAAACGTTGTTCAACCGTGGTTAAACATAATAATTAATTTTCTTTGTTAAGTTTGTAATTAAAATGCACAGAATATTCCAAACTTAAGAACAGGAAAAGAAAAGAAAAATAACTGTACAAGCGAAGACGAACATCTTTGGGATAACCACGCGTTTCTATCCGATTAAAAAAAATACAGTTATTTATTATTTATGTCCTACGCGGCAGGTTATTAGGTTAAGGCCGTCATAACAGTAGGTCAGATTTTTGTCTACCTGGAAAATTATACGTTATGGATTATTGCCACCTTACATATACAATATTAGGTGGAACGTTTTTTATTTAGCCTAAATTGCCGATTAAAAAGACGAAATATCTATAGCATACGACTAAAACCTGTCTCAATGAATCACTTAGTGCGTAGACCTTTAAAAAGTGTGCCAATACTTCATGTATTTCAGGCAAATACTGGTTAAAACAATATACAGGGTGTCATTAGTGCGTGATCGGTCGATTGTGGCTAAACGGTTTGAGATAGAAAGTTGATTCAAACGCTACATCATACAGTTTTTTCTTTCGAACAAGATAAAAATATTTTTAAATATACAGGGTGAGTCACCTCTCTGAAACTAATAGCAACTTTTAAATTTCAAATATAACATCTTATTTTTTATTTAATATTTTTGACCGTCTTTATTTTAGCTTTGTACCAATATAAAATACTACAGGTTTTTATGCGGCCTTGTCACTAAAAAAATAATTTTCAAAATTTTTTAAGGTTTGAAGTCTTTATTTAAAAAATTCTCCTGAAGTTATTTTTCGAAGTAAAGAGTTGTAATTTGGTAAGGACATGCAGAAAACATTGCCCTATTCGCTTGATATGAAAAAGTTTGAATCACGCATACAGGGTGTTTATAAATAGGTGGCAACTTCCTTAATTTTCAAAAGCTCGTAACTCAATGTTTTCAAATGCAAACTCCTGTATTTTCTTATGTCATCGAATTTGTCTTTAAGAGAGCTTAATTTTTTGTTAAGTATGTCCTATACCCAAAACTCGTACTTTTCGAGATATTCGACTTTTTTTTTAATCTAATCGTTATTGAAGCAAATAGAGTGCCGTGGAAATCGAAAAAACTGCCTATTCACTTCACTAATGTCAAATACTTTTCATTTATTTCTTGAATTATTGCATTTCTACAATTAATTTTACTTTACAAGAGCAAATTAATATTGCCTGGGAGAAGGTGAAAGAAATCTTAGTCAGTTTTTTCGATTTGCGCGGCACTCTATTGGCTTCAGTAACGATTAGAAGAATAAACGTCGAATATCTCGAAAAGTATGAGTTTTGGGTATAGGATATACTTAACAAAAAATTAAGCTCTCTTAAAGACGAATTTGATGACATAAAAAAATACAGGGGTTTGCATTAGAAAAAATTGGGTTACGAGCTTTTGAAAATCATGGAAGTTTCCACCTATTTATGAACACCCTGTATGCGTGATTCAAACTTTTTCATATCGATCGAATAGAGCAATGTTTTCTGCATGTCCTTGCCAAAGTACAGCTCTGTACTTTGAAAAATAACTTCAGGAGAATTTTTTGAATAAAGACTTAAAACATCGAAAAATTTTGAAAATTATTTTTTTTTAGTGACAACGCCGAATAAAAACCTGTAGTATTTTATATTGATGCAAAGCTAAATTAAAGGCGGCCAAGAATATTAAATAAAAAATGGGGTGTTGTATTTGAAATATAAAAGTTGCTATTAGTTCCAGAGATGTGACTCGCCCTGTATATTTGAAAATATTTTTATCGTGTTCAGAAGAAAAAACTGCATGAAATAGCGTTTGACTCTAATTTTTATCTCAAACCGTTTAGCCACAATCGACCGATCCCGCACTAATGACTCACCCTGTATAACCACGCAACGAGATTCTTAAACAAAGTACTTTATAAAAGACTGCATAAAATATCTCCATTTCAGTCTAATTCATCACACTTTGTTAATGTAACTTACCAAACAACAATACAACTGCAAACACTGCAAAACTTGACAATTTATGCCACTCATTACCACTCCTACTAAGTTGCACCAAACTTGATAACATCTTTTGATACCGAGCGCATTCATAATATGCACGTCGGTCTCTTGAATGAACTGAATCTAATGCAGGAACGGTATCAGAACGTCAACACGCGGATCATTAACAATCAAATGTTATATCTAACCTTCGGATACATAACAACGCTTAATTGTATGCATAAATTTTATTAGTCGGCGTGGGTTTTATATATCTACATAAACAGGAGAGCAGCTGCAACAAGAATCTGCACCGAGAGCACTCCGAGACGAATAATATGAATACCAAACGCAGTGTAGACCAGCTAAAAGCTCACTTTATTTGCATGGAAATTTAAAAACTGATTAAATAATCAAAAAGAAAAATTGACTTCGATTGTTACGTCAGTCACTTCCGGAACTAATATACAAGTTTAAACGAATGGACGAGTAGATGTAGAAAAATTACGTGCGGAAAAAATTAATAGGGAAGACCGGGGATAAAAGTAACACGGGTAGGTTGTAACAGTGCCTGTAGTTTCTTTAATTTTTGTTATATGTCGCCCTAGGCGCTTATGCAATGTTCATTTACATCCACCTCCCTACATACATTGCTAGTTTTCATCTCTCATAGGGGGTTAAGGATTTAATACATCGAAAGGACTGAAACAAGGATGTTGCTTGTCCTCAACGCTATTTTAAATATACACTGAACACTCCTTGAAAACATGAAAAAAAAATGCAAGGGCATGGGGATAAATATAGGAGAAAGCAATATATACACTGCGAATTTGCTGACGACCAGGTGCTTATAGCCCAAGATAAGAAGACCTCCAATACAAGACAAGGAAAATTAAAGAAGAATACGAAAAAGCGGGGCTCTCTATGAATATGGAGAAAACTAAATACCTTTGTATTTGGGGGAGAAACCGGGGATCTAGAATTAGAAAGAGGAGAGAAAATATCTAAATGCGACAGCTAACAATACCTGGGTGTAAAAATTCAAGATGATGGAAAGGATGAAAAAGAAGTTCGTCAACGAATAAGACAAGGAAGAAGAGGCATCAAAAGGCTAAATAAAATATGGTGGAGTAAAGAAATAACAAAGAACAGAAAATACAACATATACAACAGTTATTAAAAGTACGGTATTGTATGGAGCAGAAGCATGGAAGTGAACAGAAGGAGATAAAAGAAGGCTGGAAGCTTTGGAGATGGTTGCCCTAAAAAGATTGTGTAGAATGTCTAGACTAGATAGAGTACCGAACACAACAATTAAAGAATTTATTGGACTGAGGGAAACTATAACACAGGAGGCAGAAAGACGACAACTAATTTGGTACGGACATGTAAGAAGGATGGCAGACCATCGACTGCTAAAAGTAACGCCTGACTGGATCTCTCCTGAAAGGAGAAAACGAGGCAGGCCCAGGGAGACGTGGAACGAGGGCATTCAGAGAGCTACGAGCGAAAGAAATCTGCAAGAGGACCAGTGCCAGTGGCAGAATGAGAAGGGGCGGAGAAACAGTCTGGGGATCAGACAGAGCCGACAGACGCTATAGAACCGATTTCTATATATACATATTGTTATAAATTATAAAAACAAATGAACTAAAATCAAGTTCAAATTTGAAAATAGTCCCACAAAGTGTTTGATTAAATAGGTATAAAAAAAATGTTAACCGTAAATTATTTAAGGTACGAGCTGTTATTATTTCAAACACATTTTGAGTTGGAAACGGTTAGTGAGATCTTTTAAATTATTACGTCTTTCCAACGATTATCACTTGTTCCCTTTCCTTCTTGTAATTTTCAAGGCGGTTTGTCATGGCCTCCCTCGAGACAAAATCGGGAATGCCCTTTTAACTACAGGATTCGCATCTGTCCCCAACTATCAAGGCAATCTATTCTTATTTTCTTCTCATTATTAACCAATTTATCCGCAATTATCTTCAATTTAATATTAAAATTTAGATCAAATTTAGTTCTTTTTAAAATAAATGTAAACCGAATGGGTATAAATCAAGGAGGTAGCTTGGATTTTACCATTCCTAAATTATTGCTAATCCGATGAAATTAATTTTGCATTTAAATTTTAAATTGTGAAGCATCTTAACTATTCTAATCCAGACTTCGTGTTACTATAATCAAAATCTAACAATTCCGTAACGTTTTCTATCCGGTATGCTTTGATCTGAGTTGTCTGTGTTAGTGACCTTTGACACACCCTATTTGTACGCAGCACGTTCTACAAAAGGGAGTGTAAACATTATTAATTTTCTACATGATACTGGGACAATGAAGTTATTTGTCACATATGCAGGCGACAACATAAACAGTCTCAAAGATAAACGATTGTAAATAATATCGGGATATTCAACCGACCCGTCTTCATACTAGACGAGTTTATGCAAACATCCTGGCGATCTAGACTTTGCATGAAGTGGTTCCATTAAATTTTGATGATGCGCTCAAATTTCAATGCAAATTTACGAGTCACGTACAAAATTGGGGTCATAACGACAAAAACTACTAACAGTAGTAACTGGAGGATATCGTATTGTGTTTTACAGCAATGCCCATTTAAATGGCAAGACACGTGGCTAAATTAGAACACTAAACGAACCCAGAGGCGTAGCGAGGATATGTGGTACCCTGGGGCAGCTTATACGTTGGAACCCTCTTCATACAGTTCGTTTTGGGATTTCTCTATTTCCAAACAATGTTGTTCTTAAACTGTTAAATATTCTTCACACATTTCCTGTTTTTTCCCTTATTTCCTTGTCCATTCCTTCATTTTTCTCTAGGATCACCCCTAAACATTTAAAGTTTTCTACTTGTTCCAACTTAAGCCCATTTTAAACATATTTGATACTGTATGAAAATATGTCAGAAAATAAGAACAGTTTGAATGCCAAGAATTTATTTCATTTTTTTAAACTTGATTTGCCATACCTTAAACAAATTTTCTATGTCTCCCCATCAGAGCCCCCTGCGCTACGCCTCTGAACGGATTTGTCATAATCATAAGAAAGTCCAGTTATAAAGATATCATGTAAAAGTACATCACCGTAATTGCTTTATTATGACTGTGTGTAGTAGTTGGTTTTAATCAAAAAATAACTGTTTCTATCTAGTTGAAATAAACGATGTAAACTTTTTACTGCAGGCATAAAACGGAACTAACATAAATATTAAGAAATGTCGCATTATTTCAAACCGTTAAGTTTGTGTACAATGTAGTTGTCTGTCATTAAACTCGTAGCTACGCCTTGCCTTTGACCAAAAATTATGTTGGGCTAGGAATTTAAAACGAAATTTTTTTAGTCTAAATTCGGTTCCTCGGAAAAATTGATTTGTTCAAAATGTTTCGTATACTAAAAATTTAATTAATGAAACATGCACCTTACAACTTGAAACACCCAAATGATGATGTACAAAAAGGTTTTAGTAATGAGCAAATTGCAATTTTACGTCAAGAGTAAAACTGTTCATTTATCATTTTACGTCAATGAACACATAAACTAATACACATACAGCAGATTTGTTCCAACAAGCGATTTAAAACCAATTCATGGATTAGTACATGAACTGGTTTATTCGCATGCGTGAACTATGTGCTAATAAATGTATTGGCCAGTATTAGCCGTTGTTGGAACGCTTTTATGACTGGCCTAACTGTAAATGACATTATGTGTCTATTGGATTCATAGAAATGAGCGCATCGCAAGGGTAAACACCTTAAGAATCCAGTACTAAAAGGAATTGGGAGGGCGATGCATCGCTACAAGAGCTCACGTTAGTTATGAACAGCGCATGCGTGTCAAAATCCAAGCGCTAGTGCATGCCTTCTTTCACGTACTTTTTTGACCGTACACTGCAGTGGCGTGCGGTCCATGGATGCGTTGGATGCGGCGCATCCCCTAAAATTCACGTCAAGAATTTTTTTTTTTCGTATCATATTTGACTTTCGTGTAGCTTTATTTCGCTTTGATTTTATTTTTTGTTGCGTTAAAATTTTATTTATTATATACGATGTTTTGCCTGCTCGAAAATTTGCGTTATATAATCTACATCCAGCGAGCGGCTGACTAAATGTGTGCGATGCACAACACTAGCGATTGTGAACCCGACTGAGGGATGCGTTTCTGATTGTGGATTCGAAATTTGCGTTCTTGGCGCATGCGCACTGCGATGCAGTCCCTAGTCTATTGCCCGCATCGTTGGTTTATTTAACAGCTACGGGAAGCGATTACTCTCATGGTTCCTCTGTGTGGGGCAACTGTTATATGGTAGGGCAGCCGCACTCGATTGATATTACCGCACGCTAGAAAATAATCATTTCCGTTGTAAATTGATTTTTGTTTACTTTCTTTAAATCAAGCTTCTTTTATTTAAATAAGCTTAACTCTATTTTTAGTGCACTGTTTCGCTACGACCCATAGTATGGATGAAACTGTGGTTATTAATAATTGCAAATTTTGATTGAAAATTTAAATAATATGAAAAGAATTTTCCGAATTTTCTATTATAATCACTTCAGCCAACTTATAGAAAAAACTTTGATTTTATGAAGTTAAAAAGTCAATTAGTTTACTTGTACTCGACTCCCGACTTTCATTTAAAATCTATAAATTGCATAAAAGAATTAATTGTGAAAGATGACCTAAAAGATGTTTTGACAGAAGTATTTAAATTAATACAATTAATTTACACTATACCTTCCACGCGCATCGGCTGAACGATCGTTTTCGACAATGAAAAGAAAAAAACATTCACCAGAAGCAGCCAAAATGACGATAGACTGTCTGCTCTCGCTTTAATATTGAAAAAAAATTGTTGCTAAATATGAAAAATGAAAAAAGATTGTATGATGTTGCTATAGACGAATTTTGTAAAAAAGATCATAGAATAAAATTAATTTTTAAAAAAATAAATTGTTCGTTTTTTTGGACAGCATCCCCTGGTTGAAAAGTCACCGCACGCCACTGGTACACTGACTAGTTCATGTATTAATTTTATTACAGGTGGAACAGCCGACTGTGCTGAAACGCGATATCGATATTGCGCAGAAAGATGGTACATTGGATCGTACGTAGCCTTGCTGGAACAAACCTAGTGTAATACCAACATCAAGTTAACAATAGCCTTTTATTAGCTACAAATAAAATAGTCTTTGACAAAACGTACGTATGTTTCAGATAAAAACCTATATATGTACTTATCGATGGCTTCAATGTTGACATGGGTAAACCCAATTTGCTAAAAGCGTTCGATCCAGTTAATCATGTTCTGCTTTAAAAACCCTTCCATTGTACCTTCAAACAATTTTATTATGGCGGTTTGCTAATGAAAGTATCACAATGTTTTTGCGAACAATTGCGAACTTTTAAACCTTCGTAGGTAAAAATAACGAAGTAATTCGTAAATGGTTATAACAGAGTGAACGAATTGTCAACTAATTTTCATGTTAAATGTTTCATAGAGTTTTTAATGTCTCAAAAATGATCGTTCTTCAATACTTTTTATTATTTATCGATTCTTTTCTCTGTGCCACGAAAATTAGTTTATTAAAATTTGTAAATTTATTACTTAACATTTTCGAGAATCCCACACCTGACTAAATAAATAAATAAATAACATTTTCAAGCAATTTTCAAAATAGTCCAAGTGGTTATATTTTCACTCTAAGTAAACATCAAAAGTGCATTCAACGTACAACTAAATGAGTTACAATTTCACAAACAGCCTGTTGCCATGTCAATCCACAATAAAAATAAAAGAACGCTTCCAAAGGAACGCTGTCTAAATAATTAATTAATTACGGTTGCATTATTTCCGCTTCACGTAGGCATAGAGACTGTTTAACCAAAAATAAATCGCACAGCACAAATTTAATGAAAGCGACCCAATAAACATTTGTGGGTTTCTGTTGAGAATTGAAGTTAGACAAAGAGCGATGTGTGGTCTGATTAAATAGACCAAGGGACAAACGTTACTTACTATAAATGGTTTCCACAAAACATTAAACTCGTAGACGTTAAAATTACCTTAGCTAATTTATTAATTTAAATACTTGTACAACACGATTACGGATATTTATTAATCGATTCAAATTAAATAGTTCTGATTTTAAACACTACTTCGTCATGGAACAACGAGAAATGAGTTTAAAATTTTATAATAGGCTTATGGTTATACACAGAGTGTTCCAGAGATCATAGTCACCACGTATATCTCTCTAGCTTTTGAAAAAAACCCTAACAGACCTTAATAATAAGTAGAATGCCTGTAGATACACCGTACACTTTTTACGCACATAAATATACAAACACACTCTCACACAAAATTTATGGGGAAAGTCATTTAGTGGCCACACCAGTTTATTGTATCATAAAAAAGTATGGACAGTGGCAGAAGTAAGTACGGCGCTTAAACCAGGCAAATAGACCGATCACGCTACTACCTATCATCTCAAAAGTATTTGAAAAACTTCTCCTTAAAATAATGAATGCTTTATACAGATAAAAGACACAACCCCGGATCACCAATTCGGATTCAAAGAGAAACACTCAACAATCAATCAGGTGCACAAAATCACTGACATCATAGGAAAAGCACGTGAAGATAAAAACATATCTTCTGCAAATATTTCTAAGGCCTTCGACAAAGTATGTTATGCTGGCTTAATAACTATGTAAAATGCAAAGAACTTTCCCTAAGCAAATGGTAGAAATAATTAAATCATAGTTATCTAAAAGAGAGAATGTTCAGAATCAAAAAAGATTAAGAACACCCAACTATAAGAGAAATAAAGGAAGGCGTGCCGCAGAGGAATGTGCTTGGCCCAATACTCTACCTTATCTACACAGCGGATTTACCAAAAATGGATGCTGTTACCATAGCCACCTTCGCTGATGATACTGCTGCATTGGCGGTGGGTAACAGTATCGAAGAAAGAAAAAATAAAAAAGATTGCGGGCAGACACGAAAAGAGGCTGCATAGTCATCTCCGAAGTACTGCAACTTTTGGATTATGAAAAAAACGAAGGAGACACGTGGGTAAAACCTTTCGAACTAGTTAGTGATGTGGAATTGGGCGATGACAAGAACGTTCACGGCGGCAATGGAAATGTTGCTGAACTTACCTCCTCTTCACCTTGTGGTCAAAGCACAAGCACTAAGTGGGGGTATCGACTGAAAATCACCTCCAAAGAGGGGTGACGTAGAAAAGGGCACTTAGTTATTCTCAACGAGATCGACACGCATCCGACACTAAGTATGATCTCGGATAGAATAAACAGGACGCCAGCCTTTGAGAAAACCTTTAGAATCATAATTCCATTACGAGACCAATGCGAGCGTCAAGAAATAGAGCTAAATGGCCTGGTCTGGTATACGCACTGGTCAAAAACGCAAAATGGCACAGGATGCGGAATATGGGGGCAGCACAACTGAGACAAGGCACATCTGTAAGCCTTGGACAGTTTGCAACCATATTTCAAGCCGAGGTGTACGCTATGCAAATGTGTAGATACACTATTAGAAAGAGATTTTAATAATAAAAGAATCTTTATAATGTCCGACAGCCAAGAAATGTTAAAAGCTCTTGGCTCGTCGGAAGTAAACTCAGTACCTACGATAAGATCAAAGAAACACTACAGGTAAGTCGACCCCGACTAATCTGAGTAAAAACTTAAATTAAAAAAATAATAATAGTAAAGAAAAGTAAGGATATAACATGATCGTTCTCATCCTGTTTCGTGCATATTTTGATTCACCTTATTAACATATTAGAACTCGATAAGATAAAAATATAGAGCGCTATCATATTAACTTTATACTACAGGAAGGACGTTTTTTCAAGTTTCAGGTTTCAACACATCAAACAGCGACTCGCTACACAAGCGAGCAATATTTTTGTGAAATAATTTCCTCCGTGCTCGCATAATTTCGCGCTAACATCGCCATAAAAAAATCACATGTTATCCAGTTTCCTTCATTATAAAAACAGCTACGTATTTGTTTTTTATTACTAATATAAAACAAATATTCGCTTGGATGTACTACCTTGCACAACAAGCTAGCTGCATGTAAATGGAACAGCTAATATTTGTTTTGGACATTTAAAGTCAAACCAGCGAAAATAATTACTACACGCGTCCGTTTTTTTGCTTAGCTATTAAGGCTGCAATTTATCCTTTTACTTATATCAATTTTTTTAATCGCTCGTACAAATGAGCACGTTTTAATACACCGATGTATAGAAACGTTAGTAATTAAAGGTATCCACTTGATATGTTTATTTATGTTAATTATAAGGTTTCTTAAACTACCGTATATTTATCTTACTTAAACGTTGGTGAGTTATATGAAAGTCGTTCGGGCGTAATGAATTGTTGAACGACATGCTAAGGTTAAATGAAATCATTTAAATTGGATCCGTACACAAATATACAAAGCAGAGGTTCTTTGTAACGGAAACATTTAACATATGGTAAAACATTTATGTTTTATAGACTTGGTAAAAGCATTCCATGAAATCAAAAGAAAAGACGTATGAATGGGCCTAAAAGGGAAGGGAATAGAAATAGAAACAATCGACATAATAAAAGCGATGTAAGAAAAAACGTTGTAAGAACCCAAAATGAACAATCGACAGAGTTTGAAACAAAAGAGGACAAAACAAGGATGCGTGCTCAGTACAGTATTATTCGCAGTGGTTATGGATGCCGTAATTAAAGAATTAAAACAATAAATGCGAACGTTTCAATTGGACAACTGGAAAATGGAAAAAATAAATATAACTGAGCTAATGTTCGCAGACGACATGGTCTTAGTCGCGGAAACAGAAAATAATCTGCAACATACATCTAGAAACTCTGTACCAGGAATTGGAAAAAGTCAATCTGAAAATAAGTACAGAAAAAACTAAAACTATGATCGTTACAACAGAGGACAAAGGGCATAACATCATTTTAAATGGGCTTAGGTTGGAAGAGGTAGGAAACTTTAAATATTTAGAAATGATCATAGAGAAAAACGGAGGAATAGACAAGGAAATAAGCGAAAGGACGGGAAATGTGGGAAGAATATTGAACAGTGTAAGTACAACATTTTTTTTTGGAAATAGAAAATTCCCAAAACGAACAAAAGTGAAGTGGTCAAAAAGGTAGTAACTCCGGCACTTTTATACGGAAGTAACGTGAACACTCACAAACAAAAACAGTAGCCGTGTGAATGCAGCAGAAATGGGTTTTTCTAAGAAAAATTTAAGGAAAAATCAAAAAAGATAGAATCAGAAATGAAACATACAGAGAACAATGAAAGATAAAATTAGTCGAAACAAAAATACGAGAAAGGCAGCTGGGGTGATTGGGTCACATTTATAGGTTGAAAGAAGAAAGGTTAACCAGAAAAGCCTATGAAGCAAGATGACAGGGAAAAACAAAAGAGTTTGACCGAGAAAAACCTGGCAAGACGAAGTTAAAAAAGCAGCAACGGATAGAAACATAAAGCTAGCACAGGGCAGAAAAACGTGGAAAAAAGAACACAACTCAAAAGTCCTATACCACACAGTAGGACTCTTGAGTAAATAATTTTAAAAAAAATAAGTTAATTGCCACAACTCGTACTTTTATAACATTCTTTGAATTCTTGTTAGTTACTTTAGAAAGCGCGTAAAAACATAATCTTAAGTGACAAGATCGTAGGTTTGTTGCGTGCTACAATCAACGTTTTATTCTTCGGGTCAGGCAAGTTGTGTACCTTTTAAATGTAAAGCACTTACAGTTTGATTGAAGCATTGTAAAAAAAAGTTGACGCAATAAAAACAAAAAATCAATTTTATGGAAAAACTTAACAAAACATTTACTTGACTTGGGGTTGTCTGAACTTGTTTACATGTTAGTTCTCACAACTTCTATTTAGGCTCTAAGCCTGTTCACTCGTGTTCTTGTTCATATACGGTTTTTGAAACTTCTTTACCAATAATTTATTTTGTATTAGGAAATTAGTAGTTCTATAGTTAGTTTTTCGTTTGTACATTCCCAATTTATTTTTGCTTCAATAACGTTCATTTATTTCACTTGCCCCGGATTAACTTTCTCGTTTTCCTGTACAGTAGTTATCAGATGGCAGTGAATAAAACGCCTCATATGTCTCTGACACAATTTCAACTGTAAATTACAAATTCATTGTCTGCCATGTCAGCACGCAGAATGGCAATATGCTTATTCTACTTTCTCGCTCGTGCTACTTGCTAGATGTCACTTACTCACTTATATTCAATTAAAATTTGTTTGTATACGCACTAGAATATGATTTCATGCAAAAACTTATACTCGAGTAACTTATAATGGAGTTAAGTGGAACAATTTTGAACTTTAACGTAAAAAAGATATGTTGTTTGTTGTGTTATGGGGACTCATCCTTGCTTTAATTGTAGCATTCGAATTGATCAATATTGCACTTCAATTTCATTAGAAAAAAATTATATGCGCTGTTGATACTGGTAAGTAAACAAAATAAAACATTTGCAATTTAAGTTCTATATTTGTAGTGGCAATTATGTAACCTAAATTTTTAGGTCAACTTCACCTCAATGGCCAATGTCCCCAATTTTTGGTGCCTGTTTTTTACTAGTTTTATTAAGTAATTAATACTGCTAATTTAGTGCTACTTCGTAAATTAGTAGCTGTTAGGAATAAATTGTACTGTACATTATTAATATTGTATATAGTGAACATTAGGTTTATATTAGTGCCAATCTTGCTTGTAAATTTTCCGAGTGATTAGCTGTCAGGACGCAGACACAAAATCAATTAGTAAGTTGGGTGTTGCTTCCATACAGTCACGAGTTATATACACCCATTGAGCAAATTGAAAACTAGTTCATAAAGTATGTGCAGGAATATATGGCAAATTACACTAATTCCAGTTTCTAGCCATCGCAAGAAACTGCTGGTATTTAATTATGGACATTCTATAACCATTAATACAGGCAACGTAATAAAAACGATGAAATATTATTTATTTGCTGTAAAATATTTTATGGTAAACCAGATATGTAGATGCAGTCAGAGTTGTTTTTTTTACAATTATTAAAGTCGAAACGTGATGGCGTAAATAGGAATTGTTCTTGGTAAACTGTGTAGAAACTTCCCATATGTAGGCTAAATGAACTTTGAGTACCCAACCACTTAGCAAGAACTTAAACTATTGTCATTACCTACAATTATACTCCAACAACGGTGTTTCCACCAAATTCGATTTTAAGCCGATATTACCCCAAAAACCGAGTTATAGGGATAATAGTGCTTTTATGGTATTCAAAAATCGCTCTTACGTACATCGTTGATGATGTCTGATTAAGTTATTTAAAACAGGTGTCGAGGTTACAGGCTTCTTTGACATCTACAGCAGCCGTTGTTTTCCACTTGTTACTTTTAAATACGAGCTGAAAAGAAAGCTGACGTTTTTGTTCGGCAAGAATACAATGCCCTGAAACGAAGTTCAGAACAAACTTTTGCGTTTATGTTCAACATACAAGTGTAATTCTATACACACTTAACTTTTTCACGGCTGTAAAGCACTACAAATGTTTCTTACCAAAAGAACTTTAGTATTCCTTGTAATTGGCACAGTGTATAACCTCAAAAATAACTGCTGGTGTAGTTGATATTTATCAAAGTGAATTTAAAAATTCTATATCGTCTACTTACCAGGGACGGTCACAATATGTTGTCGCTAGAATCTGATCAAGGCTGTGTTTATTGCATCAAGAACATCAAAAATAAATATTATGTAGACTAATGTGCCACTGGCCATTCCCTTCGAAAAAATAGGGGAAAAACTGAAAAGTCGAATATTAAAAGTAATTTTTGCGATTGCGTTGGCCATGAAACCTTCAGAGACAAAATCGAAATTCTTCTATTTACCAATGCGCGCATCCTTTGCCAGTAAAATGGTGCAAAATTTATGAAAAAATCTTAAACGGTTCCGGGTAAAAAACGTCACAAACGAAACTCCTGTAAGATTTTTTCAAAAAATTTGCACCATTTACTTGCAAAGGACGCGCGCATTGGCAAATAGAAGAATTTCGATTTTATTTCTGACGATTTCATAGCCAACGCAATCGCAAAAATTACCTTTATTATTCAACTTTTCAGTTTTTCCCCTATTATTTCGAAGGAAAAAGCCAGTGGCACGTATAACTCTGCAAAAGATTTAGTTTTGATGTTCTTGATGCATTAAACACAGCCTTGATCAGATTCTAGCGACAACATATCGCGACCCTCCCTTGTTAGTAGTATCTATCTAGTATATAGAATTCGAATAGTATTCGTGAGAAACTTTTTTTAAAGTATTAGAGTGTTCTGGTTACTATACTACATTGTAACTTTGCAAATGATCAAATATAGATGAAATTATGTGTATATTTTAATATGTAGTAGAATATAATGGATGACCAGATTTAATTATTCAGGTGCAAAGATAATCAATAACTTATTATTAATGTGTTGTTTAGTTTCTGCTTTTATGTACACAAACATTTAAAATACTGATTCACAAATAATTTATTCAATTTAACATTTTATTAGATAAAACTGTTTGTTCTGCAAAAAATCTAGCAATAGTATGAAAAGTGCATAATATTTTTGCAGTGAAGAGTTCCTCAACTGATCTGGTTATGAAGAACCCCGGTATAATCTTTTTTTCGCGATTTCGAATCCTGTATGAACACAATTTTACGTTTGTTTTTGGTAACTGACAATTTTAATTTTTGTACGATCTTTTATGATAAACCGCAACATTCCTTTACGAAAGTAAATAATTTATTTAGTTATTCATTGTTTACTTGGCTAATGTCCCTTAAGGTAAATTAATTTGCTTGGTTTAAGCTTTGTCGACTATAAATTACAACAAAACACGTTTATGGTAATTCCATAATAAATAAGTTTCACCTTGGCGAATATGTTTTATACACACCTTGTGTAATTTCTGTCGGGTCTAAATAGTTGAAAATTTGCGCATCAACCAAATAATCCCTTATATGAATTTTGCGTTTGTAGTTAAAATATTTTTTTACGGTTTTAAAGTATCAAAAAATACTTTACACTTATATTACCGATTTACATTTATTTTTGAATGACGAGGCATGGATTCCTTAAAATATTTTTGCAGATAGTATGCTTGAAACGATAACAATTGATCAAAAAGCGAACAGGTTGTGTGTTGTGATGGAACATCGGATCCACTATTATATTTAAGCTGGTTTAAAACTGTCCTTGGTGTGGAGATTGTCCAGTTCAAGGCCATCTAGTTGTGGAATGCGCGATTCGCGGGTGTTCCTCCATAGGCGAGCTGATCTCCGAGTCTTATTTTCCATCCTATGCTGGTACACGCACTGCGTATATAATGAACGTTGCTTTGACCTTGAGTGTAAGCGCCATGTTATAAATTATTCTTTGTTTGTTGTAGGACTGCCGAAGAAAAAACGGGTTCCTCTTCCAAAAATAACACACGTGAAAACCGTTTTTTAGTTCTTTTTAATCACGAAAGAATCTGCCAGTAATCCATCTGTTAAATTTATAATAAAAGAACACACATGTGTACAGGATTAGGTAAGTCTTCCGGGATGCGTTTTCTGTTAATCAATCGGACCAGTTCAGGGTTTTCCAGCAAACTTTTACTGTCGTGCTATTATATTACATGCATCGGAAGTAACTGCCCTCATAGAAGATTTTAAGATGTTCAAGCCTAGTTTTTTAGAACACAAGTTCTCTTGATGGATTATACAGTGAAATTGTATCAATTCATTGCCATGGCTTTTCATATGTTGTTTCAATAATGTTACCAATCCAGAATTAGCTCTATATACATGCGAGTTTTTCTATGTGTACAATTTAACACAACCCATGCTTGTAAATTTGCAATATCAAGTATTCAAACCCTTACGTTGATATTTGATCGCAGTGCAAGAACGATTGTATAAAATTGTTTGAAGTTTTTTTGCAACAACGTTTCCGCCTCAAGGTATCAAATCCTTGCAAATTGTTTGAAAAGTGTTCACAAATCTAAAACAGCCCGAAGGCGTCTGCATAGTTCGTAGAAGTAATCTGCATCAGTTTGTGAGCGATACACTAAAGATAACGTGTCTAAAAATAAAGGAAGTCGTTTGGAGGAAATCCTTTATATTAACCGAACACAGCGGAGTGATTGCCATGTGTTTATTACAGAGTAAAATAAACGAGCTTTCTGTTACAGTATTGTAAGGAACGAACAAAAACAAATTAGATTGTGTGTTTACCGGGGAACTAACCCAAATTGTTTTCGTTGATGTGACATTCAATTAAATGTAGACTTTAACGTTTATAGGGTAGATAAGCTTCACCCTTTTCGTGCTTTAAGACATCGATTTTCAGAAGGAACCATAAGGCACAAAAAGTCACTAATTAAATGCAATCGTAAAATAGGACGTAAGGTAAAACAAGCAATTAAACAAAAATAAGGACAATAATAAAAATTCTTTGGCGAAGCTTTGAAGTGCTAAAAACATGTGAAAAAGAACCAGGTACGTTCTTTATTGCATGAAAACGATTCCAGATATCTAAAATTTCTTTTAAATTTATCATAAAATTTAGCAGCTTATCTAATATATTACAACAAGCGACATCCCGATAACGAAACACGAAATTCAATCATGTTTTATACCTCAATTAAATCAAATCGTTACGGCGTCCTTAACTCCTCGTATTTATTTGTCATCGATTTACATTCACAGTTTGAAAAACCGCTACGGCGACATCATGTCGTCGAACACTTCGACATTCTCGAGAAAAATGTTTTGACATGACGATACCGGTTCGTTTCCGCGGCAATGTCAAATTGTCTGTCAACGTAACACGACAAAGACCGCGCGGAGTTTCTTGCTGCGCCAAGAATACATAACATGTGAGGACATATTTGACGTTCAAGTTAACTAACCACTTCATGCTTGATGTTTCGCATGCACAGCTCAAAATACGCCTTGCCAAATGAACGCTATCAAAGAGGGTGATACAATTTGAATTAAACTTCTGCATTTTATCAGTAACCTTTGTGTTTAACATTTTGAATTGAATTTTTGCTCATATTAAATTACTTGGGCATTTTCAAAACATCTAAATCATTCAAAAAGTCAGCAACAAATTATTGATTTCTCAGAAAATTTTATTCTTGATAAAAGTTGGTGCATGGTTTAAAACTGATTTAAAGATAAAATACAGTTCCTTAAAAAGTCATAGGACACTAAATTTTAGCGATTTTTGAAATATTCGCAAAAGCAAAGTGCCCTTATTTTAAGAGTTACAATTTTTTTTAATGAGAAAATTCATGTGAAATGTTGAGAGAATAAAATATGTTTTAATAATTGGCTATTATCACCAACTTCTCCTTGGCTTCAACAACAAAATTCAAATCGTAAATCATTATCTCTGTCTTGAAGTTTGTTTATGAATTTTGATTTATAAGGATGGTATTGTTGTGTTTTCAAATTCTTTGAACTTAGGATAAAGATGAATAGTTGTTTATCGCTACCATTTTAATAAATGCTTTTGGTTTTTGTTTCACTGTTTGTAATACATTTAAAAAATTATCTTCATTAATAACCGATTTGGTATGTTCCTTTTTGTATTGGTTTTGCAATGATCCAGTTTGATAAAATAATTGATGGCTTTGCTTCACTAAGCAAGAAAAGGTGTTATATTGGGCATTTATTTAATTATTTATTTATTGTGATGTAATTATATTACATTTTCTTTTGCTTAAGTATTATTGGTATTATTTTATCTCTATATTGAATTAAATTACCTACTTAAAAATTTGTTACATTATAATTCATCTCATGTGTAAACTCATTTTTTTGTTGTTGTCAAGATTGGTGTGATTTTATTTTTTAATATGTGCAATTTTATGTTCCTATAACTATTGTACTATTACAGCGTTCTGTGATTTTTTTAATTTAATAATTAAAACATTTATTTTGTTCCCAAAGTCATTTATTTATTTTTATTTAATACTTATAAGAACTAAAAAACTAAATACATAGGGGCGCAAATTTACCCTCCTGCCTTAGGTGAAATTACCTCTAGGCCCGACTTCTGTAATGCTGTTAAATTTTGAATAAAATGTTGATTTATTTAACGTGTCATAGTATATTACATAGCAAGAGTTGTAATAAGCATGTTACGTACGAGTGGAAAAAATCCGCACGGAGCCGCGTAGCGGCGACTGCGTATTTCCCCGAGTGCGTAATTGCTTTACAACTCGTGTTATGTAGCATACTTTTTCTACGACAACATAATACCTATGATTTTAATGGCTTTTTGGCTACTAGACACATGTAATTACGTTGTCTTGTGAATTTTGACGTAAACCTACTTCGACATTTCTAGACAAGTGTGCGTTTTGCTTACCGTGCGTTATAACTCACTTACTAGGCATGCAGGAAGTGTTTAACGTGAGTCTACTTTGATCATTTCTTTAAAAATACCGGTATTTACTGTAATTCGATTTTAGTAGCCATGTTTGAATTTTATTGTAAAATTGTAACAGACCATTTACTAAAACAATATTATGCGAGTGTCCATAAAAACAAAGAACGATCTCGGGGTAGTTAAAAGTAAATATTTGAACACTCCAACTTTACTTACGTTTTTATTATTATGGCGAAAAGTTGCTTTAGCAAATATATTAAATAATAACTTCGGACATGGTCGATTCATAAAATTAACGACGTACATTTATGACGAAATAAAATCCTTATCAAAACACTACTTAGGGTATTGCTCATACTTTTAGTAAATAATATAATAAAAAAGTTGTTAACGCAGAGCAGCCATTTGGGTGTTGCTTTTGTCTCGGTGCCACACGGTTTATGTCTTAAACATGCCACAAATTATGGCGATAATAAACACCAAATATGACACGGCCTTAATAATGGGGAACACTACGAGTCAGGCACTAAATAGTTTCTCCTACACGCTATACTTCAGGAATATAGTGGTAATAAAGCAAATGGATTTTGACCCTTTTTAAAAATGAAATTCACTTAAAATCATAACATCGCTACAATGAACTACTTGTGGGTTTTGTACTACTCTTCTCTACATTATCATATTAGAATAATCCTTCAATAAACGCTAATGATTAAAACGAATTCAATTTATGCGATTCTCGAATGAAAACAATATACAGGGTGTTCAAATTAGGATATCTCATCCAAGTAACTTCTTTATTTTGAACAGAAAAACTTTTAGTGTTTATTATAAAAGTTTGAAAAGAGCCTGTAGAAAAAGTATGGGACGACAGAAAATAACGGTGCAAGAAATCTTCCATAAACAGTTAATAATAAGAATAATGTTCAGAAAATAGGCAAAACTTAAAATTAAATAAACACACTGTGTTCATTTTACAAGACAATTTGCATAATTTGTATTGATTATTGTATTCGATTTTTATTCTATTTTACTGGGATTAATTATGCATGCAAATTATGGATTACCTACTGCATAGATTTTAAGTAATTTTAGCTTAAACTTTCGTTTTTTATTTAAAAAAATCAGATAGATACAGTGAGCTCTCGTTATAAGCAACCCACGATATAAGGCAACTCTTGTTATAAACACCACTTGATATAAGCAACTATTTGATGAGAATATGTGATATAAACAACTGTAAGTTGTGCTGTCAATGTGACAGTTAATAATATCTTTCTTTACCCATATAAAGTGCTACGTAAAAGTATGGAAACGGACAAATATCTAAAACACTATTAAAGATATTACGATGAAATTTGGTATATGACCGTTATTGTATGTTTCAGATTTGAGGAAACTATGTGGTTGCAGTAAGACTTCCGGTTCAACCAGAAACGTACTCAAACTTTGAAATTTTAAATAAAACACCCTATATATTTTTAAATTTTGGATTCCTCTTTATGTTTAGGTACATTATAAAATGTTATATCGGTTCAAAGTTAACTGTTTTCGTGAAATTGAAATTTTTATGAAAATTTTGAGCGATACAGCACTTTCAAACATTTTCAATATTTAAAAACTTTGAATAGGCGGTATAAATTCGTTTAAAATTTAGCTGACAATAAATTAATTCTACTTCACACTAGCTACATTTTAAAATATTTTTTTAATGGCATCTATGATAAATTTACAATCTATATATTAAGAACAATAAGTAAATTGTTGTGGCTTTAACTTAACTAGAAGGATAAGCTTGCCCAGTGTCAACTATCCGTTTAAATTTACTTAAATTAATTTATTATTGGTAACATAGGTTAAATTTTTACTTAAAACAATTAGGTGTCTAGAAGTTTATGCCTCTAAAAATATTACACAGGGCGGGTCTTACCCTTAGTAAAATTTGTTTATCGTAAATACAACACCCTATATTTTTTACACAGTCTTATAGAAAATTGTATTGTCTTTCAAAAACATTATTAAGCCAATTTTATACTTAAATTTATATTTTCTGAGATACTGCGATATATTAGGGCAACGTAATATTTTCAAGTAGGCTATAAAGACAGACAGCCGTAATATTGGAAAATATTGAAAGAAAAAACAAGAAGTTATAATTGTATCTTTTGACTACGATTTTTTTTTTTTTTATAATAAAGAAGTAATTTTACATTTCTTACGTTTAAATAGAGGTTTCTTATCAGAGCCACAATATTTTTTAAAGAATTTTACTAACCTGTCTTATCTAAAATTTAAAAAAAAAAGTTAAGGTTGGATCCGTTTCCGGTTGAATGGAAGTCGTACTGCAGACGCATACAAAAATGTAAATTTAATGAAAACGGTTAACTTAAGAACTATTTAAGGTCTAAACATTTTTTTAAACAAGTTTAAAGAGGAATCCAAAAATATACAGGTTGTTGTTCTATTTAACATTTCAAAGTAGGAGTCCATTTCCGCTTGAACCGGAAGTCGTATTGCAACTTTAGTAATATTTTCATCATATCTAGAACATACAATAATGGCCAGATACCAAATTTTATTGTAATATCTTTAATAGTGTTTTAGATATTTGTCTGTTTCCATACTTTTGCGCAGCACTGGATATACAGTACCTAGTCAAAGCAAGAAAGTCTTCTTAGGCCACGATATGTTGTCGTTAGAATCTAATCAAGACTGTGTTTATTGCATCAAGAACATCAAAACTAAATGTTTTGCAGAGTTATTCGTGCCAAAATAGGGGAAAAACTGAAAAATTGGATAATAAAAGTAATTTTTGCAATCGCGTTGGCCATGAAACCGTCAGAAATAAAATCAAAATTCTTTTATTTACCAATGCGCGCATCCTTTGCAAGTAAAATGGTCAATTTTTTTGAGGAATTCTTAAACAGTTCCGGAGAAAAACGTCAAAAACGAAACCCCTGCAAAAGCGCTATGATTTGAGAAGTTGTATAACTATGTCTATGCGACCTCCCTAGTCGTTTAATATAGGGGAAACCGTTTTTACAAGGGCCTCGTTTTTCGCGTTTTTCTCCAAAACCGTCAAATATTTTTACAACAAATTTGCACCATTTTACTTGCAAAGGATGCACGCATTGGTAAATAGAGAATTTCGATTTTATCTCTGACGGTTTCATAGCCAACGCGATCGCAAAAATTACCTTGATTATTCATTTTTTTTTAGCGTTTCTCCTATTTTTCCGAAGGAAATGGCCAGTGGCACGTATAACTCTGCAAAACATTTAATTTTGATGTTCTTAATGCAATAAACACAGCCTTGATCAGATTCTAACGACAACATATCGTGCTTCCCTTCTTAGTATTAGACGCAAATGTTGAAATATTAAAAAAAATAAGATGGTGCGAAAATTAGTGAGTTGTGCAATTTCCTTAAAACTGTGTCTATTGCTATCATATAAGCAACTTTCAGAATTGGAATTGGCAGTCATTAGGTGCTTATATCGCGAGCTCACTGTATTTCCAAAACTATTTCATCGTCACCCATTTTAATTTTTAAATATTTTTCAAACGCAAGGATATCAAATCAGTTTTGAAAACAATTCGTGTGCCAGTTCTAAACAATTTATCGAAGCCATTGTCGACTGATTCCATATTTGTTATTAAAATATTTAGCAAACAAGCAAAAATAAAGAATTCCCCGATTTTTAGCGTGCGTGCGGCAACATTTTATCATCAACTCCCAGTATAAATAACACACGGACTTGATGAATGCATATAATTAGTTACAGTAGCTTACTTGCGCATAAAAAAAGCTAATTAAAAGCTAAAAATGTTGTTATCGGTGTAATTTCTTGAATGAAGCATGCGAGCAAAAAACTAATTTAAAATCATATGGCACTCGCAACAGGAGTTTTATATTTCTTTATAATGTAATCATTAAATGTATGCAGTGTAATTACAGTGCAATGAGTGTTTGAAATAGTTTCAGCTTACAGCTGTTACAAAATTAATAGTTAATATATGTAACAGGAAATCATAAAATACTTTCAAAAACAGAGCTAACAACGATAACACTGGACTAGGAAATTAGAACACATTCGTCTTAAGTAACTGTATAATTAAACGCTTGTTAGTTATGCCGTGCAAATAAGCATAAATCTACTATACAGGGTGATTGGTTGGGAGTGTTGGGACCGGGCATTATAAATATATGTAGAATGAAAAAGGGTATTGATCTGAAATTTGGTTATGACCATAATGGCATGTGATCTGTTTAATGAAAATATTTTCAAGATGGCGACACTTTCGGAAATACCGGAAGTTGGCGACTACTTTCTTATTTCAAATACAATCGTCTATTTTTCATTGCATTTTTGGATTTAACATGTTATTTTAGAGGGACTTTTAATAGCACTCCCTATACCTAAAAGTAGTAGTTTTTTAGGTTTTTCGACTTTTTTGAAAAATGTTTTGATTTTCATCGTGATGCTTAATATTATCTAACGCCGACATTTTTAAAGAAAAAACGCTTAAATTTAGACTGTGCATAGAAGAAACCTTGGAGTTCATACTGGAATTTTTCCAATCGACGCATTACTTACAGGGTGTCCAAAATTTAATTTAATTTTAATACAATTTCATACCACTAAAACTCGTTTATTTCAAAGACAATGCCCAATTTTTTTTTCATTTTCTAATGCAAAATTACATTCTGCATCAATCTGTATTAGCGTTTTCTATACCTATCTGCAATAATTTTCGAGTTATTAAGAATTTTTAATGTTCAGTGAGAGGTATCCTCATTTGACTGTAATAACCAGACAGAAATTTCAGTGAATAGAATCAACTTTTTTTGAAATTTAGAAGAGTGTAATCTGCTAGTATTCGACATAAGCGTGTGACGAATAATGAAACTAATGAAGTTAACATCCTGGGATATTTTAATCTCGAAAATTATTGCAAAATCGCGCCATGCGCACCATTTTAAAGGTTCAATTCATTTCCCTATCAAGGTTATGTTAAATACACTTCAATTTATG
Organism: Elmis aenea; assembly: GCA_947652605.1. NCBI lineage: Eukaryota > Metazoa > Arthropoda > Insecta > Coleoptera > Elmidae > Elmis > Elmis aenea. Next base: position 47,910,098 of record OX393581.1, read on the forward strand.
AGTATTAATTAGAGAATAATATTTAGAACATTGGAGCTAGTTTTAAAAATTAAATTACAAAAACACCAAAATATCTGTATGAAAATGTAAAATTGGTCCATAAGATCCACAGTTATAAAACTAGAAATAGGCTTGATTTCGTTATAGAGAAATGTACTAAAAGTCAAACTGCTCGTTCGTTATTTTATCAAGGTTGTAAAATATTTAATAATATGCCGCATCAAGTCAAAATATGTAATAATTATAAGAAGGGTATTAAATTAATTAAGGAGTACGCATTAGAACGATATTAAACTATTATTTTAGATATTTAGAATTTAGAAGATTTTTAGATTTTTATTTTATTTAATTCTATTTTTATTTTTATTATATTTACTATTACCTATGTAAATTATGTTACAATGTAATAGCAATTGCTAAATAAAGCCAACTTAAGATAAGTATAGGAAACGCTAATACAGATTGATGAAAAATTTAATTTTGCATTAGAAAATGAAAAAAAAATTAGGCATTGTATTTGAAAAAACGAAATTTAGTGGTCTGAAGTTTAGGGGTGGGCGATATATCGATATTATCGAAATTTGGATATCGCCCACCCCTACTGAAGTTGTATTAAAAGAAATTTACATTTTGGACACCCTGTAAGTAAGTAATGGCATCGATTGGAAAAATTCCAGGATGATCTCCGAGATTTCTTCTATGCATAGTCTAAATTTAAGCGTTTTCTCTTTAAAAATGTCGGCGTTAGATAATATTAAGCATCACGATGAAAATCAAAACATTTTTCAAAAAAGTCCAAAAACCTAAAAAACTACTACTTTTAGGTATAGGGAGTGCTATTAAAAGTCCCTCTAAAATAACATGGTAAATCCAAAAATGCAATAAAAAATAGACCATTGTATTTGAAATAAGAAAGTAGACGCCAACTTCCGGTATTTCCGAAAGTGTTAGGTTATAATCACATCATCACAATGAAAATCAAAAATTTTTCAAAAAAGTCCAAAATCTTAAAAACGACTGCACATAGGTATAGGTCAAAAATGCAATAACAAATGAACTATTCTATTCAAAATAAGAAAGTAGACGTCAACTTCCGGTATTTCCGGAAGCGTCGCCATCCTGAAAATATTTTCTTTAAACAAATCAGATGCCATTATGGTCATAACCAAAATTTCAGATCAAAACCCTCTTTCATTCTTCATATATTTTTAAGGCCCGGTCCCGATCAATCACCCTGTATCTGGATTCCTAGACGGTTACGAAAGGGTAATAAAGAAGGTGCATCGTGTTATGGAAAATGATTTTCACAACTCCACTTTCTTTTATAATAGAAGATGACATCAAAACATATTCTCACGTCTACAGCACCTACCTAATTTATATTATCGCCTTCCGGGAAATGAAATACTTGTGAAATGTGACCGCGAATGTAAAAACCTCTTTATCCGCAATGCAGAAGGTATAACCCACAAAATCTCTAAAAAGCGGTGTTGCGATTTAACGCCAGGCACATTTCGAATTCACTTAAATATCGCAGTTTACCGTAAGCTGCCGCTGCATTTTAATATATATCGTAGCTTTTCGCTGTATTGCCGTTCCCCTAACTGCAAATTAAAAGTTTTCAATCTGTTGTAGAGACGGTCAAGTGCTAGGTAAACATTTTAAACCGTATTCGATTTCGAAAAGTAACGGGTCCTAAATTTACTCGAATAAATGGTTGGAAAATATTTACGAGCCGAGTAAATTTGCCTGCATCTCGTTTGTAAAACGCGAAGGAAAGGGCTGACGTTTCTACATAATAAAAAACGGATAGATTTCTTACTCACCGTTTCACCGAAGTGATCTGGCTCCTTCATACCATTTCTCTTTTCGTAGGTTCCACCTGAAAATAATAAAAAGAAACAATCAAATACAATCCCTTAAAATCTGTATTATGCAGGCTACAATTGTCGAGAAAGATTTTTATCCTAATTTTGTTTGGATGTGAAAATTGCGTTTTATAAATGTTAGAATATTTTAAGTAACTTACTTATTAATAGACAAGAAAAAACTATCAAGTAATATCGACCTAGATAGTTCCAATAGTCCCTACTACGTACTGTGAAGTAGCTGTGAGTTTTATAAACGTACTCATTTATGTGTATTGAGTTATTAATACTCATAAAGAAATTGGTTAGCAAGAAAAAGTAAGTGATTAATATCGTTTAAGTTTTTCCAAAATCTATTTTGCCACTGCAGATAACTGCGTTTAAAACTATTTAATATAAATGTAGCACACTAACTGCAGGTATTAACTTTCAAGTAAATGAACTTAAAAGTTTAGTAATGTTTATTAAGTTCCTATATAGTTTTCTACTCAATTTCACATGAAGCTAAAGTTGGTACATCCCAATGCGGTCAATTACTCTTTAGTAGCGTATACAGCTGCCAATATAAATTTATAATATGAGATGTGCAATCAGAAATATAATTTAAAACGTATGACTATTCAACAATAATTAGTTCTTATCCACAGGGCTGGCGGAAGGGTATCTCTATCTGGCGTCCCTGGGCAAACAAAATTTGGGTGCCCCCATATATTGTCTAAATCAGCGTTTCTCAAACTATGGGTCGCAACCCAAAATTGGGTCGCATTAAATTTTTATTGGTTCGCGAAACGGAACTGTTTTGATAAAAATACAGAGAAATATAAAAACAAAACAAAAAAAATACAAATTTTAATTTTTGTTTTAAAATGCTTTAAAATTACATTTCTAAAAAAAGGATTTCTTGCGGGTATGGAGACCCCCTCTCCTATGGGTCGTACTCTCATTTCTAGAAAATTATTTGGGTCGCGTGTTTAAAAGTTTGAGAAACGCTGGTCTAAATGTGCGTTTGTGTGCAATATTTATTAATCACCCTTACTTCGAAAGGAGACCTTTTAGGAAAAAAAAATATATGAAAGCCCCCCTTAACTTTTGATAAGGGATTACCTCTCGAAGTTTTTTGCAAAATATATAAAGTACTCTACCTATCTATACAGCGTCATTCAAAAAGTCTGCAACAAATGAAAAAGTCTTTTATTATCGATTTTTTAGAAAATTGTATTCATGATAAAAGTTGGTGCATGGTCTGAAACTAATATAAAGATTAAAAAAAGTTGAATAAAAAGCCATAGGACACTTGATTTTAGCGATTTTTGAAATATTTGCAAAAGTAAAGTGTCCTTTTCTTAAGATAAAAGCAAATTTTATGAGAAAGAGTTATTTAGAATCTAAAAATAAGGCTAGATATAAATTTTGACAGTCAAAGAAATTTTAAGCACTTTATTCTTGCGAATATTTCAAAAATCGCTAAAAACTCTAATGTCCTATGACTTTTTGTCTAACTTTTTTTATCTTCAAATTAGTTTCAGACTACGCACCAACTTTTATCATGAATGAAACTTTCTGAAAAATCGATAATAAAAACTTTTCCATTTGTTGCAGACTTTTTGAAAGTTAAAATTTCTTAAAAAATTAAAATTGGAATTTGACCGTCAAAATTTAAATCTAGCCTTAATTTTAAATTCTAAATAAACCTTTTCCATAAAAAAAATTGTATAGGGCACTTTACTCTTGCGAATATTACAAAAATCACTAAAATCTAGTGTCCTATGACTTTTTATTAAACTTTTTCATATTAATATTAGTTTTAGACCATGCACCAACTTTTATCAAGAATACAAAGTTTGAGAAATCAATAGTAAAATTCCATTTATTGCGGACTTTTGAATGACGCTGTATAGATACAGGGTTTATATATTTTGCAAAAAACTTCGAGAGGTAATCCCTTATCAAAAGTTAAGGGGGGCTTTCATATATTTTTTTCCCTAAAAGGTCTCCTTTCGAAGTAACACCTCCATGAAGGGGAACGATGAAAGTAGGTTTTCATTTTATTTCTCAAATTTGGAGATATGTAAAAAAATTACTTTTGGTAGATGTTTTTTACTTATTAAAGGTTTTTACCGCAATATTATCACTGATCTCTCACCTTCACTAAAAAGTGCGACCCCTGTCGTTTTTTTTTTTTATCAGAACTTTTTGGGGGTTAGAAATTTTGCTATTTTTTTTAAAGCTGCTTTTATTAAGAACCTTAATTCATCTTTTAGTTTTTCCCGCAAAACCTACAGTTTTTGAGTAAAAAATGAAACAAGTGAACTGCACCATCAAATATTCTTAAATAAAATGATTCATTTTGGTGGTTACCGTACAGATTAGGTAAAAGCGGCGGGTGTTTTCGTGTTTATTTGGTGGTGCATGTTAAGTTATTGGATTTTTTACTCTAAAACTGTAGGTTTTGCGAAATCAATCAAGGAATTAAAAAAAAATAACAGATTAATCAGAGTTTCAAAAAATGTTTTTAAATTGCAAAATTTTAAATGTCCAAAAAGTTCTGATAAAAAACCAACAGGGGTTGCACATTTCAGTCCCTTGTTAAGGTAGGAGACGATTGACAATATTACTATGGGAAATATTTTAATAAGTATAAAACATCTACCAAATATCATTCTCCTACATTTCTCCAAATTTGAGAAATAAAAGAAAACTTACTTTTACCGTTTTCTTTAGGGCGTGTAACTCCGAAAGAAGACGTTTTCTGATTTTTTTTTTATAAAAAAGACCTTAATATTGTATATGATAGGAATTACCTACCGAAGTTTTTCGCAACATTTATGAATCACGGGCATATTAGTAAAAATATTACACTATTACAAAACTTTTAATTATTTTCAGTTAAATAACGTTAATAAATTTGTAAACATGTATAATATGAATTTTACCTTTTTTTATGAACAAATCTTGCGCCCCCATAACCTGGCGCCCCTAGGCAATTGCCTAGACTCGCCTTATGGTAAAACTGGCCTTGCGTATCCAGTAAACTTAAGCAACTCTTTTTTTAATACCTTTTACAATAATTTCAAACAGTTTGAAAGCACAACACAAACTCGTCTAAGAGCAGCATAATTTTAAAAAACATTTTTTAAGTCAACGTTGTATAATAATTTCATACGCCAAAATTATATCAAGGCAGTAATTGCACAAATAATTAAGAGATTTGTTCTGGTGATCAGAACTCGGTTCAAAACGACGGTACATATTTTAACAACACAGATTAAAATCGCTACTTCCTTTTCCTATTTCCTTTTTGGTCTACATCGCTTGTTACTGTATCAAATCGTACAATGTTATAAAACGTATTTGCTCCACATTAATATGGATAAAAGTAAAATATGAAAGTTTTATTCACAATATTATGCTACCGATCAAATAAATCAAAATTTAAATCTGTGGCACAATATGCGTCGTTTTGCTATTATTGAAACAACGGATGATGAACGACCTAAAAATTTGAATAAACACATTCATGGTCAATTTGAATGGGCCGTTTGAAACGGGTTCACACACTCATCAAGTTGAATTAACACTTCAGATACTTTCATAACGGTTCTCCATCTAAATGATTAATTAACATTTTAAATTTAATAGACCCACGACACTGTGACACTTAAAATAATCGGTTCACGTAGAACATATGTAGAAAACAACTAAAACACTCCATTGGTGGATATTTAACAGATCTTCTACATTTCAAGAAACTCTTAAGACTTGTGGCAATCATTAAACAAACACCCACCAAGCGACGAATTGAAATAAACATCTTGGTAATAACAGCAATAAAATGAAACGAAAATCTCGACTAATTTGTAGTGCATGGAAAAATATGGAAAATTTACTAGTTTTGATGCTACGCGTTACTCTGAACTTCCCCAGGGATATCATAATACGTTAGCACGTTCTATTAAATTGAGAAAATATTACCTAAGGCTTTCGTCTGACCCATTACGCTCAACAAATTTCAAACAAAACATACATAACACAGTTCCTTCCACTAATACAAACGATGATATGTTCTATAATATTAAAACTACTCCAAAATGTCAGAAACAACTGATGCAATAACAACCAAACAACAAATTTGTTTATGAGTGCAATTGTTATTCAATTAGATAATTAAAGTTGAAAGTGCTTCATCGAAATTTAGTCATTTAAACATTGCAATTTAATACATTACGTACACCGATTACTACCAATAATGACCATCGGAATTACAGCAGCAAGTTTCTACCTCAATGGTATAAATTAATATGTGTACACCTTCAAATTTGCATAATCCTCTTCGCGTTTAAACGCAAATTGCGTCGCTATTAATTAAATTGTAATTAGTTTTAACAATTGAATGACACACACGAAAGACATTTCCGAATTGTTTAGCTAAATACCTCTCTGACTTAAGTGCATCTCTGGTTTTAGTTCATCGTAAACTGAATCTTCATTTATGTCGTTTTGATCGTGTTTTACAAAGTTCAACACACTAAGCCTAATTTTAAGCAAAGTTTTTGAAAGTTTTGCTAAAAATAGCGAACAATAAATACTTTTTTCTACGACCACTAATGTAAATGACTTACTGTATAGCCTGCATGCATAGTGTGGGTCCTAACGCATGGTAAGCAAAAGCCACAGTTTTTTCAAAAAATGATCAAAGTAGACTCATGTCAAACACTTTCTGCATGGCTAGTAAGTGAGTTATAACGCACGGTAAGCAAAATCACACTGGTCTAGAAATGTCAAAGTAGGCTTACGTCAAAATTGACAAGACAACGTAATTACATGAGTATATGTCAAAAAGCCGTTAGAATCGTATGTATTATGTGATCGTAGAAAAAGTATGCTACATAACACGAGTTGTAAAGCAATTACGCACTCGTGGAAATACGTGCAACTTTTCCATTCTTGCGTAATGTGCTTCTTACAACTCTTGTTATGTAATAAACTATAAAAGAATACACCATTTTTGCAATTAATTTGTTAATTGCTGTTAGTCAGTAAGAGCAATTGTTAAAGATATTTATTTAAAGCTCGCCCCATACACGTCTGTTCAGATTTGCACCTAAAGGGCACTCATCATTAAGTGCGCCCATTAAAATTACTATCAGCAAATTAAAGTGGACATTCATCAAATAAAAGCTTAGAGTATGTGGTTAAGCTCCTCTCCGTAGTTCAATACCTTCCGATAGATACCATGTAGCAATTTACAACCACGTATTATTCGATCAAACAACAATAATTGAACTTACGGTCGGCCGCAAACTAATAGCTGCATGTTTAAAATTGATAAACATATGTTACTAACTATATTAGCATAAATTTTATAACTAATAATAACGACACATAAGAAGATGCCATTACGCAGCAATTCATCACGTGTTTCCTGACAAGATAGTACATATAATTAAGGACATATTACGGGAATGGATGTTCAGCAAAATGATGCAATTATAGTAGGTAGGTAAGTAAAATGGGAAAAAGTTTCTACATCACTTCTTTAGAAAGTCAATAAACTAATTGTGAGAACACTGTATCCGAAAGAAATTCATGAAACCACTGGAAAAGTTATCACGAAATAGTTGTGAATTCCAAGACTATAACCTTGCAATTTGTTTTTAGAAAAAATCGGTAGTTTAGGATGTTCTTTATGTTTTCTGAAAATGTTAAAGATGTCCTAAACAATGCATTTTCTCTTTTGGTTCATCAGCTCCTCAAAGTTTTGAAAAAGTTCGAAGACATTGCAATTTTTTTTCAAAATAAAAAACAATTTTTGTGGGTTGGTCTTTAAGTTGAAGACACTGTAAAGAATGCATTTCCACCTTTGCTTTGATCAAAAACGGCCTTAAAGTATTTTTTTCAGCTCCTCAAAGTTTTCCAGAAAGTCCCAAGACTATAACCTTACAATTATTGTTAGAAAAAATTGATTGTTTTAGGACGGTCTTTATATTTTTTTGAAAATTGGTTGGAGGAACTTAAGAGATCGAATGGTTTAGAAGTAGATCCCTGGATCTCTTTAAAGCTACTGTGAATAAATGGCTTTAATAATAATCAACTTTTGATCAGCTATAGAAACAGAAAAAAAAAGCAACGGTACCTTTAATATTGTGATTTCTTTGAAAACTTAAAAATTAAGGATTTTGGTTTTCAATTAAAATACAATTTACACTAAGCAAACTTTTTAAGTTGAATTGAAAGTAGCAATTAACTTAAAATACACTGCTTAAATTTAATCCCAAGGGAAAAATTTGTTGAAGCACTCTGAGAATATTCCTTTTGGGTCAATTCTCGTTAATGGCAACGATTGATTCATCAGAAGTTTTAATTTTAATTAGACAAGAAATATTTACTCAGTTCCACGACGGATAAGTTTCGAAAATTTTAGCATAAACCTAGAAAACACAAAATATATAAATTTCACTTAACGAGTTGAGAAAGGTTAATGACAAGTTCGTTTAAACCCCATAAAAGAAAGTTATGGTAATTAAGAACTTTAATGCCAGTACCAGATATTAAATTCTTTGTCTTGGAGTAAAATGGGATGAAATAAATGCATTTATATTTTGGACCCACTGTTTAATGTCTACATTACGATTTCAAAAATTTAAATAATTAGATAAACCTCATACAGGGTGTCCCCGTTATCGGCTCAAATATTGTAAGTGGTGATAAAGGACCTTATACTAAGAAAAAATTTAAGTTAAACTTTATCCTAAAATCAAATGCTAAGCCGATATCAAAACTTACTTGATTTTTTTACACCTGCATTTAAAAGGCTCTTTCGCCGATAATATCAATCTTATCATAAAATACCTTTAAGCTTTTTAATAGAGCATGAAATTCTCTACAAAATTGGTTATAATTATTTTTTGTCTACAGGCAATGATTTTAAGTGAAAACATAATCCAAAAAGAAAATAGACCTATACTGTGTAACAAAAGAACAGACTAGAAAGGATTCAAAACGGAACCAAGTAAGAAAATTGAACTAAATGGGCTATTAACACGTTAAGCGCCATTTGTATCCATATGGATACAAATAGTTTTTGCCAAATGGGTCACCTGTATCCATTTGGATACAACAGCCTACATTTAGATTCGGCTGCCTGTATTCTTAAACATACATGTATTACATATAACTATACCAGAAAAGGTTTAAGGATGGCCTGCTGGACCAGAAAACCTTGATGGTCACAATTTTTTTACCCACATTGATATAAAAAAAAAAAAAAAGTTTTATGATACAAATTTATTCACACAAAAAAAATATTTAAAAACTGGTTTAAATGTTATTATTTTGTTGTGATTTTTTTTATATTACTTAAGGGCAATTAAGAAACGTAAATTAAAAAAAAAAAAGGTGGCCAAAAAAACACCTTTTTTTTAACATGGTGGCGCTTAACGTGTTAAGAACCAAAGAACACCTAGAGTACGAGGTAGAAAAACTTGTCACAGATATACAGTAAACCGCTTGGAATAACACACCAGACATGAAGCGAAAAACGATAGGTAATGCCTACCCAAGAGAAGTAAAAGAACCTTTAACTAAAAAGAGAAAAGCACGGAAAAAATGGCAAACTACCAGATATCCTGAAGACAAAGTTACTCCGAATAGACTAACACAACAGCTAAAAAAGGAGATTAATGAAATTAACAATGAATCAATAGAAACGTACCTAAGAGAGCTGACAACTTATAAAGACACTAAATACTCCTTATGTAAAGCGACTCGAAAGCTAAAACGTCCAATAGTAGATATGCCACCAATAAAACAAGAAAACGGAGAGTAGGCACTATCAAATAAACAAAAAGCTGACGTCTTTGCTAATCATTTGGAAATGATCTTCCAACCAAATGAAGACCATGGATATGAACTAACAAACGAAGAAAATAGAAAACTAGAAGAAATACCGAGGGTAACACCTAAAGAAGCAGCCGAGGAAATCAAAGGAAATATTAACTCTAAAAAAGCACCAGGGTATGATTTAATCACAGGCGAAATATTAAAATATCTACCACGGAAAGCCATTGTTAAACTGACGTATATAATAAATGCTGCATTCCGACTGCAGCATGTACCAAACATGTGGAAAGTCGCTGAAGTCATAATGATAGCCAAACCTGGGAAACCACCTAATGACGCTAAGTCCTATAGACCAATATCCTTAACCAGTCTTATCTAAATTATTTGGAAAACTCTTTTTGAAAAGACTGAAACCAATTATAAACAGTAAAAACCTAATACCAGAACACCAATTTGGATTTAGAAGCAAGCACCACTCTCGATCAAGTGCACAGAATAACACACGAAATAGACAAGGCACTTAAAGAAAAAGAGACCCTACGTATCGAAATACGCTATTAAATAATCGACATTAGATCTTTGATGTCTCATGAATAAACATAAAAAATGCAGGTATGCAGTCGACAATGGTCGGTGAGCCTTTCTTTGTATCGTTCTGTATTGTTTAGTGTACATAAAAGAGGTTAAAACATGTTTAAACGACTTCTAAAAGGTAATATATCAGGTTCTCTCATATATAATTCAGCAGTTCGCAGCAACGAGTACAAGTGAGCATGTATAGCGAGCGATCATATCGAATATACATTACAGTAAGTACCTTTTGCTTGAATATTTCAGAACACGCCTTCAGCAGATAAGCTACCATGCCTACCTCTGCCTAGTACCAGAGAAATCAAATATTGTCTCAACGATGTTCATATTCAAATGTCAACTACATTCAGTCAGTTCCTGCCATATGATGAATGAGGTTTCCAGAGTGTAGTTCGAAAAACGACTTTAGTGTCGAACTTGATATGAATACTTAAAACTGCAAACTTAGAAAAGCTCCGGAAAGCATATTCCTACTTCCATATGAACTGCATATGGTTAAAAGTTGGAAGCTCTACCAACATGATAGAGTATTGATCGACCATTTTATTATGATCCCGTGGAATTTTATACAGTTCAGATAATAAATCTTCTACGGTTAAATAAGTAAATCATGGCGACCAATTTTATAAAAAGAACTAAAAACATTACCAAGTAAGACGACTAAAACTATTTAAAATATTCTAAAAATGTAATTTATGCATCACAATTTTAAGTTAACTAGGAATGAACCAAATGTAATTCTTGGAAACCACCAATAAAATCTTTACTAGTACAGTAAAATTGCAGAAACATACAACATTTACACTTCTTTTAGTTTTATGATTATCATCTAATAAAATTGCCAACTCTGCTGACATGTTCTTTAAAAATGCAAATTAAGTAAGTTGCAAGTTTATGGATGCTGTAATAAAGTGTCTTAGAACAACGTAAGATCTAAAATTAAAAATTAGGTTTGGCTTAACACCTTGAAGCTGTAAGATAACACTTAAGACCTTAAGAGTGTCACACATCATCAACCACAGCCTAATATAAATACTCCAGACACGAATGACTCGCCAGTTGCTGTTTAACCAACAACCCTAAAGATGTCCCCAATAAGGCAGGACGAAACGTCGCTTATGAAGAAACCTTCGACGCGGTTCCAACCCGGAAACAACATAAACATTCAAGTACTTGGGAAATTTACTGAATGCACAATGGGACCATTCGGCTGAAATAATATGCCGTATAGAAAAGGCTAGGGCAGCAATTCTTAAAATAAATACAGTTTGAAAGAACCACAGTCCGAGTCTCCAACTTGAGCTTAGATCGGTGAAGTACTGTGTTTTTCCGGTGCTCCTGTACGGAGTAGAATCTAGGACATAAACGGAGGCTACAACAGCGTTCGAGATATGGACTTACAGAGATATACTTAGAATCCATTGGAAGGACCATGTCACCAACGAAGAGGTCCTAAGGAGATTTTAAAGTAAAGGCAGAGGTTGTGAATACTGTTGAAAGGAGAAAGCTGGAGTACTTGGGCTTGAGACTGATATATCAGGGGAAGATAGATGGCAAGAGGGGTAGGGACGGAGAAGGATCTCGCGGTTGAAGAATCTGAGAACTTGGTACAACACTACGACCACGGAATTATTCCGTAATGCTGCTAACAAAATAAGAATCGCGTTGTGGATAGCCAACATCCAGTAACGAATATACACGTTAATAAAAAGAAGAGACATCTGCTACGTATGCCACAAAGCAGGAACGCAAAAATGGAATGGAAAACGAATTTTGAGGGACAAAAAAGTAGAGGAAGACTGATAACAAAATGGAAAAACCAAGTGACACATACATAAGAAGAAAAAGGAGTCAGGTGGAAAGATGTGCCACAATTAGCCAATGATGAGAGATGGAGAAACACAATCAACAACTAGGAAAACGTACCTCGGCACCAAAAGGTACAAGAAGACGAAAAAGTAGTAACGTTTTAAGTGTAATATATATTTATGTCACTCTATTGTTCTTTTAACATATTAAGATGCATTAAGCAATAAGACAGTGGGTGGAAAATTTCCGTGTTTCTAATGACACATCTATTTGCCGCGAGTAAGCAAACAACGTGATTTATTTAGACGTACCTACTCCACCACAGTTCTTCGCGCCAATTTTTTATAATCAACATTACAGGAGAGCTATTAAGTGTGAACAGCGGCGGTAAATCCTTAAAGGGTTTCACTTCCCATTCAATAGAGTGCTAAAATGCGCAAAACAAGGCCAATTCGCGTTAAAATAAAGAAATGTCTCGAACCCGTCCGGAGTCCCCGAATGTGAGGGTTGCGTTTCCGCTGCGACATTAATCAAGTCCTTAGATTACACCTCGGGGCCATTCGCAACTAAAGCCACCGGGCCCACGTGTCCTAGGCACACTACGTTTTCCTCAGAGTTGTCCAACTTAGTTTTATAAGAGATAAGAAGTATTATTGCGATTCAGTAGCAAAGTTTTTTGTTTCAAGTCACCTCCGGTACAAAAAAACTACCAACAGTAAATAAAAACGACAGTCGCAATGAGGAGAAATATGTTTGAAAGTTTCGAAGTTTTGTAATACTCATCAGTTACATCGTAAAGAAAAGGCTGAAATATTTTTTTGCTAAAATTAACTAAGTCTGATCAAAAGTGACATACATTTTTTACCAAGGATTTCTTGTAGAAGTACTTGAACACTTTTAAAACTCTCCTCTCTTTGTCAGTAAATTCCTTGTTCAGTTAATAACATTAGCTTTGTTCCAGCAGCGCTATTTACCATCCCATGAACTATCAGGATTTTGCGCAGTATCGATACCGCGTTCCAGCAGCGTTTCTGATAGTTCACTGGACGGTTAGTCGGCTGTTCCAGCTGTAATCTAACCACTTTTGGACTAGTTTGCGGACGGTCAAAACAGTACATGGGTTAGGAAAAGAACTACGCTGGGATTATTACACGCATGCGCTGTTTACAACTAACGTGGCCTCTGCTAGCTATATAAAGGCTATTTTGCAGACCGTTTAGACCCAGGGTTTGGTAATATTCTTCCACACTCCTCTCTCTTTCGCTTTCTTCTTTTAATTCATTATGTTTTTCTCTCTTAGTTCTGCCTCCACAGTTTCTTTCCATCTTTTTCTGGGTCTTCCTCTTTTTTCTTGTATGCAGATGTCCTCCCTTCTCCCAATATGTCCTAGCCATTGTATTCTTCTGGCATTTATTACTTTGTCGCTTCTTTGGAAATTGTATATACCTCCTCGTTCATTCTTCTTATATATCCATCATCTGTTCTCTTACCTCCCACTATTCTTCTAATTATTTTTCTTTCCCATCTTCTTAGAGCTTTCTTTGCATTTTTGTTCAGTACCCAGGTCTCACACCCATAGATCGCTGTAGGTCTTAGTATTGTTTTATACAAACGTAGTTTGGTGCTTCTAGATAACGGTTTTGCTCTTATTAGGTTATTTAAAGCTCCTGCACTTTTGTTGGCTTTTAGTATTCTCATGTTTAGGACTTTTTCTTCCTTCATTCTGTTTGTGAGTAGTGTCCCCAAGTACACAAATTCATTTACTTCCTCAAATTCCACCATCACTAGCCTTCTTCTATTGTTGGTTGTTCTATTCTCATTAGCTTGGTCTTATCTTCGTTTATACTTAATCCCATTTTTTGTGCTTCTTCTGCAATTCTGCTTGTGATATCTCCAAGTTCCTTCAAAGTTCTTGCCAGTATCGGCGTAACTTATGAGTTGGTGCCTTTTGTTTATTATTATTCCCTCTCTGTTCAGTCTTCCGTCTCTTACTATTTTTTCCAGAGCTACATTGAATATGCGGGTCTCCCTGTGTGAGCCCTGTTCCTATATCAAATTCTTCCGTTGTTTCCCCCTTGATCTGAATCCTGCTTAATGTCCCTTCCAATGTCATTTTGAGCAATCTCATTAGTTTGGCTGGTATCTTGAACTCCTTCAGCATTTGGAACATTGTATTTACCGAGTCATACGCTTTTCTGAAGTCGACGAACAGTACTGCAAGTGGGATGTTGTGCCCACAACATGTTGTTGCTATCTCCTTCATTGTGAATATTTGGCCCGTGGTACCTCTTCCTTTTCTAAATCCTCCCTGGTATTCTCCAATCTGTGGGTCAATGATTATTTTCATTCACTTTTTTATCAGTGTTGCCCCAAGAATAAGTGATTCTTAAATACTGTTAATTATGAAGTAAAGCTCCCTTACATTTTCAAAGTTCTGAACTGCAATATTACCTACGTTTTATTTTATTTTTTTATCATAAAAACACTCTTCTCGAAGAACTCGGGAAACTGCGAACCGGAAATTGCAATCAATTACACATAATTTCCACATGATATAGACTTTCGCTATAATTACACCAACAAAAAGAAAGCATAATTTTGTTTCATAAACAAAACAAGACATAATTATTTCATCGACTTTAATTATGTTACAAATTAAAATATTCATTAAGTGAAACCATATCGAATTTATAAAAGTTGCAAGGACTAAAGAAATGTAGCAACATTATAGAGTTATTACTATTTAAAAGTCTCTGCAATCTACATTTAACGGGAAACCGTATGTATATAATTTAAAATTAAAATGTGACTGCAGCAGACTCAGTAGTTATGCTACTCCAAACGCATTAAAAATTCAGAAATAATTGGACACGCAGTTACGCACTAACGGCCTACTAGGAACGTCTCAGACCGTGACCATCTCACGTGTGCGGAAGTTAAGTGTAACATCTCGCGTGTCTATAAAGCAACTCGGCAATCAAGACAATATAAATATATTGTACATAACCTATTTCCATATTTTCATGCTAATGCTGTACGTAAAAAATACCGGAAATATAAATTAGTGTCTTACGGCTACCTGTTTCGCTACTTCGGGCAGACAGATTTGTCCCGCGAGGATTTATTTCTCTGCTAAATTTCTTTTATCGTGACCTACTTAATGTGAGGTTGAACTTTTCATGGTAAACAGACGTAGCATGTTCCCTTTAAAGAGTTAAATGCTAACCGTTTAAGTTTACAAACGTTTCGTGATCAAGAAATTGTATACCTCTAGATACATCTAAATCAACTGTAAAATTATTACACTGTTCCAGGGCTTTCAAAGCAAACATTAACATTTTCCGATCGTCAAAATCACACAGCGCAATACAAACAAAGCATCAAGTTAGATATTGTGGGATGAGTCGACGTTAAACAATTTGAAAACTAATAATAAAGTTAATATGTTACTCTATGTGTGCCCATCATTTCAATTAATTGCTATTGAAATTATTTATAATTTAGCTCATTCGTGCATTAATAAATATTATATGCTGACGGTCAACAAACCCTAACGAGGTGGAGTTAACCATGTTCTGCTTTATACAACTAATATACGATGGGCAAGCTGAATTTATTGAAAATTAAAATCACCGGTAATGTCAAATTTTATTTTTGATAGCATATTTATTTACAAAACGTGAAACCTTTGCAAAATTTTCAGTATGTCCCGAGAGCTGTTGACGAAAACTATGTTTCCGTGTAGACATTTTGCTCGAGAATAGCTTTCGAACAGTTCGCGAACTGCCCTCGAACGTTCGCGAACAGTTCGCAAACTGCTCGCGAATAGCTCTCGAACAGTTCACAAACTACTCGCAAATAGCTCTCGAACAGTTCGCGAACTACCCTCGAACGTTCGAGAACAGTTCGCGAAGTTTTAGTCAATGAACGCCTACATTTTTAACATCGGTATTTTAAAAAGTTATTCTTGGAACTCGGAGTAATAATTTATATAACGCATATACAACTAAGTACCACCCACAACTAGCTTAAAGGTAGGTGCGACCAACTAGCATTTTATGTAATAAAATTTAAACCGCAAACAATGCGGCGGTATTTAAGTTTTTACGTAGACATAATGTTAAGCAAATCAACAACGCAAAACTCAAAGAGAAAAAGTATTGAAATTCTGCCCAACTTTGCTAATTTAATATGTAACTCTTATAATTACAAAGTTACCCATGCAACCCATATAAATTATTGTCACCTTGTATACTGAAGTCAAAAAACGTTTAAGAGAAAAATTAGATTAACTTTACAAAACCTACTTTTAATGTTCTTTTAAAATAATTTTAAGGCGCCACAGAGCTTTAGTATTATCTTGTTATGTTGATGTTTCATAAACCATGCGGATTACAAACCATGCAGTGATATTGTCCAGCAACGTCTGTTAATCGCCAGCTTGCTCGTTTAAGCAAACAACAAGAAACTTTGAAGAGATAAGGTCACTTTAATAAGTGTTGAATATGCCGGGTACTGCACCATTCAACTCACATTAAACTATTCTCTGGCATTTCAAACGTCACATTATTAACAAGTTACATTCGGAATCGTTCCATGTCCTGGCATTAATAAGACCTTGTCATCAGTCAGCTTTGAGTACATAAGTTTCGTTCGTCACGAACATTTGTGGTATTACTGATTACATGTCAAAGTTTCCAAAACTTAATAAGCGGCTGATGCTCGTGGCAGATGAAGTTAAATATTGATACAAGTTGCGTATTTGTGGTTAGAAAGTATGCTATTACATAATACACTTCAGCAAAGGCTTGAACTGAGGACAAACAAGTAAAATGAATCTACCTCGTTTAATTCCCAACGACGCAAATATTTATACATAAAACTATAGAATCGAAGTGAGCTCGTAAAACCTTTGTTTTATTATGCAGTAAAATCCGAACTAAACAACTCCATCCATATCGGTACACGCAGGCCGGTCTACGCTTTACTGAACTGTAAAATGCCCGTCCATTTCATCCATTCAACAGTTGTCCAGAACAAATGAGATCATTGCACCGTTGCTATTAAAGTTATCTCTTACCTGCAACGTAATTGGAAATTATTGTACATTAAAACGACCGTTGAAAATAATATACGCTTCACATATTTCTACGTCGTTAGATCCGAAAGTCTGAAATGGCTTCAGTAATAGAATTTAATAGTACCACACACAAACCTTTAATTAAAAAGAACTTACAACATAATTACTCATCTATTATAGGCTGTCCCAAATTCGAAGCTCAACGCGGAGATTTTGCTTATCATAAGTACCAAAAAGTCGGGTTAATTGGAGCAAAGTTGATGCTGAACTAAAAACTTTCATAACCTACTTAGTAAAGGGTGGTCAAAATTCGATGGGATTACATGGTTATCTCGCTTAATATTCAAGATAGACAAACGGCTGAATAACCAAAAATGTGCAGTTTTTTGAGATAATCTCAGAACCGTTGTCAAAAATATTCTATCATATCCGGTTTTTGAGTTATTGGAAAAAAGTTCTTTTTTGGTAACTTAACCGTTTGTCTATTTTGAATATTAAGCGAGATACCCATGTAATCCCATCGAATTTGGACCACCGTGTACATAAGCTATTCAATAATTTTTCTTGGTTAATATTCCTTCTTTTTTGAGGCATTAAAAAATAAAAATACATTTTAGACAACATTTTATTTATACGTAAATTATTTTTTTTTTCAAAAAAGCGTCTAAATTGAATTCTTATAAACTTATAAAAAGAAACTGACTTTGCTAAAGCTGGGGTAGCCTGCGTAGTAAGAAAACAGCGGAGTGACAAAATGAAAAGATGAAAATGAATATCAGAGAGAGTAATGATGATAGAAAGGATTAGGATATATGCATATATTTTATAAACAATAACAGGAAACAGTAGATGAAATGCGAGGGCGAACAATTATAGTAGGATATTTTAATGACGACTTGGTAAGGACGTTAAAAAGTATGGCACAGTGCTTGGAAGATGTGGGAAAGAAGTACCTACCTAATAAATAATAATGGAAGGCAATTAATAGAATTCTGCTCTGAAAATAATATCTCAAAAATAAATAGCAGATTTAAACACAAAAATATTACTTCGTCACCGAAACCTATTAAGAAGAATGTGAAACTTGTATTAACACGCAATTTTTGACTAAACTACTATGGCAATTTTATTACGAAATAATTTTGGAGAACAAAAACAATTTTGGTTGGAAGCAGAAATCCTACGAAGTAAAGCCGTTTAATTCCTAATCACTTTCGTTATTTTAGAAATTCGCAAACTTTAGTAAAAGCAGCGACGAAGGAAAAGTATGTGTCGTATATCTCTTCAAGTCGCTTTTGTCTGAATATATTTGAAATCGAAACCATGAAGGTCAACTTTTAAATTGCAAAGTAGACAAACCAAGCGAATGAAATAAACAACAAAGCATTGTCCGAATCGAAATTGCTACACTTTGAATACATCTGCAATGAAAGTAATTATTCTTTGGAGGCAAATAATTTATTTTCAATAATTTAAATAAAGTATCAGATAGTTAAAAAAATACTGAAAAAATATAAATTTTTGCATACTAAAGTTTTACGATTTAAAGTAGTTTAGACCAGGCGTTCCCAATCTGTGGTACGCGTACCGGACCCGGTACGCGAATGTCAAGCTACCGGTACGCGATAAGCAAATGAAATAATATTTTTTTTAATATAGCATCTATGTTATGTGATGATATCACATGCGTGTAGAAGAAGAAGAAGATAGTGAAGGATTTGTAGACACATATGTACATTTAAAATAATTATCGGTTTATATCGGGTGATCGAAAATGATTGATGTCCGCTAATTTCAGACCGAAAATAAAATAACCAATCATTGCTTAATTTTGAGTTTGATTTTCGCCTCAAACTGATCAAAATTATACTAGATATTTCTACACTGATAAAAAGTAAACAGGCGCAACCCTCACATTAATTACAATAATTACAATTATTATTATATCTATGCAGGGTGTTAAATACTGCAAAAAAAAATGCAGGCGGTGATTCCTTGTTGAAAATTAAGGGGGGTCCTTTATATATATTTTTATTCTTAGATGTCTCTTTTCGAAGTTACACCCCCCTAAAGGGGAGCGTAAAATTAGCTTTTTATTTTATTTCTCAAATTTGGATATATGTAGAAGAATGATATTTGGTAGATGTTTTATACTTAGTAAAAGGTTTCCCATAGTAATATTTTCAATCATCTCCCACCTTTACAGGGGGCTGAAAAATGCGACACTTGTTGTTTTTTTTTCAGAACTTTTTGGTGGGTTGAACTTTTGCAATTTTAAAATTTTTTTTTTGCAAAAAGATTGATTTATCTAAAAACTTTTTCTGTTCTTTAGTTGTTCTCGTAAAACCTACTGTTTTTAAGTAAAAAATAAAACAAGTCAACATGATCCATCAAATATTTCAAGATAAAACGACTCATTTTGGTAGTTGCCATTGCCATAGTTTGTTTTATTTTGTTACTCAAAAACGGTAGGTTTTACGAGAACAACTAAAGAACAAAAAAAGTTTCTAAATAAATCAATTTAAAAAAAATATACTGCAAAATTTTAACTACCTACCAAAAAGTTCTGATAAAAAAACCAACAGGGGTCGCACTTTTCGGCCCCCTGTAAAGGTGGCAGATGATCGAAAATACTACTAACCTTTTACTAAGTATAAAACATCCACCAAATATCATTCTTTTACATTTATCCAAATTTGAGATATAAAATAAAGCACCCCCCTTTATTTAACTCAAAAAGGAGACATCTAAGGAAAAAAATTATATGAAAGACCCCCCTTAATTTTCGATAAGGAATCACCATCTGAATTTTTTCGCAATATTTAAGAAACACCCTGTATATGATACACATGCATTTATATTTAGTGTAATAAAAGTATTTACGAATTAAATTGTTTTTATTACAATTGTACATATAGCATTGCATTCTGTTTCCAAAATATTTACCTAAAAAAAAGGTCATCAGTTGGGAATTTAGGAAAGTTTTATTATAGAATTAGTCTTTTTTTTGCTCGACAAAATATTTGAGAGAGACGAGCGACAAAAAAAAAGTCATCACTTGTTAAATTTTGATAAAAAAGTGTTTGTTGTAAGCAAATAAAAAATTACTCTGTTGATGAATAGGCGATAGTGTTGAAACTGGTCTAGCGAAGAGATTCATTATAAAATAAGTTAAGCGGTTTTTGATTAAAACTATTTTCATTTCCACTTAAGTCACTCGAATAATCCAACAAGCATTTATCATGGCTTATTTTGTGTTGTAATCTCTGCACAGAATCTTTTGCAGAATTTTAAAAAAGGTATGTTGAAATATGCATAGAGATGTTTACATATTTTATTAATTTGTTCGCGAGGAATTTCTGCATAAATTAACCTTTAAAGCTGAACTTTACTCGTTGTACCTTGTTTATTAGCGTCAAGTGCTAAACTGTTTTCACAGTAAGCGGTTGGTAATTGGGAGAAATTATTTGATTAATATTAATGTGGCCGTATAAGTGAAACGATATCAAAGTTTACTTTAAATGTTCAAGAATTGCACATAAAGTTGTTTACATTTTTCAGTTATTTATTGGATTAATTATTGCAAATATTCTTGCTCTTGTATTTAATATGAAAGCGGCTTAAAAATACTTTCAATTCACGTTTTTAATTATGATTGATTGTTTATATTTTCTATGAGTTAGACGAAATAACCTGATTTTTTAATCATTAAATCGTCATTGCTGTCTAGTAAATGATACAAGATTCTTACAGTGGAATTTTCTAGGAATTATTTTCTTAACTAAATTCGCAATAAAACGTTGCCGATTGTGCAGTACATTTCAAACCAGACAGATTGAATTTATTAGTATTTAACAACAAACAATAGCATGAATAGCTGTTAAGGAACGCGAGTAGGAAGGAACCATTTTGACTGATTATTTATTTATGCAATTTACATTTTGCGCCCACGTCGGCTTACTTCTGACACAGGAATTTGCTATTATAATTAATCTACAAATTATGAATATGTCTACGCATTTTAAGGTATCATTCAGAGACAAGTTTGTAAGGCGCTCGGCCAGTTACTTAGAGATCTATTGCGTGTTTTGGTTTTTTGGTATTTTTGACTACCATGTGGTAAAAATATGGTTGCCATTTAAATAAAAGTCAAGTTTCATAATTGAATGCTGATCCTTAGGGGTATTATTCCTTGGATGATTTTAAGAAAAAAAGTTCATATCAATGTAGGTCCGCAACCGCCGTATTTTTGAGATACAGGGTGTTTTATAGGTTGAAAAAAATATCGGTTTTTTCGTAGGTAATATCTTTGATACCGCTTTAGATATTTTTTTTGAATTTTAGTAGGTACTAACTAGGCATAAAAACACATTTTTTTCAGCAAAAAACAATTGTTCTATTTCTACCAATGGCGTCCGTACTAACATGTCCTTGAATATTTTTAATGAAAAAAATGATATGCCACTGTTTTTTTTTCAAAATAAATGTCATTTTTATAATTTTACTTAATCTCTTAGTAAAAATGGCCTCTTGACTTTTTTTGTCCGACGAACGGTTTTCGAGTAAACTTTTAACACCCTGTATCTCAAAAATACGGCGGTTGCGGACCTACATTGATATGAACTTTTTTTCTTAAAATCATCCAAGGAATAATACCCCTAAGGATCAGCATTCAATTA
Organism: Elmis aenea; assembly: GCA_947652605.1. Classification (NCBI taxonomy): domain Eukaryota; kingdom Metazoa; phylum Arthropoda; class Insecta; order Coleoptera; family Elmidae; genus Elmis; species Elmis aenea. Next base: position 47,931,964 of record OX393581.1, read on the forward strand.
TGAAACACCCTGTATATCAAAAATCAAGTGTGCCATGACTTTTTAAGATATTTTTTTCCAATTCTTCGTAAAAATATCTGCAGGAATTACTTCACAGATTAATTTTAACGTAGGTAGCTATGGAATTATTTACCATAGAAAAAATCGTGTTTAAGTTTTTTTTAAATATTTAAAAAAGTTAAAGGTGTAGGTAAAATGTCAAAATTGCATTAAATTTGTCTTGAAATTCTGCCCAACTATGCTAATTTAACCGACCATGTAACTCTTACAATAACAAAGTTGCCCGTGCAACATGTAGATCATTGTCACTCTGTATACCGGAATTTTTTCCTTGTTGTTGGTATCACTTTTAAGGTTTTCTTTACTGAAATGTCAGAAGTTTTATGCAACAAATCAAGCATTCATTGGCTGTTTTTTTACTCACTCCTGAGATGTCTACTAAGTTCCCGCATTGTTTTACACATTCATATTACTCTTTGGTTTTTTAATAATACATACGTTTGTTATAAATACACAAATCAATCTTATTGCGTTCATATTGTAGCCGTCAACGATAAATTTTGCATTGTCTAGTTCGAGTGATTGATCGTTTTTCAAATTTCTGAGAAATTTATACATTTAATAATGTCGAGTTTCGTTTGGTAGTCAATTAAGGCGAACACCAAAGGTATGTTTTCTGTTCTATTTTATTCGCGAAAAAGCGAAAACTAAATTACAAACAAATTCACTTTATTAAAACAAAATAACGCAGATGTATGTAGGTTCAGCTGTTTTATTTTAAATCAGTTTCACGAGAATTTCATTGAGACAAATGGTCTGCTACAACAGGAATACGTTAAACGCCTTGCTGTAATGACAAAAAATATATAAAGCTTTTTCTGAATTCACTTCCATCCAATTTCCGCGACCTGGCAGGCAGTCTTTTTTATATTACTTAAGATGATTCAACATGTCCAGTCAGAATAGGTTTTTGTACCTTTCATGTATAATTACGCAGGTTTTACGTGTTTAAACTTTTGTTTTACAGGCACACTAGTATTATTTTTTAAGTTTCATAAACAACTATGGATTTAGGACGTTTTTGTCTATTTTTTTTTCTCGCCGGTAAGAACACAATTTGCGAAAGCGATGGAAGTAGTAAATCTCCCAAACCCCTTTGTAAGACAATATGTAGAGTAGAACGTGCAGAATTCAATTTGCATATTTCTATGGTATGTGATACGTGAAATTGTACTGACAAAAGAAGCGTTGACTGAAAGCCGAACGCTATTACACAATGCGGAAATGCAATCTTCATGATATATATGTTGCCATAAAATATGAGGCCATCTGCAAATAATACACGATGCTTTTCATTCAATAGAACTACGAGCAACAATTTCTTAAATTACAAAAGTCGTGATCTTCATAAACCGCGCATAGCACCGATGGAAGTTTTTTTGAAACAATTGCCAACATTACGTTGACGAGAAAAATTCTGCGAACGTTAAAATGTGTGTACTAGGGTTTCTCTCTCGGGATCCTGGTCCATTTTAACCTATTTTGTATTTCATGGGAAATACTTATTGTTGTTTTCATATATATGTGTTGGGATCTTTGTAATATGATCATAACCTATCAGAATTTATTATTAATATCTTGGGTTTGTTCCAACAAGCGATTTAAAACCAATTCATGGGTTAGTACATGAACTGGTTTATTTGCATGCGTGAAATATGTACTAATAAATGTATTGGCCAAGTATTAGCCGTTGTTGGAACGTTTTTACGACTGGCCCAACTGTAAATGACATTTGTGTCTATTGGCTTCATAGAAATGTGCGCATCGCAAGGGTTAACACCTTAAGAATCCAGTACTAAATGGAGTTGGGAGGGCGATGCATAGCTATCAGAGCTCACGTTAGTTATGAACAGCGCATGCGTGTAAAAATCGCGGCAACGATTCGACCCTCGTTCATGAACTGTTCTGATCGTTCGCAAACCCGTCGTCATATTTTGATGGAACGAATGACTGACCGTCCGGTGAACTGTCAGAGACTGTGACGGAACGCGATATTGATACTGCGCAGGATCGTGACAGTACATTGGACCGTGCAAATCGTTGTTGGAACACAATCTTCTTAACTAACATTAATTTATGGAAAAACTTCATTCTTCTTTCAAAATAGTCTTTCTGATTCAGAATAACAAATTATGTAGACCCGAAGTATGTACCTATGTATGAAGATACCAGGTCTCCATGACAAAGTATAAATAATTTGTTTTCTTTACTCCTGAACTTTTTTGCAATACTTAAGAAACACCCTGTATAGCCACGGCACGGTATAGGCGTAGGCACGATGCTTCCATGGGGGAGTTAATAAACGCAAAAAGAGCTGAGGGCCAAATTTTTTAGGTTACCACTTTCTTTCAAGTTTTTTAGCAGCAGGATATTTAATGGTTTCATCATGGAGCGGGGTTAATAAACGGTAAAAAGAGCCGAAAACCTTTTTTAGAACAAAATTTACAGTTTTTCGGCTCTATAACGACTTTTTGCTAACCTATGGGGGGCGGGTTCTGACACCTCTGCCTACGTCACTGTGTAAATGCATCTAAAAATTATTTATTTACAACTACTTACTATACGTGACAGTCAAAAACATATTTTCGTTTAAAACTTTTGATAATTTTCAGTTTTTTTTTCAATTTCTCAGTAAGCTAACAATACTTGTTAGTTTTTTAATGCTATGTGTTTAGTATTTTAAAATTAAACAAAGCCATAATATAAACGAATGAATAACAACAAGGGCCAAGATATAAAAATATAAGCGATTAATTACACCAACTGCGACACGGCACCAATTAAACAATAAACAGGTTAATTGTGTTGCTGTGTATACCGCAATTTGTAAATTTATTAATCACCATTGGAAAATAAATACTATCAATGAAATTAATTCCCCTGGGGTGCCAAATTGTTACGAAGTAATTTATTTTTACCGCGATACGAATCTCTGTAGTAACTAAATCACCAACCAAGCCACCTACCGCATTAAACACCTATAATTTGGGCGCTTCCCATAAGGACACCCGTTTGGCAAACCAAAACAAGACCGCATTCTCATCATGCTCATATTAAAGCTAATTCACACCGTATACAGGGTGTACAAAATTTAAGAATCACCATGGCACATAATAGCCATTTATTGAGGATACATAATTTGCTGTGCACACAGAAAAAGTATCCCTGGAGTGCGTTCAGGAATTCGAAACTGGTGTTGGTGCCCGCCTAGTAGTGTATCAACCGGTGCGCACACCCACACACCAGTCCCAGGTGGGGTGTAAAATGTGCATATTGTGTGCACACCAAACGAATTTTTGAACGCAATGCATTCGAGGTTTTTGATACACAGCACACCAGTTTCGAATTCCTGAACGCACTCCTGTACAACTAATTTCAAAATCACTAGATACATTTTATTTATTCCGAAACTTTATACAGGGTGTCCCAAATTCGAGTAAATGCATGGGGATCTCAATCTTAAGAGCTAAGAGGTCGGTTAAATTAGGGAAAAGTTGCGAAATTAGATGCTCATCAAATATCTGCAAAGAAAATTTTCATAGCCGTCTTAATTCAAAAGTTATTCAAGAAAAACTGAAAAAATTGATTGATGGCAACTTCTTACGCTTTATATTTTGAGATAACATAAAATTTCCCACAACGTTTCGTCTCTTCAGAAACATCATCAACTTCATGTTTTTAAAACAGCGAAAAAAAATTGATCTTATAGTCGGATAGCATTTTGTCTTCTGATTTCAATTATATATGACACTTAATATCCAAAATGATATTTTACTACTTAAAAAATGTAGGAAATGGGGCAAACAAACGAAAATCAATTTTTTCACTTTTTCTTGAATAACTTTTGAACTAAGACAGCTATGAAAGTTTTCTTTGCAGATGTTTGATGAGCATCTAATTTCGCAACTTTACCCTAATTTAACCCACCTCGTAGCTCTTAAAATAAGCGAGATCCCCATGCATTCAATCGAATTTGGAACACCCTGTATATTGCACACGAGGGAAGAAGTAACTCATAACTTTTTGTCTATAAATAGCACGAAACCGAATAAATTATCTAATTTTAGTTTTTTTTTACTTTTTTCTTATCACGCACTCATATTATTTTTTTTTGTTACATAGCTGATTTTTAAATAAAGTTATTTGTATTAATAATAATATAATATTTGTCGAAGCAATAAAGTACCTACAATAATTTTGTTTGTGTTGATAACAGAGTCTCTTAAAATCAACGTTCATGGCACAATGGTTGTTGTTTGGGTACGTTTGCAACATAAGTAAAGGTAAATTCTAAGAAACTGCTTGTTGAGAACTTACTTCCAACGGAGAAAAGAGCCTCTCAACGTACACTGCCACACAATACCTTCGAAGCAAGGAACTCGACGTAAAAGCTCCAGGCTATGACACTGTGAGAGAATAAACGTATCTTACCCGGCTAAAATCCAACGCTCCGGGCCTCAGAATTTTTGTCGTATTGTTAGCAACACTATACGCTACGGTACATTATTTTAATATAATTCGGTTTCACGAGCCGTCAACTCCAAAAATACACTTGGCGTGACTCACACAATCCATTATTGACGAAATATTTAAATTCATATCAAATCCACCATACATAATGCATACGCGTACTATTATAATAACACACGGTGATCTGTTTATCGAAAGGTAACTGATGGTATTCGGAAACCGGACTTCCTATAACATGTATACATCAACAGCAACAACGTTTAATCTCAATATGATTAACCTACCAACACGACAGCGAATTAAAGAGACTACTTTAGGAACATTATGCAGAAACTCCTTTGAAACTCTAAAAATAGATAATACATACTAAAAAGTAGGTTGCACTTGGGGTTCATGAATAAAATTAAAATACAACACTTGTATTCCGTGTATTGCTTAATTCTTAATGGAACAAATTTGTTGCGCATAAGCAAAAATCAGTCAAACTCAAAGGACCATAATATGGTCCTTCGAGCTTGAATTTAACATATTATGTTGAATTCAAGATTAAAAAACGAAAGGTTGGGTTCGCTTACCAAGAAGTTGCACACATTCGAAGGCACATGTTTTCTTGCCCAAAGAAGGCCTCTACGGCGGGCATGCGCGACGGCCATTCAACCAAAAACGCGCGACAAACTTGCAAAATTTAAGAATAAAACAAAACGCCTAACGTACAACACCAGAAAAATGTATCTATATTTTTGACGATATTTCAGCTTTTGTGCTCTCTAATACAACGCAATTTCACGTAAAACAGAGAGGAATTTCAGGTCAGGTTTGATTCTCGTCTATCTATTCATGCGTTCGTCACTTTATTGTATGCACCGGACGCGAAAGTACTGATTTATCGATATATTGTTAAGCAGTTGGCATAGCCGATCGAAATCTTCAGTAACTAGCAGCTAATTATGGAGTTCAGAATCGTTTTCTAACTTTAACCTACTTTGCAAGTGTTCGTTTTATCTAACACACATACAACATGCAACAAACTGTTTAATACCGACGACTTATATTTGCAACGAAGCACATTCCTCGGGTTAAGTTGGGACTTGTCTTTCCGTAAATTGAGAAGTATGCAAAATAAATTGAATATCTCGAAAACATCTGGCCGCTCTAAGCCAAGTACTCCACAATAAACCATCACAATAAAAATACTTCCGCTGAGTAAAGCCTTCCCCATGCATACGTAGATCTGACAAGCCCCACACGTATAAAAAAATCTCTTCGCTTTACAATCAGTTTTGATGTTCACAATAAAACTTCCGACGTAAAATTTTACCCGAAAATTCTTTGACACCGAAAATAAGTTACTGAAATTTTTATCTATCGGTATCTTGGTTCGTCTGTCAGTTTCTAGCCTGCGTTTTTTAAAAGTTGCTGTTAAATCATGAACAGGATTTAGGTTGAGCACATTTACAAACGATTCCTTAAACAAATTAATTTTATTTCGATATTCAAGCAACAAATTAGCAAAAGTTGTTCGATGCTACGTACAGTACAAGGGTTGTACCAGATAACATTTCAAGCATGGATATCTCGCTTATTATAAGAGATACAGGTTTGCTTAAATTAGATGAATTATTCCTTAGTATGAGATGAGCTATAACCAATTTTTAAAACTACAAAAATCCTCGTTCTTCAGATGTTATAGCAAAAAATATGAAAATGTTGAATTTCTTTTTTCCTTCGTAACTTTTTCGTCTAAATCGTTGAATCAATTTTGTTAGTATTTTTTCAGCTACTTTTTAATGGATAATGTAACTGTTACTTTAGATTTTTTTTAATCACTTGCCATTTTTGAGATATTAACCATAACTTCATTTTTTCTTAAGGACGGCGAAGTTAGCTATGGAATTGTTAAATGTGTTGTTTTCTCTCTTTCTAATGATATATTACTGGCTGTATCTATTGTTACAAATAAGTCACAAAATCAAGAAATAGCTTTTTTTTCAATCACTTATCAAGGTTTTCTATGAAAATTAAAACGAAACACAATTAACTAAATGTCAAATATGAGAGTATCAATTGTCTGCAGTATCATTTATAAGTATTTTTGTGTAATTTAATAGTGTTTGTAGTAATTGTTATAATTATAGCTTCAGTTTAAGAAAATTTACATTTTAAGATGCTATATTCTTTGCCATAAAAACTGTGTAGAAGCTGAGCGAAAATACCAAGAGCTGTATCCCGACATCGCCAGAGAAGGCAACTTAAGTGCGCGTAATTACAAAAATGTGGATATAAATTTAAAAGAATATGGTTTCTTCGAGAAACCACCCAACAATCAAAAACAAATTAATAAAGAATTAGAATTATCTATTTTTACACAGTTTCTATGGCAAAGAATGTAGAATTCCAACATGTCAAATTTTTCATTAGTTGTAAATGTGCTCATAATTATATGATAACAAATTTGCTACGAAGACTATCGAATTACACAACAGTACTATAAAATTCTAATAAATGTTATTGCAGACAAATGATAACAGTTATTAGACATTAAATTAGCTGTCTTTTTTCATAGATAAGTGATTGGTAAAATACGATTTTTCTTGATTTTGTGACTTATTTGTAAAAATAGATACAGCAAGTAATATCTCAATAAAAAGAGAAAAAACGCTCATTTAACTATTCCATAGTCAACTTCGCGGCCCTTAAGAGAAAATGAAGTACTAATAAAATTGATCTAATGAATAAAACAAACAAAAATTGAGAAAAAAAAGATATTTAACATTTTCGTCTTTATTGCTATAACATCTGAAGTAGTACGAGGAATTTTGTACTTTTAAAAATTTATTGTAGCTCCTCTCATACTTAGGAATAATTCATCTTATTTGAACAAACCTGTATCTCTTATAATAAGCGAGATACCCATGCTTAATATGCTATCTGGGACACCCGGTATGAAGATTAAATGTATTTTAATTTTAAATTACTATTACGAATATAAATAAGTTTAATTATAAATCCCATGTTTTAAGAAGAAAGTCTTTCAGTATATGACCAAAAGATAATCTCCCTCTATATTGATGCAAGAATTTTTGCGTTTAAAAATCTCTATAGATCTTCTAATAATGCTTGTGCAAAATATTCTTTTTAAAAAACATATGTTTTTTAACTATATTTGTTTATATTACATTTACTATTGAGAATGTTTTCTGCCGATCAGCAAAGATAAACGTTTTCTAACTTGACTTCTACAAAACAATTCACTCCTGAAATCGTCCAAATAAAAAAACACAGCAACTGAAATGGGACCAGAATTAAAGGCGATTACTGCTGAAGCGAAAATTGCTACTCCTAATGTGTTACAGCTCAACATCACTTTATTCATCATTGCCTAAATCGTAACTAAAATATAACTGGTCAAGCATGAAACTGTATATATTTTGAATGCTAAAATCAATAACGTTAAGTTATCCTGTGAGACGTTGAGGAATTAGTTGCGTTTCACTAATTTTCTGTGGAAAAATCTTCATTTAGAGAGAATAATGTTATAGTTTTCTAAATAATATTTTAAAGCTTAATTAAAGTTGTGGCTTATTTTTAAATTATGTCTAGACCCACTAAGTAAATATTACTTGGAGCTTACGATTACGATTACAGAATCCTTTAAAATAGTAACGAGACAGCAAAAGGTTTAGGCTTCCTTACCTGCAACAAAAGAAAAACAAAAATTAGTTTCACTAAACTCCAGTGGAACGTTACGTTTCATTATGTCAATAAAAGGACAAGATACAAAAGACTGCAACTATTTTTCAAGCTTTGTTCCGTATCCATCACGACGGAATTAATTAAATAAATCTGAAGTAAGAAATGTACGACACAACAATAAATCGTAGCTAGCAACTGATGCTCAGATTTTATTGCTACAAAAGCTAGACAATTAAAAATGCACCATTAAAGACATTTCCAGGCCAGCAGAAATAATTTTACGCCATCTATTTCTTGTAAAAAAAAAACTACTATATTAACGGAACGTATTTCAACAAGAACAAAGACCAAAACGTATATACAACGGTTAAAATTGATTAAAGTATTAAAAGCCATATACTACAATTGCTTTTAGAAACTCTTACATGATTTTCACACATTTTTAAATGAAAAAAATTCTAAAGCTTTCAGAAACGAAGCTTTATAAACATTATTAAAATTTTAAGTAAATTGATCCTTGACTCTTCCGATTTTTTCATATTACAGCAACAGATTACAGAAGCAGTCTAAATTTTTGACGACGTATTTTCATTTTCAATCATTTTCGCGCGGCCGGATCTTTCATTTCCGTGACTCCTTACCGAAACTTTTTTCCTGTCATTTTCCACGTCTCGTTGCTACTTTTATCATAGAATAATTACTATCTTTCCGTTTTCTTTGTGAGAAAATCTTTGCAATTTTATCAGAACCCTAAACGTTGCTCCTCGAGGATGCGCGAATCTCTTTTGTGGTTTCACAGAAGCATAAAAACAGAAAAGAGACTCACTACCCACATACAACTCAAGAGCAGAGCTTTAATGTAGGAAATTGTCGACGCGAAGGGCTCTCGACAATTGCATATGTGCCCTATCAATTACCGGTGGAGCTTGAAAATACAATAACCACTTGACAAATACTCGGCAATTTATCTGATTCACGAACTGGTTTTAAAACAATTCAAGTTACAAAAGCATAAAAAAAATCCCAATGAAAATCTCTTTGTATATTATTTAAGGTCTGCAAAGGACAGAGGTCGATAATTCGACCACTTAGCTCTGAACGACTTTATCTGTCCGTAATGCTTGATATTGCATATGTTTGCTAGTCAAGTAGTACTTAAATAAAAATCCGCTGCACACAGTTCTGTTTGTTAAATCCATCTAACAAAAAAAAAACTGCAAGCGGTTTATCTATCAACCACCAGAAGGCACATGCTATTGTATAAGTACCAAGACAAATAAATAAATTGGATGACTGGTCTATATAGGGTGGTCCACATAGAAGGGCCACTATTTGGATCTCGTAAACGATAAGAGCTACAAAGAAGTTTAAATTAGACAAATTGTTTTCCCCTTTTTGAGACATATTCAGTGATGCTTTAATGTTTTAAAAAAGTTCCATGGCACACTAGTTAATGTACAAAAATCAAAATAGGCATTTTTTTAAATCGTTAATAACTCGGTTATACTTGATGGTACAAAAATATTAATGGGAAAAAAGTTGTTGATGATTTTACACACTGTAGAATGTAAACATTGATTTGTTTCAATATTGTTTAAATTCATGGCACTCTACAGCTTCATAGGGACTTTTATGTGAATTTTATTTGTTTCGAGTCTACAAAACGTTTGTAATTTATCTAAAAATTTAGACAATACGGAAACAAATGATTATTTTCATTTTACAGAGCGTAAAAAATCTACAACTTTGCCCCAAAAATATTTTTGTACAATCAAGTACAACAGAGTTATTAACGGTATAAAAAAAAATGCCCATTTTGATTTTTGTTCAATAACTAGTGTGCCATGGAACTTTTTAAAAACATTAAAGCATCACTGAATATGTCTCAAAAAGGGGAAAACAATTTGTCTAATTTAAACTTCTTTGTAGCTCTTACCATTTACGAGATCCCCATAGTGACCCTTCTACACAAAATCAGCAGGAGAAGATGAAATCCCAACAAACCTCTTAAAATATACGCCGACTTAATATCTGGACCTTTAAGTCATATTATAAACCTCTTAATTAAAAATGGCATATTTCCTAACAAACTAAAATGTGCAAAAATCAAGCCAAACAACAAAAAAGGGGATGTAAGTGACATAGGAAACTATAGGCACATAGCCATACTCACAAAAATTGACAAGATATTTGCAAAAATAATCTACAATAGAATTGAAATTTACGTAGAACACAAACACAACACTTTGGCTCAAAATGGATTCAGAAAAGGCAAAACAACTACCCGCGCTATTTACATGGCAATCCGAAATGTATATACTTCAGTCCCTCAATAAAGACGAACACACGATGGTCATGTGTGTTGATCTCTTAAAAGCTTTCGATAGTGTTGACCACGAGATACCCAACGAAATTAGAACACTATGGTATACGAAGGACCGTCCACAACCTTATAAAATGTTTTCTCTCGGAAAGGAACCAATATGTTGCCGGAAAATACTCGTCAGGTAGGTAATATTCTAAAATCTAACAAAAAAAAAATCAAAAAAGGAGTCCTGCAAGGATCAGTCTTAGGCCCCCAGTCTTATGCATACTGTACACTAATAATCTTCCAGATTTTGCCAAAACTTCCCTTATACAATTTGCCGATGACACATCTGCTATTATTAGTGACTCGGATTGCAAAAATTTTGAACAAAAACTCTTTGACTGCTTAGGCCAACTCCAACATTGGTTCACCTTAAACGTCAATAAAACTCAAGTAATAAAATTTTCACAAAGTAAAATAACCTTAGACTTAAAAGTTCAAAATAATTCCACAACTATAAATGTTGTTAATAAAATATAATTTCTTGGTTTATGTATTGACTCTAAACTGGACTGGTCATACCACATCGAACGCTTGTCACAAAGCCTATTACGGCACCCTTTCGCACTAAAAAAACCTAAAAAAATTGGTCAATATAAACGCGGTCAAAACTGCATATCATGCATATGTTGAATTTAGGTTACGCTATGCTGTAATTTTTTGGGGTAACGCTAGTGACTCTGAACGCCTCTTTATCATACAAAAGCGATGTATAAGAACTATTTTTGGTCTAAACTACCGAGATCACTGTAAAGACACTTTTCGTGACAAAGAAATATTAACTTTTTACAGCCTATTCATTCTCGCAGCCATCCTTTTCGTAAGAAATAATTTTGATCTGTTCTAAGAGAATATAAGAAACCATGCAGCCAATACTCGACATAAAAAAATCTAAAGCCCGATTGCTTCAAATATACTTATCTTTAAAAAAAAAAATGCCACTATAATTATTGCTAAATATAACAAATTTAACACATCACCTGAGAGTATAAAAAATCTACCCACCCCCGACCTGAAGAAAAGATTAAGAAATGTTCTAATTTCTAAAGCTTACTATGAAGTTAGTGAATACTTTAATGACGCTTACTTTAAAAACTCTTTTTAAAGTAAATATAATTTTGTGTGTATAGTTATATGTGTATTATCAATATTGTGACATGTCCTACGCCTTTTTGGATATTTAGAACAAATAAAAATACTACTATGTAGACCACCCTGTATATAAACCACCTTATAAAAGAGCCTTTGATTTAGTTAAGGTTAAGATATAATACGACTTTATATTGTAAAGAAAAAACTCATTTTACGTTACAATTTCGATTACTAGTGAACGATTAAAAAAGTTAATTTACTTGTACATAATTTAAAAATATTAATCACAAAATTTAGATCAAAAACGTGTACACCAAAAGGGCGAGCCGTCGTTAAAAATAATTGCGCATTAATGACCCAAGCATTTCCGGCATTCTATAAAATATATTTCCTCGTGTAGTTCTTATCATTCTGAGAGACGTCATCTCGCAAATGCACTTCCCCCATAAAAAAAAAAACTAGCGGCTTATACACAAACAGAAAAGACTTTCCGGCATTTAACAATGCAGTTGTGCACATGTATGAGTTTCCTGTTCTGCATTTCCTTCCTGTTTCTTTTATTAATTCAGTGGTAATACCATTTGTTCCTGTTACAGCAGCCGTTATGCACATTTTTTTAACAACGTAAATAATATTTCCACGAGAAATTATTCACGAATTACCAGCAGAACGTTTGAAATGCACGGATCACTATAAAACAAACACATACATACGTTGAACTGAATTCTCTTGGCACGTACATGCGAACAGCGCCCGTATAAGTTCAGTTATTTTAATATGAGTGTCTCCACAGTGAAATGTACACTGAACAACGCAAACTGAGTGTTAATATTGTTTCATTTTACATGAAACGATGCGGATGTTTCCAGCGGGATATTCTCAAAGGTATTTAAATCACGCCGTTTACGGCAGCACTGCACCAACTTTCTTTCCAAGTTACATCTGCAGACATTCAAAGGAAAATAAATCCGACGATGTTCTACATGAAAATCTTACGTTAACAATGTTGTTTAAAAACTAAAACGATAAATCAACTGTGATCAGGCTAGGAAAATGTGTTACTTTAAAATAGTATTTTAAAGATATTTGTAATAATACGTAACAGACACAAAAGGAAAACTAGAAACGTGGGGGGAACACCATCTAAACAAATATCACATGGCAATTCCAGGAGAAAACATAAACAGAGAAGAACAAACAGACCACAAAGAAGAAATTAATAGAAAAGAAGTCGAAGACGCAATACAAAAAATCAAAATTGGAAAAGCAAGTGGAGAAGATGACATAATACCAGAGATGATCAAATGGCTGGGAGAAAAAGGAATAGATTGGATATTGGCGATATGCAAAGAAGCATGGGAAAAACAACAAATACCTAGGGAATGGGAAATGACGAAATCTACAATAAGTGTTCAACCTGTGAACCATTTACTGCTTGGCAATGATAAACTCGGTTTTTAAACCCATTCCCAACCATTTCAGATGTAATAGACTTCATCTCTTCTCTAATACGATCTTTTAAATTTTCGATATTCTCCGGCCTCTTAGCATAAAATTTATTTTTAAGGTGACCCCATCATTGAAAAGAAAGAGAAAAATTCCTTATCAAATGATAATTATATAGGGGTATCTTGTCTTTAAAAAAATTCAATTGTTATTCATTACGCTTTTGTTATTCGAAAAAATAGAATTTAAATTTTGTCATTGTGGAAAACTAAGGACCAAACAACTTTTATTCAAAACATTTTTCCCTAAAGTGAATATTTACCGAGATATATAGCATATTCCATCCTTTTGGACACACTGTTTATTATAAGAAATATAATAGAAAGAAAAATGCAAAAAGGTGTAGAACTATATTTTACACCTTTGGAGGTCCAATTTTTGCAAAATTCTGAATAAAAACAATACAAAAAATTATAAACCACAATAAGATTTGTTAAATAATCTTGCTCTTGTAAGTATTACTCATTACTCATTACTATGTACGCCCCTGTAAATGAGGTAAGAAATTTAAATCAACGGAAACTTCAGAAGTGTAATTTGAAATTAAAATATCAATTATTAATTTGTCATAATCTCCTATAATATCTGTTTAGCGTCGACATTCACATTTTCTGTTATTTAGTAGAAATAGATAAAAACTAAACGCCGATGGTATCAGAACAGCAGCACTCCGATCTACGATCAAATCTGTGCCTGTCAACTGGCGTATCACGATTTGCTATTTGCATTTAAATAGCTACATTATGGTGATAAATACTGAGCGAGTACAATTTCCCTAATTTTTATACCTCGTTTCAGAACATAATTCGATACGTATGCCATGATAAGCCTCAAACTGTATCAATACATTAATACAATCAGTTTTTGCTACTAATTATGACAGATAATTTTAATTTGTTGTTAACAAAAGCGTAGCTACTGTATATTAAACTTTAGGGCTCACAACAATGGCGACCCTTAGGACCAACCACAAAAAATCTAATTTTTCAGAAACATTAAATTAATAATAACATGGAAAACATCGTATATAATCCCCATACAAAAAAAGGCCCCAAAAATGATCCTGCAAATTATTGGGAGATAGCAGTGATCAGCACCATGGGTAGAATATATTCTTGAATACTGAAAAAACTAATAGAAAAAGAAATTGAAACTAAACAGGTAGAAGAACAAAGTACATTTAGAGAGGGCAAATCTACAATTGATAATTTGTTCAGGTTAAAGAAAGCACTGGAAAAAAGATTTCAAGAAACAGGGAAACCCACATAGTCCTTATATGTAGATCTTGAGAAGGCATGCGACAACGTACCATTTTCCAAACGTGGTAAGAGATGCAACAACTAGGTATAGGACCCACTCTTATACAAGCGAGCCACCATGCAATTGTACGAAGGAAACTTTGCAAGAATAAAGTATGGGAGAACTTTCACTGAAGCTTTTAATGCAACAAAAGTTCTCAGACGGGGATGTTGTCTGTCTCCTACACTTTTTAAAATATATCTTGTTAGAGCCCTTCTTTCAGGGTGGACAAGGTTATGTAAAAGTATGGGACTAAGAGTGGGAGACGAAACACTTTTTAGTATACAGGGTGTCCCAGATTACATTTCCAGCATGGGGATCTCGCTTATTATAAGAGATACAGGTTTGTTTAACTTAGTTGAATTATTCCTTGGTATGAGAAGAGCCACAATCAATTTTTAAAAGTACAAAATTCCTCGTACTTCAGATGTTATAGCAAAAAATATGAAAATGTCCAATTTCTTTTTTCTATCATAACTTTTTTGTCTTATTCATTAGAACAATTTTATTTGTACTTTCTTAAGGCACTTTTTAATGGAGAATTTGACTGTTATTTTAGATTATTTTTAACACCTACCATTTTTGAGATATTACCCCTAACTTCATTTTTCCTTATGGGCCAGTTGGCTATGAAATAGTTGAATGTGTGTTTTTTTTTCTCTTTCAAATGAGATATTACTTGCTACTTCTATTTTTGAAATAAGTCACAAAATGAAGAAAAATCGTATTTTACCCATCACTTATCAAGCTATCTATGAAAATAAAAACAAAAAACAGCTAATTAAATGTCAAGTGACAGTTACCATTTGTCTGCGGTACCATTTATTAGAATTGTTTAGTATTGTTGTGTAATTCGATAGTCTTTGTGGTAATTGTTATAATGATGGCTACATTTAAAAAAAACGAAAAATTTGACGTTGGGATGCTACATGCTTTACCATAAAAACTGTGTAAGAAGCTGAGCGAATATACTTCCGAGAAAAGGCAACGAAGGATGCGTAATTACAAAAATTTGGAAATAAATTTAAAAGAATATGGGTTTTTCGACAAACCAACCAAAAATCCAAAACAAATCAATAATTAATTAGAATTATTTATTTTACACAGTTTCTATTGCAAATAATGTAGCAATTCAACATATAAAATTTTTAATTAGTTGTAAAAGTGCCCATAATTATATGATACCAAATTTGCTAAAACGACTATCGAATTACACAACAATCCTAAACAATTCTAATAAATGATACCGCAAACAAATGGTAACTCTCATTTGACATTTAATTAGTTGTATATTGTTTTTATTTTCATAGATAGCTTGATAAGTGATGGGTAAAATACGATTTTTCTTCATTTTGTGACTTATTTATAAAAATAAATGTAACAAGTAATATCTCATTTTAAAGAGAAAAGAAAAACACATTTAACTATCCCATAGCCAATTTCGCGGCTCATAAGAAAAAATGAAGTTAGGGGTAATATCTCAAAAATAAAAAGTGATAAAGAAAATCTAAAATAACAGTTACATTCTCCATTAAAAAGTACTTTAAGTACAAAAAAGTTATGAGAGAAAAAAGAAATTCGACATTTTCATATTTTTTGCTATAACATCTGAAGCACGAGAAATTTTATTCTTTAAAAAATTGATTGTGGCTCCTCTCATACCACGGAATAATTCATCTAATTTAAACAAACCTGTATCTCTTATAATAAGCGAGATCCCCATGCTGGAAATGTAATCTGGGACACCCTGTATACTTCGCCGACGATCAAGTGGTGATTTCCGAAGACGAAGAAGACTTAAGTTACATGGTAAGGAAATTAAAGAAGAAGTACGATCGGGCAGGATTAATAATAAACATGAACAAATCCGAGTATTTAATAATATGAAATAAAGAAATAAACCAGTTACCTTTAGAAACTGAATACATAAAAGGAGTTGAAAAATACAAATATTTAGGAGTCATTTTTAAAAAATTTGGAAATAGCGATGAGGAAATCAACAATCGTATGAATAGGGGCAGGAATGTATTAAAATCGTTTTTTAAACAGAGCAAAAAACAACTAAAAAGACGAATTAAAAGCATTAATGAAGCCCAAAGATAAACCACACCATAGAAAACCTATTCAACAGAAGCATATTATGATAATTTTGTCGATTACCTTCACATAAACAAAATATCAACAATGTAATTCGAATGAAATCTTGAAAGGCTTTAAGAAACTACATTCAGAAAGCGCCCATTAAATTCGACTTTATTTTACCAAAAAATGCACGAGAGCCGACAAAGCCTAATATTAAAAATGGTTCTTAGCACGAATCTGAATCCCAATAGGATATTGTAAAGCTAGAAAATAAGAATAAACGTATTGTGTATCTGTAACCGACTAAATTCCTGAGATGCTCGTTCCCACGATCAGCTAAATGTACCGCAGTTGGTTATTCAAGCCGGTGTAACAGAGCCAGTTTACATCGACTGTACAAACATCGTCTTCGTGTCAAATTTGAAGAATACGCTTAACTTTTTCACAATATAATATTTATACATAAAATTAACCCATACAAGAGTAATTTGAAAACTATACCGAAAATTTGACATACAGCGTGTTCCATTTTTGAAGAGGCTTAACGACGCGAACTC
The DNA here is from genome assembly GCA_947652605.1 of Elmis aenea. Taxonomy (NCBI): domain Eukaryota; kingdom Metazoa; phylum Arthropoda; class Insecta; order Coleoptera; family Elmidae; genus Elmis; species Elmis aenea. The sequence continues at coordinate 47,949,091 of OX393581.1, forward strand.
GTTTATTTTAAGAGATACTAAGTTGGCTTAAGTGGAGAAAATTATGTAATTTGGTGCTGAATTTTAATCTAAAATAAAACTGCCGTAACCGTCCTGGTTCCGAAGTTATTTAGAGAAAAGTAAAAACATTGTTTTTCTGTGCAAATTCCAAACTGAAAGCTAAGACCATTTTATTTATAGACTTGAATTCAATCAGAATCGCCTTCGTGGCGAGATTTCCATGTTGAGCGTCGAAATTGGAACACTGTATCATTGCCACTTAACTCAAACCAACTCTACGTGACATTTTGGAGTTTTATATCACCAAAAATTTATTTCTTGTATTTATTCTATGGATTATTAAAAATTTGCCAAGCACAAATAAACTACATGACACAGAATACGGTAGCACGATCAATGTCTTACTTAATTTATACAAATTGTTTAAACAATGGTAAACAAACGGTAACTTATGCTTGACACAACCTAAAAACTATATTTGACAAACAATTAAACCAGAACAGTAAAATACAAAAGAAAAATATTGTAATCTTAATTATAGGACACCCCCTATCTAGAATGCAAAATTTTGAAAAATAATATGAACCTTTAAGTTAAATAAAATTATCATTAGATATTTTAATACCAACACTTGATATGATATGGAGCATATTATTATTTTTGACATGGTTATTTATTAAAATCTGAATTCAGTGAGGTTCACTGAACCCTTATTCAGCAAATTACGCTTTTTTTACGCATTAATTTCCGAAACTAACGATAATGCCAGAACAATAAGTCTACATACCGACAGCAAGGGATTGGCCTTAAATTTCGCAATTTGCAAATACAGAACCATCGGTACCCCGATAAGAATAAACTACTTTATAAGTATGCATAACTCGATTACTAGCACATGTTAATCTTTTCTGTTTGCTGACAAACATCAGAAAATACCGTGTGTAATGTTTGCGCAGCTTATAAAGATCTCACTAATTAGAACTGTGTATTTGTCCTTACAACTTTAAGCAAATATTTTCCACTCAAGACTCCACTGATAAGAAACTGGGTCACAGTGCTACAAAACTAAATTAAATATTTTCTTTTAATAATAATGTAGTGTTTAAAAATTAAAACTATAATAGTCGTTTTTTAATACAAATTCCTTGAAACGTTTTTAAGCCGAACGACATAAATCAAAACTTGTTAAACGTTTCTTTTGAAGCAATTAGCAGAAAATTAAACTTACCTAAATACATCTAAACAAAAGCCCGCCTTTTTGAAACCATTTTTAAACATTACACTAATATATTCACAATTATTATTTGACATAAAAAAAATCAAATTTAGAAAGTTTAAATCTAGCCTTTTAGATTCCAAATAAGTCTTTCCCATACATTTTTTTAGTCTTAAAATAAGGGAACTTCACTTTTGCGAATATTTCAAAAATTGGCAAAATCTAGCGTCCTATCACATTTTATTGAACTTTTTTTAATCTCAAAATTAGTTTTAGACCATGCACAAACTTTTATCAAAAATAAAATTTTCTAAGAATACGTCTAAGAGTCGATTTGTTTAAATTTAAATCTAAAAAAGAAAAAGTCACAATAATTTCGCCGGTATTTCTTTTATTCCAATAAACTAAGCAAGTATTTGCAATAAGACTGGCAAAGTTAGAAGTCTGTTTAACAATTAAGCAATCCAAATGGAATTTGTTTAAAGGAAAGTTGGATTCGATCTAAAATAAAACATTCGTTTAGCAACTTTCATGTGCTGTGAAAAGGGTAAAAGACTATCACGACGACGTCCGATACAATCGTATTGAGTGAAAATGTCCAAAGCTGAGACTTAAGAGAGATACTCGTTTGCTATTCCATTATCTAATCGAACAACCTTCTTCTTGGGTTCTTAATACATATTATTTGGCGCACAATCAACTTATTTCGTTATTTGTTTTGTAGAGGAAGATTTAAACCAAGGAGCATCATTTCCTAGTCGTTAAAAAATTTGTCGTGATCATTTATAACGTTCCCAGTAAAACTGTACATCACGAAATATAATAACGGGTTCAAAAATTTGCCGATAATTTCGACAATCATGGCAAATTTGTGCTTTGGTCCAATATTAAACAATAAAACACGAAAATTCAACTTTAATAATACTAGTTTTAGGTTGGTTAAGTTTTTACAGTTCCTTAATTGATAATTTACAAACAAGCTCTAAACCTAATATGTTATTAAAGACAAAAACCAGTTTTAAAAACGTGCCATACTAAAACGTAACGAACGATTCGAATTGTGCCATAATATTTCATACAGCGTCATTCAATTTCGTTTGACTGGAGCTATAAAATTTGGTTTATGGCTGTTTTAGTCGATTCTCGAGGGTTTTAAAATGTAAACAGTGCCTTAGAAGTTTGAATGGTACATTTTTCGAACAGTTTTTGTCCAAGGTTAGGTGTCGCTTAGCATGCCCTTTGTTACACTACAATAGTCCCAGATACGTACAAAATATATTGCCTAAGAAGGAAGTCGTAAAACCTGGTATTGTATTGTAGATAGGTTGAATGTTACCAGTACACCATCTACATCGTGTTGTAAATGGTTAGGTATTTGAAAATATAGGCCAATACATTCAATAAATGTTATATGCCAGTAAAAGTTGCCCAGCAAGAACTACCCTACGTTGAAAATCTTCATTTCAAGAGAAATATTATAAGACTAGCATGATTTTTTTGTTACAGGATTTTAAATAAATTCGATGGTTTTTGAGATATTCGATTATAAAATTTATTTTCTAGATTTTTTAGTTTTAAATAGCACACTAATATTTAAATATGTCATTTAAAACATTTTAAAGACTTTTTAAGGAGTGTTTTTTAAAATATAGAGTGTTACTTGAACAAAAGCAATAAAATGCAAAATTATTAGAATCCTCTTTTCAAGTTCTACAATATACAGGTTTGCGCAAAAAAATGGAAACAGACAAATATCTAGATTCTAGAATACTATTGCGGATATAACAATGAAATATTTAATCTAAGCGTTATGTTATTTTTGGGATTCGATGAAAATCTTAAGGTTGCAATACGATTTCCGGTTCAACCGGAAACGGGCTGAAGCTTTGAAATTTTAAATAGAACACTTTTGAAATTTTTAGATCCATCTTAAAATTTGCTTTAAAATATGTATAGAGCTATATGGGCCTAAAGTCAACTGTTTTTGTAAAATTTACATTTTTATGAAAACTGTGAACGATACAGCACTTTCAATTTTTTTTAACATTTAAGTTATCTAAAAAGGCAGAAGAATTTCGTTTAAAAATAAGATTGACTATAGATAATTAACACTTTGCGCCAGCTACATTTTTAAAATATTATACAGGGTGTTTTTTACGCTTGGTCAAACTTCTGAAACTTTAAACATCGATAACTCAATTTCCTTAAATACAACACACTATTTGTTTTTACATAGTCTTGTAGAACAGCGATTTTTAACCTGGGGTTTTTAACACTTAACAAACGATCAAAATCAATTATATGAAAAATATTGTGGCTCTGATAAGAAACCTCGATATAAACGTAAGATTGGTAAAATTACATCTACATTATAAAAAATTTCAAAAACCCGAAAGGAAAAGATAATATTATAACTATCTTGTTTTTATCTATCAACTGTTTAATTATCGCTGTCTACCTTCATAGCCCAATCGAGAAATTACGTTGCTCTAATAATTTACAATAAAATCGCAATATCTGGTAAAATATCAGTTTTAGGTATAAAACATGGTTAATGTTTTTGAATTAAATTGGAATTAAATTTTCTACAAGACTTTGTAAAAACATATAGGGGTTGTATTTAAGAAAAATTAGTTATCAATGTTTAAAGTTTCACAAGTTAAACCAAGCGTAAAAAAAACCCTGTATAATATTTTAAAAACGTAACTAGCGCAAAGTGTTAATTAATCTAATGTTAATCCAATTTTTAAACGAAATTTTCTGCCTTTTTAGATAACTTAAATGTTAAAAAAAATTGAAAGTGCTGCATGGCTCAAAATTTCCATGAAAATGTAAATTTTACGAAAACGGTTGACTTTTTACCCATATAACCTTTACATTTTTTAAAGTAAATTTTAAGGGGAATCCAAAAATGTAAAAATATAAAGGGTATTCTATTTAAAATTTCAAAGTTTGAGTCAGTTTCCGGTTGAACCTCTGCAATAGTATTCTAGATAATTGTCTGTTTCCTTCCTTTTGCGCAACCCTGTATGTCATTTTTATCATCATAGGACAGGGGGCACTTTCGGCGGTATAGCGCTTATCTTGACTTAAACAAGGTTTTAATTGTTTAATTTTTAGCAGTACAAATTTCTCACCATCAAGTTTATAGGTACAACATTAGCGTTTTAAATTTCTTACATGATCAGTTTTCTGTTGCGTCCCGTGTGATTTTACCTTTCTCGGCTTATTATTAACTCACGTGTAAATAATTGCGCGGGTTAATTATGCCACGAACTTAAAAAATTGACACGAACTTGTTAAAAGGCCCTTGAGACATGTGATATAGCAGATGTTGGACCTAATGTCGTTACCGTTAGTTTTGATTTCCCCGTTCGCACGTTCGCAGTCGGTTAGCGCGGTTTCAGCGTTCTCAATATGCTCCACTTACTGCCTTATATCAAAACAAACGCCGTAATAGAATCTTTTCGGGCCGCTTGTAGCTCTATTAAGAAACTTGAAAGCAAAACTACCACATCATAACTTTTTTGTCTGTAGTAGAAACACACGCACACAAAACCATTATACAGGGTGCAGAGCCGGGCAAGTACTGGCCAAGAATTACTTAAGTCTTAAGTACTTATGACAAGTAGGTACTTGGATCATAAGTACCAGCTCCGCTATTTTTAAAAGTACCGATTCTTAGTGCTAGTACTTGCAAAAAGTGTTTCTCTAGTACTCTTCAAGTACTTTTTGCAGATATTATTTAGAGACAACAGCATTACCGGTGTTACTAGTATAAAACCCTTTTTGATGTCAGCAAACAGTTAAAAATATTACAGAATGTGTAAATGTTTATTACTTTATAACAGTAAATGATTACAGTTTATTAAAAAAGCAGTTAAAAATTTTGCATAGGAAAATTAAAAATGGATTTTGAACCGTTTTCTTACGACATTTTTCTCTAAATTGTACATTTCTGGCAGTTTACGACGCGAAAATGTATATTTCGATTTTTGAACGCCCTTTGTGTGGTAGACTAAAACAGATTTGTTTAAAATTAATTTCCTAGTGAGGCAAAAACTTTTCTTTTTTTTATATTTTTATAAAAACTATACCTCAATTGCCATTTGGGGCGTTATTTTTGTGACACAGTGTACACTGAACGTATAATATATTAGGAGTAGTTTATTAGATGTGCTTATAATAGGTTTCACTATTATACAGGGTGTGTATAAATTGGCGGAAGCGTGACGATTTTCTTCGTAAAATTAAGTCGAAAATCTTAATAAACAAATGTTGTACCATTCTTCCTATGGCCTCAGGAAACATTTAAAGAAAAAAAAATTGGCAACATTGCATACATTGATTTGCGTTTGGACACTTTTTTATCACCAATTTTTACTTAGGTACTTACAATTTTTGTTCGAACTGAAAGCCTTCAGTTCGTAAACATAGCTGCAAACTTTTGGGTATCGTAAAACACAAACTAGAAATAATTACGAGAAAAACAGAGATGACAGCTAATGACAATGTTGCCATATGTATAACTGTCATTAAAATCAGTGATTTACATATTTTCAACACCAATTTTTGAAAGGAAGAACACAATATCTAGGGAAAAATACTATTCGAAATTTATTTTTATTCCAAATTGCAGCTTTTTCATTTGCAAGTATTAATAAATAACGCTTATTAAAGGACTAAATGTCAAAATTTTGAGGACCTCTTGCAGACACAGCAAGCATGGTACATCATTTTCGTATTAAGATTTTCGACTTAGAATTTTACGAAGAACATCGCCACGTGTAGCGCTTCCGCCAATTTTTACACACCCTGTATACTGTTAATTAATTTTGAAAACGTTTTGTTTTTCCATTAATATAATGATAAAAGCGACACTACAGCACATTTACTATGAACATTTCTGCTTAACTTCTATAGACATGATACGTACAAGAAAAATATACATGGCTCAAATCAGTAAATAAGCATACAAATTTTAGTAATTTAGAGTCAAAAAGAAGAGAACTGTTCACAGTATAATACAGTAAATGTTGTAGGATAAGATTTACCTTATAGAGTTTAATTTTTATTTAATAAAATTGTTGTCCGTATTACTATACAAACACACACAACCTTTTCAACTGTAGCTATTCTATGCACCACAATGTGGGTTGTGTTTAAAACTTAAGACAAGTTTTAACACAGTTCCTATCTATAAAACTTAATATCTTAAAAAGTACTTGTGTTCACTAAAAGTACTTAAGTACCTACTTTGTACTGTACTGCAGTATTTTACAAAGTACTTAAGTAATTTTTGTGGTACTGAAGTACTAATACAAGTAATAAGTACCAGTATTTTCACCGAAGTGCTTGAGATTCAAGTCCTAAGTAACTAATTTTAAAATAAACTGCAGTAAAAGTCTTACGAACCGGAAGAGTACTTGAAAAAGTACTGAAGTAAAAAAATACTTAAGTAATGCAGAGCTCTGGATATGGGCTATATGCAAAGAAGCATAGAAAAAACAACAAACACCGAGGGAACAATAAAATAATTTACTAATACAATAAACAAAAAAGGAGAACAGGTCCAGCGCGAAAATTACAGACCAATCTGTTAACCCCAAACTAGCTTCAAGCACAAAAATTTTAGACATGAGACTAAGAGAACATGCAGAATTATAGCTAGAAGAAGAACAAGCAGCTTTAAGACCAGAAGGACAGACAAGCGGTTACATATTCATATCGTATATCGCTTCTATCTTCTGCAATAATATAATAAAAAATTATTTCATACGCTGTGCTAAACGAAAACGTTTTCCAATTTAGCCAATTGGACAATCATTAAGGGCCACGTTTAAATCAATATTATAGGAGCTATATGCCTTACTTTATTGACAGCGTGTATAATAACAGTTTCGTGATTAAATGATCTTAAAAATAATCAAGAATGGATCACACTAACAATTAAATTTCGAAAAGTAATTACGTAAAAACGTGTAATGATAAGATTATCAAAATTAAAACTAATGGCATTACTTATGGTATAATTAACCATCGATTAGTGTCCGGATAGCGGGGCAATTTTGAGGAACAATATGGCTTCTAAGAAAGTTTCCGTTATTGACTCGCGTATAAGTTAAACACACATTTAAAACACCGGGCTGAAACTGGCAGCGGTTCTAGCAGCGAAACTCATTGAGAGCCAACATAAAGCGCGCATATAATGTTCTATAAAATAACTTATTTCATTAACCACATACTGTATTTTGTCACTTTTTTTAGTCTGTAATGGGCAATTTGATATGAGGAACTCGAAAAAAAATATGCCAATGACGTCAGTGGCGTAGGGGCTTTAGCAGGCCCTTGTTTCATTTTATTTAATTATAGAATTAAATTTCTAACTTTTAAACTAATCACTGTATCAAAATGGCATTTTGGGATTATATGTAAATTGATTTGGTGAACTCGAAAAAAAATATGCCAATGACGTCACTGGCGTAGGGACTTTAGCAGTCCCCTGTTTCATTTTATTTAATTATAGAATTAAATTTCTAACTTTTAAACTAATCAGTGTATCAAAATGGCATTTTGGGATTATATGTAAATTGATTTGGTGAACTCGAAAAAAAATATGCCAATGACGTCACTGGCGTAGAGGCTTTAGCAGTCCCCTGTTTCATTTTATTTAATTATAGAATTAAATTTCTAACTTTTAAACTAATCAGTGTATCAAAATGGCATTTTGGGATTATATGTAAATTGATTTGGTGAACTCGAAAAAAAATATGCCAATGACGTCACTGGCGTAGGGACTTTAGCAGTCCCCTGTTTCATTTTATTTAATTATAGAATTAAATTTCTAACTTTTAAACTAATCACTGTATCAAAATGGTATTTTGGGATTATATGTAAATTGATTTGGTGAACTCGAAAAAAAATATGCCAATGACGTCACTGGCGTAGGGGCTTTAGCAGTCCCCTGTTTCATTTTATTTAATTATAGAATTAAATTTCTAACTTTTAAACTAATCACTGTATCAAAATGGCATTTTGGGATTAAAAGTAAATTGATTTGATGAACTCTAAAAAAAATGATGTCATAAATGCATTTTTTTATAAGTTACAAATTATTTCAATTGAGAAAAACTTAAAAACACTTGTGTTCGACACATTATTTTCCACAAAACTTTTATCCGAACAGTCCAATTTTGGATTTGAGAACTGGACGCATCAAGTTGGTGTTTTAAATTATAACATTTGGATGTTACCAGTACTTATTAACGACAATCGCTGGGTACTGTTATTATTTGTATTTAATTTGAAACACATAGTTATTTTGGATTCAATGCACAGTACACCTCCCGAAAATTTAATTAAAAAAATTATGTATTTTGCTGATAGCCAGTTATATAAAAAAACGAGGAGCTATTTTGAATGGAAAAGTTGGATAATTTATAATCCCAGAGATAATCCCAACCAAACTGGACCAGGAGGAAACTGTGGGGTACATGTGTGTGTATGGGGATGGTTAATTTGTGCCAAAATTAAAGCTACATTTTCAGAAAGTGATATGAGCAATATTAGGATGTGGCTTATGTCTCAACTGTTAAATTGTGATACAAAAAAGACCACCGAAAAAAACACTGACAGTTTGTTAAATGATGATAGTTGTTTAAACATAAGTCACGATTTAGTTTTACCAAATGTAATTAGAGTAACACCACCACCCCACCAATCAGTTTATGATTATTGCTACCACTTGTCAAAATAAACATTTTTGGCAACAAAAATTGGTTTCATTATAGTAAATAAATACATACAACTTAAGATTCATATTACTACAAAAAATTGTGATGATATTAGTATTGGTTTCAATATAAAGATTTAATACTGTTAATAAATAAAATGAAACAAAGCGCTGCTGGAGACTACGCTACTGACGTCATTGACATAATTTTTTTAAGTTCACCAAATAAATGTACTAATTATCATTAAAAAAACTGTAGTGACACAGATTAGTTTTAACGTTAGAAATTTAATTCTATAATTAAATACAATGAAACAGGGGACTGCTTAAGCCCCTACGCGAGTGACGTCATTGGCATGTTTTTTTTCGAGTTCACCAAATCAATTTATATATAAACCCAAAATGCCATTTTCATACAGTGATTAGTTTAAAAGCTAGAAATTTAATTCTATAATTAAATAAAATGAAACAAGGGGCTGCTAAAGCCCCTACGCCAGTGACGTCATTGGCATATTTTTTTTCGAGTTTACCAAATCAATTTACATATAATCCCAAAATGCAATTTTGATACAGTGATTAGTTTAAAAGTTAGAAATTTAATTCTATAATTAAATAAAATGAAACAGGGGACTGCTAAAGCCCCTACGCCAGTGACGTCATTGGCATATTTTTTTTCGAGTTCACCAAACCAATTTACATATAATCCCAAAATGCCATTTTCATACAGTGATTAGTTTAAAAGCTAGAAATTTAATTCTATAATTAAATAAAATGAAACAAGGGGCTGCTAAAGCCCCTACGCCAGTGACGTCATTGGCATATTTTTTTTCGAGTTCACCAAATCAATTTACATATAATCCCAAAATACCATTTTGATACAGTGATTAGTTTAGAAGTTAAAAATTTAATTCAATAATTAAATAAAATGAAACAAGGGGCTGCTTAAGCCCCTACGCCACTGACGTCATTGGCATATTTTTTTTCGAGTTCCTCATATCAAATTACCCATTACAGGCCAAAAAAATTGGCAAAATACAGTATGTGTTTAATGAAATAAGTTATTTTATAGAACACTATATGCGCGCTCTATGTTGGCTCTCAATGAGTTTCGCTGCTAGAACCGCTGCCAGTTTCAGCCCGGTTTTAAAACTTGGGACTTTGTCAGTTAGAATGAGAGAGAGTGTGTTAAACTATGACCTACTTGTTTGGATTGAGTTCGTATTGTGTGTAGGCTAGAGCTTACATTAAATTTAGAAAGTTGGCTGTGAATTATGATTTTTATTACCTAATTTAAATATACGACGGAAGTGCCGTGCGCCTTATATCAAGCAGATATCGACATACAAATTGCTTTATTAAATCCTTTATCCTGTAGATAAGTTACTTTTATTTAGAATGCCATATTTGTTGAGGAGCGGTTCGGTTATGAAAAATAAATAAAGTTTCAGAATACAATATTTACATTTCATATGGTTTGAGATTTCGTTTTCATTGTATTATACAGGGTGTCCCTGTCCCAGTTATCTTGAACAGCATGGGAATATCGTAAACAGTAAGAGATACAGAGTTGGTTAAAGGATTCAAAATTATCTATGATTTAAGAGCAACTATTCTATGAAAAAAAAAAACGTCAAAAAAATTTGTGTTTGCGCTATTCATTTTCATTTTAAATTAGGGTGCCAAAGTACAGTTTCCGATTCTTTACCGTTTAAAAACAAAGTTAATGAAAATCGGACCCTAAATAAACTTTTTATAGGGGTGAGCTCTTTTGAAATGGGTCACACTCACTGTATACAGGGTGATTGAAATTCGAGTTGAACCTTATTTTAAATTTGGCAATGAATAAAGAAGTAAAATACCATGTGTGATACATCAATGGATTCAGAAAAGTAAATGCTATTTGATTATGTAAATAGCAAAAATTGCGCCTATAAGAAAAAACAAAGTTGGTTGCCATAAAACAAAAACGAATCGATCTAGGAAAAATTTGCGACCACCATCCGATTCAGCTTAAAAAGTTACTTGGCAATGTTTTAACACATTTAAAATATTTCAAACTCCGAAGGAGTTATAAACGATTTTCAAAAATGGACTTTCCAGTTTTTCCTAATTTTCTCGGATACCGTTTAAGATATTTCCAATTTCTCTTTGGATTATTAACAAGCACCAAATTTAGCAACTTTGCCAAATTTAAACCTATACTCTAGCTACTATAATAAGCGAGATCCCCATGCTTAAATTCGAATTTCAATCACCCTGCATAAGAAATTATTTAATAACTTTATAAGAAAATTTTCCTCAAATACAATAATATCTTCCCATATCTTATCTCTAAAAAATTAAGAGAATTCTGCATCGCGGAAGCAGTCTCAAAAAATATGAGCCAACGCGTTATAACGTATTCAAGAATCCAAAACAACACAAGAAGTTCCCAACAATGGCCCGGATGTACTTTATAACGGAACTACCGTTTCCTGAATGTACACGATTTGCAGTTTTTAAATCATTGCTCAGTGTCTTATAATTTAATCATAAATAGCAAAAACAAGACTGTAAACTGCAGAAAACTTTACATAATTGCAATTAACGACAGCTAATCATTTTATAAAATCAGTGAAAACAAATATAGCATGTTATTAAGTAAAAAATTAATTGTAAAGTTGTCAAAAAAGAGTTGTTTCATTTCATAATATTAAAATACAGCTGGTTTTATCACTTTCCTCACCATTACCAAGAAAGCGATAGAAAGTGGTAGGTTTATTTCCATTTCTAACTTTATATTGGAATCGGTTTTTCAGTTCAACCGTTTTCTCATAGTTTTTTACGACAAAGAAATTATGCAGCATTACATAACAACAAAATATTAGAAAGTGAGGGGTTTGGCCATGCGACATTAAGATTTCTACTATAAATTTAAAATACATCATTGGATGATGAGTTGTGTGCCAAATTCATTTTATAATATATTAAGAGCACTATTAAATACTAATACACATCAATATCAAAATATAATACGTAATAAATTCCTTTTAATGACGTGTATGGTAAACAATTTATTTCCTGTCAGCTAGTAAATGTAAAGTAACTCGAGCCATTGCAAACTTGACGTAAATTACAACTACAATACTGTCGAATATCATCTTGATATCTTAACAAAATTCCATTCTATGAAAAGTTGTACACTAACACGGTAACACGTAATGCTAGTGCTAGACTATATTTGAGGAATCTTTGTAAATAATATATAGGTAGTGTGTCCAAAAGGTATGGAATTTGCTATACAGGGTGAGTCATTAGTGAAGCATCGATCGATTGTGGCTAAACGGTTTGAGATAGAGAGTTGATTCAAACACTATTTCATACAGTGTTTTTTCCGAACACGATAAAAATATTTTCAAATATACAGGGTGAGTCTCCTCTCTGGAAGCAATAGCAACTGTTATATTTCAAATACAACACCCCATTTTTTATTTAATATTCTTGACCGCCTTTATTTTAGCTTTACATCGATATAAAATACTACAGGTTTTTATGCGCTTGTCACTAAAAAAAAAAATTTTCAAAATTTTTCAAGGTTTTGAGTCTTTATTTAAAAAATTCTCCAGAAGTCATTTTTCGAAGCACAGAATTGTAATTTGGTAAGGACATGCAGAACATTGCTCTGTTAGCTCGAAACGAAAAAGTTTGAATCACGCATACAGGGTGTTCATAAATAATTGGCAACTTCCATGTTTTCAAAAGCTCGTAACTCAATTATTGTTTCAAATGCAAACCTCTGTATTTTCTTGTGTCATCGAATTCGTCTTTAAGAGAGCTTCATTTTTTGTTAAGTATGTCCTCTCCAAAACTCATAATTTTCGAGATATTCCACATTTTTTCTTCTAATCGTTATCGAAGCAAATAGAGTGCCGTGGAAATCGAAAAAACTTACTGTTCACTTCACTAACGACAAAAACTTGTCATTTATATCTTAAATTATTGCATTTCCACGATAAATTTTACTTTACAAGAGCAAATTGATGTGGTTTATTCACCATTCCAGAAAGATGACTCACCCTGTATATTTGAAAATATTTTTATCGTGTTCGGAAGAAAAAACTGTATGAAATACCGTTGTCCTTTAAAAAATTCAATTGTTTTTCATTGCGCTTTTGTTATTCGAAAAAATGGAATTTAAATTTTGTCCTATGGTGAAAAACTAAGTACCAAACAACTTTTATTCAAAACATTTTTCCCTAAAGTGGATATTTACTGAGATATACAGCATATTCCATTCCTTTTGGACACACTGTATATATTGACGAAAGACGAGTCTTAAAAACATATTTAAAAAATACTTTATCAGAAGAAGGTAAGTGATTTTCTATTAATTTTATCTTTGTTGCACAAACTATCACTTGGCCAAATTCATCATCGTAAAATATTCAAATGAGAACACGCTGATGTTATAGCCGGGTTAAAATGATCTTAATGTGAAACATCTCCATATTTTCATAGCAAACAAAATTCCGCAGAGTTTTGAAATTCTAAGGCAGCATCAAAAAGCAGACATCCTGACATTCTACGACCACTTTGAGGAATTCCGTAATATCCAAAATCGTTCTAACAGACACGAATTTATATAGACTTTCAACAATCTATTTTTAATTTATATTTATTTATTGTACAAAAAAGGCTTTGCTAGGAACATCTTACGTGACTATTAAAAACAAATAACAAAGTATCTGCTCTACAAACAAAATCCGATTGCTGTATTTAAGTGCTACATGGTTAATAAAGGGCTCTATAGTAAATAAAAACGCAAATAAATTCACCTGCTACACAATATAACCGAATACTAACTATACAGGGTGATTGATTGGGGCCGTTTATTAAAAATATATGAGTGTTCTAGATATTTGTCTGTTTCCATACTTTTGCGCATCTATACATACATCTAAACGTTTGGGTTTTTTATACACCATTTAATCTCTATCCTTAAAAAAAGCTGGTAGTTTTAATAAAAATAATACTCCTTTAGCATTATTGGTAGACGGTTACATATTAATATATTTCCCAATCCGTTAATAACTTTATAGATACCTACTGGTTACAGTTAGGTTATTAAATTAGCAGAATTTGAAAACGGTTCATTGTTTTTTGTCGAAGTTTTATTAATTCGTTAGCTTGAAGACGCTGACAGATAAAAAAACAAACCATCCGAACTATACAAAGAATCCCATGCTACGAGTCTCTTAAAAATAGCGACTTTATAGGAATTAAACGATTTTTATTTTTTTATTATTTCTTTGGTTTCATCCGTTTCTGCTCATATAAAAACAGTTAGTCGCGGAGATGTATAAATTATGGCCACCGATTTCATGAAAAAACTAGAATTAGCTGTCAAGTTGAAACAAATTTTGCCGATTCCGATGTTCGAATGTTTCCTTCCCAACTTCTCATTAGCATTAATTTCCACATCGTTTGTTCCAACTATTGTCATGGTCTACTGGTTTACACACTAAATTATTTAATTGCCAGGCACTTGCAATTCGGTGTTAATTATAAGGTGGCAGTTATACCAACTAAAAATTAATTCTACGTCTTTAAGTCGACAAAATACGTTACGAACAATAGTTTTCTTCTATTTTTAGACTTAAGCATTTAGAGGAAATAACTCTTTTACTACGACGAAAAAAGCAACTCCCCAAGGACAACTAAATAATCTGCGTGATAACTTAATATTCGTAAATAATATACCAACAATTTCTTCCGATTTAAGAAGAAAATTGCTTTGTAGCAAGTACATGTTTGTACATAATTACGAGTATGTTATTTACAAATTAATGAATATGAAGAGAAACGTGGCATTTCTAACTTTTACTTTATTACATAATCAATTGTTCGGTGCTTTGTGTTGGCATTCTCATCGCTTTAAAGAAGTTATTTGGAAATCCCTAGGTTTTATCAGAAATATTTATCTGAAAACAAACTGGCAATTACCAGTAATTAAGAGATATATTTTGGAATACGTTTGTATAAATTAGGGTTTACAAACCAGAAAAAGACCATTTCAATTATAAATAGCTCGCTGTGAAAATTAAATCACAGAATCACAACGACTACTAAACAAAAGTTTAATATAACAAAGTACAGTGCGGTATGACTTCGTATGTTCACTAAATTATTTGTTAAAGAACTTTTAATTAGGTAAACAAATCGTGAGTTACATAAAAATCTTTATGTAATTGCATAATATATAATGAGGTTTTTTAGATAGTATCTTTCGGTAAAAATAAAGTGAGACGAAAATATATTCGATAGATTTAATTATTTACTGACATTTATGTTTCATAGACTGGGAAAAGGTATTTGATAAAATCAAAAGAAAAGACGTATAGAGGCGCTCAAGAAGGAAGGGAATGGAAATAGAAATAATAGATAAAATAAAAGCAATGTACCAAAAAACGGTTAAAATTGTAAGAACTTACAATGAAGAATCGGTAGAATTTGATACAAAAGACTTAAAACAAGGATGCGTGCGTGCGTAAAACAAAAATGAGACCGTTTCACCTAGGCTGGAAAATGGAAAAAACATAACTGAGGTAATGTTCCCAGAAGACATGGTTTTAGTAGCGAATACAGAAAAAAGCTGCAACATGATCTAGAAACTCTAAACCATAAATTGGATAAAAATCAATATGAAAATAAATACAGAAAAAACTAAAACTATGATCGTTACAACAGAGAACAAAGGGCATAACATTACTTTAAATAGGCTTAGGTTGGAACAGGTAGAAAGCTTTAAATATTTAGGAGTGATCATAGAGAATAATGGAGGAATGGACAAGGAAATAAGCAAAAGGACATGAAACGTGGGAAGAATATTTAACAGTTTATGAACAACATTTTTTGGAAATAGAGAAGTTCCTAAATGACCAAAAGTAGAAGTGGTAAAAAAACTAGTAACTTCGGCACTTTTATACAGAAGTGAAACGTAGACACTCACAAATAAAAATAGTAGCCGAGTGCATGCAGCTGAAATGAGATTTCTAAGAAAAATCCAAGGCAAAAACAAAAAAGATCACAATTAAAGATGAAATCAGTTGAAACAAAAATACAAGAAAGATAGCTGGGATGGTTGGATCACATTATAGGATTAAAGAAGAAAGTTTAACCAGAAAAGCCTACGAAGCAAGATCACAGGAAAAAAACAAAAGGGGTAGACCGAGAAAAACCTGGCAAGACGAAGTTAAAAAAGCAGCAGCGGATAGAAACATCAAATGGAAAGTCATAAAAAAGCTAGCACAAGACAGAAAAACATGGAAAAAAAGCAGTAGAAGGACTTATGACTAAATAAATAATAAACAATTTAGCCCAAACTATGTTCTCGTTTTAAAATGTTTTACAAGCCAGAACCATAAGTTCACTGCGAAATTATCAGGTTTTTTTAATTGCATATTTATTGGAAACGACTCTTGAAGCAATCAAAAAACACTTAAAAAAATCTGACTGCATTAAAGACGTGTTCAAAAATTACAATATCCTTCTCTTCTCTAAAATTCCATAACATGTTTCGTATCCCCTTGCACAAAAGCGACACTGTGGGGTTATGCACCATATTATGTCTTTATAACGAAACGTTTTTGCGCCTTTGTATATGCTTACTAAATGAATATTTATGAAATTCCAACCCGTGCTGACATTTACTAAATTCTTCCAAAGCACCCCTGAGTAATTACAGCCACTTAAAACAGAGCTAATTAATATCGGTTTAAGCTTCAAAACGTGTGTAAATAATACTAGATTTGTTGGGGAGTCTTAACTGGGACGTTAAATACCTTAATATCAATAAAAACGAATCTTTTTCCTACCCACATCAGTAACAATCTAACAATCCGATTCATTACAAATTACATATACAGGGTGGTCCACTTTTTTGTAGCAGGACTAACAGTCGATACAAAAACTCATTTTAAAGTAAGGTGGCCATTTTTTTCCCCGAACTTTCGGGGACACTAAGCTGGGGTTACCAAAAAAATAGGTCCCCAACTAATTTTCGTAAAATCTATTTTCCCGTTTCCCGTACATGACAAACCACAACGTTCATTTTAATAAACGGAATTCAAATTAAAAAGAGGGATTTAAAAGCCACGCATTTTTGCACCTTACAAAAAGAGGATTTTTCCAGGAGAAAGGACGTGTGGTAACCCTAAGTAACCTAACCTAACACAACCTTATCGGAATCGGATTTGACACTTTATTTATGGTGCACAAACTACTCCCCACTCCAGTTTTCGTGACCAATAAGCGGTTACACTGTTACAATGTTGCCAGACTAACAGATTTACATAATTTGGCAACAGTGAAAGTACCATACATTCGTTATTTTAAATGTGTATAGAAAAATTATGAAAATCAGGGACAAAATCGGGAACAGGAACAATCCAGGACTTGAGTCTTGTTTCGGGGACTGTCCCCGAAAATCGGGGACGAATGGTCACCCTATTTTAAAGCGAATATTCTATGTCAACATGTGTCCATAAACGCTTCATTTTAAAGATACAGGGTGTTGAAATTTTCGAAAACATATCGATTCATTTTAACCGTTTCTCAACCAGTATATGTTTAAACCAAATTTGGTATACAGCACCACCTTACAGGTTACCACATTCCTTGAGAATATCAAGCCCCACAAGCAAACAGTGGTTTAAGTTTAAATGAAGCGTTTTTGGACCCATTTTAACATAAAATATTCGTTTTTGTATTGACCGTTAAAGTCCTGCTACAAAAAAGAGGACTACCCTGTATTATTTTGAACTGTTTGGGGAAGCTACTTAGTTCAGGGACTAAACAAATTTTAAAAGTTGCAACAAAGTATTTATTTAAATTGTATAAAACGTCAATGTAAAGTGAAATGTATAAAACTTGTTTCTCCAGGGTTCGCAGTTGGCACTTTGATTTGAAACCAATACCTAGAAAACTAAGAACGTTAAAAGGATTATAAAATCGTGAAGTACTAAGTTTACTATCGATGATAAAGTTTGCCTAAGAAAAGTAATCTCCGTGAAATCTAAACATTACGAAATGACGACTTAAAAAGGAATGATTTAGGCAATTTCGGATCAATCCAACGATAACTATCATTTAATTTAGCTTATTAAAAGAACAATAGTTCCTACAACTATCCAAATGATCACAAAAACATGCTTCCGTGGCATTTGTTTAATAATAGAAAAGTCTAATTTAAAAATGTGCTAATTATGTAGCAATAACCGGACATAAGCTAAAACTGTTATTAGCCACTTTACTGCCGAAAAAATAGCATCAAAACAATAAATATTTTTTAATCATACGTATTTAATGGCGCTCCATCTTTGAAAGGTTCCATGAGAATAAAAGCAACTGCAGAAGGCTACAAGGCACGAAACCGTTAAAAACGAGAGGCCGAGTGTGGTTGGTTGTCTTAAGCTACTTTGAAATGCGATGATCATTTCAAACCTGTAACGCTCGCTATTTCTCGAAAGGAATTCGCCGGAGTATAATATAATAGATGTAACGGACATAATGCGGCGTTGCTTACGAGAAAAATAAATGGCAGCCGTAGAAAAACGATAATTAAGACACTAAAATATCTTCATTCGACAACAAACTTTTCTTATAACCAGGTGAACTCGTTATTTCATAATGAAGATCAATTATCTCACAAACAAATAATAATATACAGGGTGTTTCACTTTTCCATGGGACACTATTGTTTTGTAGATTTTGTTTGCTTTAGGATGGCGATAGTCAGATTTTTATTTATAAATTACCGTAAGAGATATTTGACCCTGCATAATAATAATGTAATTTATTTAGCATTTTGCTAATTATGTTTACAATTTTACAACTTACGTATAGGAATATACAACAATTAAAACTTTTCCTTAATAAAACTACTGAGCTTACGAAAGCTTATTACAATTACCCCTTTTAAACACTTTCTATAAGAAAAAATGCATTGTTTTCTGTATAATGTAACGAGAATTATGCAAACAAAACTCTCATTTTCCATATCATTGCGTAATTAGCATATATCATAAACGCATTTAAATCGCTCGAAGAAAAATGAGTTCAAAACAAAACGCAAAGTCGTTCTACCACCTGCTATTTTAATAAACCTCCATTATTCGTCGAGTTCTTTCAATAACGTGGCATAACTACTGAGGAATGTCGCAATCTCCTCAAACTTTTAGTAACAATTATTAATTGGAATGTGCGAAGAATACAACAATAAAACATTGTGACGACACAGCCGCTATGAAAGCTAACAGGTACTATTGTCAAAGCGTTTAAAATTAAATATTAAACCAGACTTAAAAACGTTTGTAAGCAACCGTAGATATCAAATATTTAAATACGTCGTCGGCGGATATTATTTAATACACGCGACACAAAACGAAAAGCAAGGATATATAAATTCCAGTTTATGCTAATGTCATGGACAGTTGATAATTAAAATTGTTGTGCATTCTTTTTCTTTGAAAATAATAGCAGAAGCGATTTTAGCGTGGTGTTAGTTGTTTTAGCAATGAATCTTGAATGAAAAATATTCAAGATGCGTTGTACGTCCAAAATTCTGATAGTTTTGACCATTTATGCTATATATTTGTGCTTTAAAGTGTACTAAATTGTTATTTCAGGTGTTTTGACTGTTTTGAGGTGAATTTTTTGTTGCTAAATTTCAAATCAACCACATATAATAATTGACGATTGTCTTTGTTGTTACATGAACAAAGTTGGGCAAAGTTACAACAGCAATTGACTTGCTTAAAAATAAAATAACAAGCTTTGTCAACTATCTGAGAAAGTTAACCAAAAAATGACAACGTTTTCCAACACAAATATCTTTTTAACTATGGTATACAGAGTGTCCCAGATTACATTTCCAGCATGGGGATCTCGCTTATTATAAGAGACAGGTTTGTTTAAATTAGATAAATTATTCCTTAGTATGAGAGGAACCACAATCAATTTTTAAAAGTACAAAATTCCTCGTAGTTCAGATGTTATAGCAAAAAATATGAAAATGTCGAAATTTATTTTATCTCTCATAACTTTTTTGTTTTATTCATTAGATTAATTTTATTTGTACCCTCTCAAGGTACTTTTTTATGTATAATGTGTGACGGACCGTACTGTACATAGGCCGCACTGTTGTGGAAGAGTACTTATTACTCTTATATTTATTGTTGTTAATTATGGCTCGTGATCGTCCTTTTAAACGTGGTTGGACCCTCAAACGTTGTTTTACGTAGTACACAGGTCTAGAGCAATTAGTACACAGTAAGAACAAATAAAACACAACAATTTTAACAACAAACTCCTTTATTTTCCGACTGGCTGTACATTTCTCGGGGGTTGGAACTTAACTATCGGTGCGACCGTCTCAAGATTTTAGGTTCCCTGTTGCTGTCCCTTTTTTATTGTAGTTGCATCTTTGTCATTCTTTCCTATAAACACATATTTGTGCGAGTAGTTTGTTCTACTTATGATGCACAACTTTATCAACAAATCATTTGTTGATTGACGAAACCCAAATGCTGGCGTTGTAGGGCCCAAGTTATGACCGTAATATTTTAACGTTAATGTGTTTTTACTAAAGTTGAAATCCTCATAACTTGGCCCTTTTGAAGCGTTACGTGTTTTAGTAACTGATGGATCAGCATTTGTTGCACTGTTATTCATTTAAAAGTAAATGAAATAACATTGAAATAAAATAAAATAATTGATCACAGGCGGGGTGTCACAAATGTAACTACTACTTTAAATTTTTTTATCACTTTTCATTTTTGAGATATTACCCCTAACTTCATTTTTTCTCATGGGCCGTCAAATTGGCTTTAGAATAGTTAAATGTGCTTTTTTTCCTCTTTTTGACGATATATCTATTCTTATAAATAACTCAGGAACTCAAGAAAAACCGTATTTCACCGATATTATTCTAAGTTAGCTATGACACATGTTAAATAGGCAAGTTGGCTTTGCAATAGTTAAATGTGTTTTTTTTTTCCTCCAATTTTGTTATTTTACGAGTCGGTTAAATGAACAAAGTTGGGCAAAATTACAAAAACAATTGACTTACTTCAAAGAAAGCAACAAGCTTTGTCAACTATCTGAGAAAGTATACCGAAAAGGACAACATTTTCAAACACAAATAACTTTTTAACTATGGTACATAGAAACAAAGTCCTACACCAAACAGTCAAAGGACTCATCACTAAATAAAATACAAAAAAATAGAAACAAGTTGTAAATAGGTAATTGGATAAGTACAGACTAACATGAAGTAGAAAAAAAAACAGAATAAACCTAAAAAGGAATCGTTCCTGTACCAGTAAAGTTAACAAAATGCAATTACCTAACCCACAGTATCATAAAAATATGAATGTTCTCATCAGAACCGGATTGATTGAGATACAATACGACTAATTAAACCGCACACGGCTCTGCTTACCTCGTTGAAGTTCTATTTTGCTGTATCCAATATCAAAATCCCACGATTGTATCCAAATACGTAATATGAGTAATCCAAAAAGTCGTTACGGCTTGTAATCCAAGGTAAATAAAATGTAAAGAATTAAGTTTCACCACCTTATCACAACCAGTTGTTGACACTTAAGCCTGCCACACAGGAGGTCAGAGATTACTAATCCTATTGTTATTATTAATTACAATCACACCTAATGTGATATTGATTATAACGTACGAAATATCGGCCACACGCAAATTTTTCCCTGGGATAAATAAGAACTGTTAATATCAGAATAAGGAGATGAAATAGAAGCTTGCTTTTATTCGAAAACACAAAAAGTAATTTGGACAATAATTTTAACAACTATTACTTCTTATGCTTTATACAGGGTGATCCACATAGTAGGGCCACTATTGGAATCTCGTAAACGGTAAGAGCTACAAAGAAGTTCAAACCCTTTCTGAGACCTATTCAGTGATGCTTTAATGTTTTAAAAAAATTCCATGACACGCTAGAAAATAAACAAAAATCAAAACGGGCATTTTTTAAAATCGTTAATAACTCGGTTATACTTGATGGTACAAAAATAAATTTGGGGGAAAAGCTGTAGATTTTTTCTAGCACTGTGTTCATTTGTTTCAATATTGTTTAAATTAATTGCACTCTACAGCTTCATAGGGACTTTTTGTTGATGAATTGTATTTGTTTTGAGCCTAAATATCAAAATAAATTCATTACACCATACTCGAGGCAAAAAAATGCCTTTCGGGAGGTCATAGCTATGGTTTCTATTTAAAAAAAATGTAAGTTTGTAATTTATCCAAGAATTTAAGCAACAACAAAACAAATGAATGTTTATTTTACAGTGCGTAAAAAAAATCTACAACTTGCCCCAAATTATTTTTGTACCATCAGTATTACCGGTTTATTAACGATTTAAGAAAAATGCCCATTTTGATTTTTGCCTATTATCTAGCGTGCCATGGAACTTTTTTTCACTGAATAGGTCTCAGAAAGGGAAACAGTTTTCTAATTTTTAACTTCTTTGTAGCTCTCACCGTTTACGAGATCCCAATAATTGCCCTTCTATGTGGACCACCCTGTATAAACAGGGTGTCTCATGATGTCTAGCAATCCCGTAAGAGATGAGAGTAAAAAATTCGGTTGTATTTAAAAAAACATGAAAAACTACTGCTAAGCACATTTAAAATTGCACATGAATAATTAATGGTTGCTTATATAACCGTGCTATAAAAAGATATGCCTTACTGTTAGGACATTTTTACGAGCTTTTAATAAGTTTGCAAAATTCAAACGAATTCTGTTTGAGGAGAATATACAGTGTGTCCAAAAGTAATGGAATATGCTATATATCTCAGTAAATATCCACGTTAGGGAAAAATGTTTAGAATAAAAGTTGTTTGGTACTTAGTTTTCCACCATAAGACAAAATTAAATTATTTTTTTTTCGAAAAACAAAAGCGCAATGAAAAACAATTGAATTTTTTTATATGGCAATGTACCCCTATATTATACTCATTTGATAGAGATTTTTTCTCTCTTTTCAATGATGACCTTAAATATTAAGTTTATGCTAAGAGGCCGGAGAATATCGAAAATTTAAAAGATCTTATTAGAGAAATTACACCTGAAATGGTTGGGAATGTTATAAACGGGTTTAAAAACCGAGTTTATCATTGCGAAGCTGTAAACGGTTCATAGTTTGAACACTTATTGAAGATTTCGTCAAAAAATTTTAGTTCTTGTTAGAAATAAATACTCATCAATTAAAATAATTTTTGCGTTTTTCTCAAAAAGTTGCTTAAGTAAGGGTACTTAAGTTTTGCATAATTGAAAAGAGAGAAAAAATTTCTATCGAATGAGTATAATTTGGGGGAGCTTGTCATTTAAAAAAATCCAATTGTTTTTCAAAAAAATATTTAATTTTGTCTTATGGTGGAAAACTAAGTACCTAACAACTTTTATTCAACACATTTTTCCCTAAAGTGGATATTTACTGAGATATATAGCATATTCCATTACTTTTGAACACACTGTATAAATTATAACAGTTTGTTCGGAATATTTACAATTAAATTCAAGCAATAGGCAACATTTGCTGAAGAATTTTTAGCCGTATAAGAACTACCAACGGCCAAAACTAATAAAGATTAGGTTTTTTTAAGCTGGCGGCCTCGACAACATGACATTATCGTCCTTGATTTGAACGCGTGTTATTTACTGACAAAAACGAAACGCTTGGCCAGCTACGATTTTTTTTTGCCACGCGATTACTCGAAACTATAAAATCTACGCTCAAAATATTCGAAAATCGAGCTGGCGCGCATGGACAACAGAAAAGTGAAAATCGCGGAATAGACGAGCAAAATCCAATTTATAAAATTATGTACCTAAAGCAACATTGGAACTCGAACGAAAATCGTGCCTTCACTTTGCACGAACTTTTGCATTGGCTGGCGTTGACCGAATACCGAACATTAACTTTCGAACTTAAAACTGTTGCACAGACGTTACTTAAACTTATTTTAGCACTAGCACCGCGGAAAATCGCTCACTTTCACGTACTCCAGCACTTAGGCACATCTGGAACACATATTTCGATTGATTTTACGCGGTTTTTTCAACAAATTCGAGGTACTCCTGCTAACAAAATCCGTTGGATAGTCGACGCGGCGGTATTACTTTTCTATACTGGTTCGTATCGCAACCTGTACTGAAGAAGTAGTGGGGGATTTACCATTTACCTGTACAACGTGGCTGAGAACCGGATCCGTGCAGCATTTATTTCGATATTGTCGTTTGAACGTTAGAAGAACCTCCCACGCGAAAACTTTACACATTTCAAACTATTCAAATTTAAAAAAATAAACACTAGGTGGGCCAGCCACAACAGTCAGAAGTTGACAGACTCATTATCGTTCAAACATCTAGTAAACAAACACACACGATAAATTTGTTGACTTAAACAGTGACCTTAACTAGAAATAGCTATCGTTTTTGAAATTTTTTAATTAATTACATATGTGCAACACAAACTAATTAAGTTCAAGTTTCTTGAACTACTTAAGATAAGATTCATAAACAAAAGAATGTTGAATATTAATTCAACAGAAGAAAATAGGTATTACTTGTATGATGGAATATGTGTTATTAGGTTTTAGAAACACGTTTTCATATTCATGTTGTAAATGAAGAAGAAACAAATCGCCTTTTTTTTTAAATGGTGCAAAGAAATCATGGCAAATAAGTCGAAAAAAAAATTATTAAGGAAACTTAAATGCCACTTTGCACTATAAAAAGATGTTAATTAGAAAAGAAAGTTAAAAAATATAACTACACAGGGTGTCCCCCTAGTGCGTATTTCTTTCATTTTATACGGTGCATTTTACCTAGGAATCTACCAAAATATTCGCAGTCAATTTACTGTTAATCGTCAAATGTTTCTATGTTTGTTTCAAACTGCCTCTTTAGGTATTTCTTCATAGAAATACTTTAATATCTTAACTGTAACATTACGAATTGTAAAAATTAAGATATCAGAATGTAAAGTAACCTTTAACTAACTGTTTTCAAGATACAACTGTTAAGAAAAACGACTCGAATAACAAATACCGTATGAAGACAATGTTTAACATAATTTAACGTTGCATTCGTCTTTGACTTATAAAACGGCAATAAATAATTGAACATGGGAAAAACTGATTTAAGAACAGCAGACTTTTACTAATTTTATAAATTAAACTTATGATCACAGACGACATGGTCTTAGTCGCGGAAACAGAAACGAATCTGCAACATAATCTCGAAACTCCAAACCAGGAATTGGAAAAAATCAAGATGAAAATAGACACAAAAAAAAACTAAAGCCATGACGATCATTCACAACAGAGAACAAAGGGCATAACATCACTTTAAATGGGCTTAGGTTAGAACAGGTATAAAGCTTTAAATATTTAGGAGTGATCATAGAATAGAGAAAATTGGAGGAATGGACAAGAAAATAAGCGAAAGGGCAGGAAATGTGGGAAGAATATTTAACAGTTTAAGAACAACATTTTTGGAAATAGAGTAGTCCCAAAACGAACAAAAGTGGAAGTGGTCATGAAGGTAGTAACTCCAGCACTTTTATACGGAAATGAAACGTGGACACTCACAAATAAATATAGTTGCCGAATTAATGCAGCAGAAATGAGATTTCTGAGAATAAGCCAAAGAAAAACAAAAAAAGATTTAATCAGAAATGAAACACATAGGGAATAATTAAAGATAAAATCACTCAAAACAAAAATACTAGGAAGACAGCTGGGATGATTGGGTCACATTTATAGGATGAAAGAAAAAGGTTAACCAGACAAGCCTATGAAGCTGGATCACAGGGAAAAGCAAAAGAGTTAGACCGAAAAAATCCTGGCAAGACGAAGTTGAAAAAGCAGCAACGGATAGCAACATCAAATGAAAAGATATAAAAAATCTAGCACAAGACAGAAAAACATAGAAAAAAGTCAGCACAATACAACTCAACAGTCCTACACCTAACAGTAGAAGGACTCATGACTAAAAATAATTAATGAAACCATTATCAATTCGATTTATTTTCCACCTCAGTTAATTCAGATTTGGAATATATGTAAACATTTTAAGAAGTTTTAACGAAAAAATACCTCTATATCAAGTATCAAGTGGTGCAGTGTTTTAAAAGTTTACTTTACTCCAACTAACAAGCTATCAGTTACAACCAAACTAGTAGCAATTTAATTTATTTCAACGTAAAGTGATATGCAAAGCTCATAAAAGCCTTGTTACAAAACTATTATAGCATCTGTAAGTTTACAAACAGCTGTGGTTAGCTCCATGTAAATGCACTGTACTTTATCGGTAGCAGAATGAATGGTAGAGGCCGGAAGTATATGAACCGTGGTTAGGATAAGCACCTGCTAAATTACACATTTCCTCAATTCAAAATAGGGTATCGATAGATAAACTGTAAAAATATGCGGTTTAAATACATTTTCGACCTCATTATAACTAGTTCATCAGTGCATAAATACATAAATATATGTATATTTAAAGCAACGTATATTTGCTAAAGTACTACACCTAACAAGTAAAAGGACTCATGACTAAATAAAAATATTTGCTAAAAACTAAAGATTTAAAATAAAATAAAATTGGCAGCAATGTAATACATAGTGTATATTTATTTACAAAGTAAATTATGTTACAAATATTGTTTCGAAAAGTGAGTACCAAACAAGTAAATAAAACAAATTAATTGTGTAAAGTTCCAAATTTTTAGCTTTTATTTTTAGTTTTAAATTAAAATATAGCCATTTTGAAGCTACTGAATATTATTACTACGAACAATACACATGAAAATATCTTACAAAATTAAAACGAATAAAATTTTATGAATCACCGAAGTAATTTGTACATATACAATAGGCAATTATTACCACATGGTGCTGTATGAATAAGGGCAAAGCAATATGCTGATCGGATTTAAATTCCAATGATCATTGTTAATAGATACCTGAAATTCTGCGAACAACAAGCGATTTAGCTGCCACGTGCAGAAGATTATTACATGAAAGCTTTATCGATTATGGATTATGATTATTAAAAAGTAACAATATGAATTAGTTGAATCAAAAATCACCAATTTATTTACAGGTACTTTTTTTTTAAATCTGAGGCCAAGTTCAAAAATTTTGCCTATTTGGCAATGCTATTTTTTTATATAGTAAATTTATCGATATACAGGGTGGTCCACATGGAAGGGCCACTACGAGCTACAAAGAAGTTTAAATTAGGAAATTGTTTCCCTTTCTGAGACCTATTAAGTGATGCTTTAATGTTGTAAAAAAAAGTTCCATGGCACGCTACATAATAAACGAAAATCAAAATGGGCATTTTGGTATGAAATAGTCTTAGACAAAGAGGAATTAGTAAAAAGCTGTTTTCAGTATATACAGAAACACAAGAAATTATGTCAGAACAGGAAACCTACAGTCAGAGGAGTTCGTAACCAAAGACGGATTGAGACAAGGGGGAGTACTGAGCCCAACTCTATTTAGTGTAGTTCTCGATGACGTAATAAAAGAAACGAAGGGTAAATCAAAGAAATTGCAAGTAGTGTATAGAAACATGCAAATGGTAGAAAAAGTGGAATGCGCTTTTGTCGACGATTTAATGATCTACGCAAAGAACGAAAAAGAACTATAAATGAATGTAGACATCTGGAAGACAGCATTAGAAAAGAGAAACATGAAAATAAATGTCGCTAAAACCAAAGTAATGACAATTGGGAAGAGAGAATCAAGCATAGCAATAAAACTAGATGGAAAAGAGATAGAGCAAATAGAAAGTATTTGGGAGTAAATATACATGAGATGGAAAGAAAGAAGCTAAAATCAACAACTGAATCAGGAATACAACTAAACTCTTCTACACACTTAATAACACATTCATAAGGAAAGAAGAAATATCGAAGAAAACGAAAATGACAGTGTACAACACAATATACAAACCAATTCTGAAATTCGGATGCGAAAGCTGGGTGTTAAGCAGTCACATGAAAAACAAAATACAGGCGCTAGAAATGAAGTATTTAAAAGGCGTCAGAGGTATTACCCGAAGAGATAAAGTACGAAATGAGACAATTAGAGCAGAACTCAATGTTATACCAATTTTAGAAAGCAAAGAAAAACAACGTCTAAAGTGGTTTGGGCATCTAGTAAAGATGGAGGATGGAAGACAAACGAAAAGAATATGGTAAGTCAAATCTACACAAAAAAGACAAAGAGGAAAGCATGGAATCAAATGATGGCTGAATGTTTAAAGGATAGAAGAATGTCCTGGAGTGAGGGGATGAGGATGGCAAGGAACAGGAAAGAGTGAGCAGTGTTTATTCATAAAACCGGTTGATGTTCTGTAAAGTACCTTAACAGTTTTGAGTAAATAGGGTTGTTGATAAAAAATTTAAAAAAATGTAGCGTGCCATGGAACTTTTTAAGACATTAAATAATCACCGAATAGGTCCCAGAAAGAAGAACAATTTACGGAATTTAAACTTCTTTGTAGCTCTTAACTTTTACGAGATCCCAATAGTGGCCCTTCTATGTGGACCACCCTGTATATTAATAAACTAAATTAAATTACTACTGATGGAAGGTCGACAGTTTTGAACTGCCACAACATTTCTAAAGAGATAATTTTAAAAAAATATAAGCGATTTCTGTTTTGTTTTTTAAACCGAAAAATATGTTGAATAAAACAAAAAATTGCAAAATTTCATTGCTTGTATCAAACCATTTCAACTGAAAAACGTGTGAGATGTATTAAATCACTGATCATTTACGGTGTAGGTAGATTATAAGTAGGTATGAAAGTTTTTGGCACTATAGTTTTGGACACTGTAGTTCGATTCGATAAATACGAACGCATTTAGAAGTCCTTCCGCATGGTACGTAGATGCAGACAATATTGTTATGTACTGCATACTTAAACGGCGGCCAAGGTTACAGACTTGACTCACCTGTACGTAGAAAAGGCGGGAGTATTGCAAAGAGACAAAAAACACACAGACGATACGTGCTGAAAAAGGACGAACAAAAATATGGCAACTAAAACAATATAGCCGCATGCGATGTACTTAAAAATTACCAACAGAAAGCGAGGGGCAAATAATACGAGCCGATCATGACGTAGACGAAGATAAAAGAACTTTGTAAAAATTAATAAGCTGCACGAAACAAACGCATAATTTTTAGCTGACACACACATACGCAAACACGTGTGGAAAATCAAGAAATCCAATAGGTCCCATATATGTTTTAATTACACACATAGCGTAGGTACGTACGGTTGTATACTTTGTTGCAAAATTTATACCTGTCGTTATTAAACGATTAAGAAAAACTGACTGGTCCAGTATCTCTGGCTGGGTTTGGTTGCCCGTAACGATTTAGCCCGAGGCTTTTACTTTGAGAAAACGGAGAATGAAGCAGCATTCCAACAGGTGTTTGTAGGTTAAGGAATTTGACTTGAGACGACCTAGAGACCGCTCGCTTTGGACCCAACATACGACGGTTACGAGATTCTGATATACGCACTTTGTAAACTTGGATTCTGAAAGTTATAACACGCCGGGGAACTGATATTGCGAACTAAAGGGGAGATAGGACATCTAAACTACCATATCGATTTGTTTACTGCGTCATTTGTTAATGTTTATTGGCTTCTCTATTAAGAGCTACTCAGTTACCGGACGATCGATAAAACTTCGTTGACATTCAATTTACTACAGATCAATCTATGGTAATAAATGCGTCATATTTTATACACATAACCATTACAATATGCGTACCACACAATTCAAGATTATTATAACTAACGTGACCGTTTAGAGTGCACCACAAAATATTCAAGAACTCACCAACCATTCAATTTTCCAAAAAAAAATTGAAAGACTCTTAAATACAATGTAGAGCTTTTATCTAAAAATCGATATATACTCCATAAATCCATGATACATGTTCCAAACATGAAAAACATTTTAATTTACAATCAAATTAACTTGGATTAGCTAATACTCTAGTAAAAACAATTAGCTCGTTTTGCAAAGTGCACAATAACTAATAAAATTAAAGCAATGCAGTTTAAATCCAAAATATTGCTAACGATTTATTTACACACACTAAGACCAAAGAAAACTGCCAATCTGGTTATTTTTTTGTAGTACGTATGTGCAATAAAAAGTATTTTATTTGTTATATTTTATAATTACTATTTTTTAGATTATTTGTACAAGAAGAATTGCATTAGGAAATAAATCTATACCAATTGAAAAACGGACCTCTATACATCAGTTAAGTATTAATTTATTTACCATTCATTAAACTTTATTTAATGAATGCTTGATTTATTTAAGTAATTCATTCATTAATATAAAAATACAGTGTAACTAAACGTCACAGAAAAATAACCAAAACAACAAAGATGCACTCGTGGAACAGCCGTACCCGTACAGTATTAAACATTTGAAAGAATTTAAACGAAGAAAAAACTATCATAAAAGAATTATTGGAAAGTCAATAGACTTTTGTTAAGACAAAAATATTTTCATTAATAGATAGTAAGGTTATGTTTTTGACAAAAAGTTCTTATAACTAGTAGATGAATATTGTTTTAAATGAACGTCACTGCCACTAATATTTTTTCCCAAATATATACAGGGTGCGCCATTAGTGCGATAAAGTCCATTATTGCCCTTAATGTCAACTTAATAAAAAAAAGTTTTTATTGAAACTTATAGTATTTCTAGAGTTGCATGTTTTAAAATTATTTTCAAGTATACAGGGTGTTTCATAAAAGTGGGGCGTCACTAAAGGTATTTTTTTTAAATTGAACACCAGTATATTTTTGCATAATCGAATTCAGCAAGAAAATCTCCATATGACAGTATTTTGTTTTTTTCATTTTTTTGCGACGTTGCCAATTTATCTTAAAAAATCTTTGAATTTCCAGAAAAACAGGGTACAATACTTGCCAAGAGCACAACGTTATGAATAATAATTGGCAAATGATATTTGCACATACAAAGTCAAAAGGTGAAGTCATAGTCTAAATACATCAAAATTAATTTATATTATACAGGGTGTTTCTTATAGATGTGCCAACTTCCCAATTTTCAAACATCAATAACTTTATTTTTCAAATGGAACACCCTGTATATTATTAGGTCATTTTGTTGCATTTTGTTTTTCTTCAACTTTTCTTAATACTTACCTATACCTAAAATGAATATTTTCTGAGATATTTAACATTTTAACTTAATTCTTATAAGCGTTGTGTAGGAATTTCCTAGTTTTCCTCGGAGTAGGCCCCGACTTTGACAATAGAAACAATAATTTCTGTAGTAACAAGTGTCAGAGTAAAATTGCTGTCAATTGTTAAAACATAAATAAATGAGTATAACATATGCAATATGAATTTTCCAAAAAAAGAATTGATTGATACGGTC